>JBBJLS010000028.1:4748485-4777531 GCA_037577275.1 Bryconaethiops microstoma | reverse complement strand
CAGAATGAGGTGCTTGTGTAGGAATTTAACAGACACTGGACTGGAACGGTTTCACACTCATAGAGACGCTGATTTAAAAAGAAACTGCGGTGCTCTCTCATTCTTTTTCCTGGAGTTGTGTACAGTAACCCCCTGGTTTTACGCAGATCAGGAGTCGCGGGTTCAGTCACACGAAGATTTTTTCTGAGAACCTAACTGATAGTTTTATGCGGAAATCTCCACAATATCGCAGAATCTGCAGATATTCTCTGCATTTTTTTTTTCTAAACTGTTTATTCTAATGGGTTGGTGTTTGTGACATCACAAAAACAGTGAATACAAAACAAAATGTTTTTGCTAAATAGTTCCCATATTAAATACATGGACTGGGGAGTTGATATGTTTTGAAACCAACAGTGTTTTGCTTTTTTTTATTAGAAAAAATGCACAGAAAATTTGGCTTTCCATGAATTCCATTGGGCCTTTAGGAACATTATTGGTAAGTCTAAGGTAGCGTAGCTGTAAGTAGGCTTACTACATTAGAAGGCAGTAGCTAGAACTGAAAATATGGGAACCTTTATTTTTTTATTATTCCAAATGTTACCATGAAAAACTACAAAAAAAAGAAGTGTAGGAGCTCACAAGGTCGTCAGTTATCTCTAGTGTTAATAAGCTCAATAACCCATTTCATCCTCTCTAGTTACTCGAGATCAGTGAACAAAATATTTTCTCTCAGCTATTTTTTAAATAAAGATGCATGTTTTGTCTCGGTGACCTAATCATTTTTCATTGCTATTACCATATTTTGTGTGTTACATAAAAAAATATCTGACATATCTGGTAAAAGTTCACTTTCCATCCCATGTGTTGAACTGAAAAGCCATTCAACTCTCACAGATAATTAATTAACAGCTCACTTTTTCACCGACAGCACAGAACACCAGTCAGTGTTTTTGCGCCATGATCAAAGGACGCGCCTGCCTTTCATTACTGCTGATGTGAATCAGATATGACAGTAATGCTGGATTGATATACTGAAAAAACTGCAGCTCAGAGATCAGACCTCACGTTACCTCATGTTTTAAAGGTGAGCAAAAGAGAATGTTATCATTCTCAATAATTGTCACGCACACCAGTCACGTGACAGACACGAGATGACGCGCATCACAAGGTATATAAACAGAACGTAGGTAGATTCCGGACGCTCAGTCGCCAATTCGCCCTTTCCACTCCTTCATCTCTGGTTGCATGAGAACTCACCTCTGTTTATTTACCTCTATGTGTGTGTGTGTGTCTCCGAATGTGGATTCTGGTGGGAATCTTTACTCGTGTTTTGAGCACTCATAGAACAACGTGTGTGATTGTACCAGCCCTCTCGTGTCTGTCCGCGCTTGGGCTTATCCATCACGCTACACGGGCGAACTCCTGGTCAGGTACATACCTTCTCTCGTCTCCTCCTCGTGACAGAATGCCTGAGCCCGTGGTAATAAGCCCAGCAGACTGGACCGCGTTGGTCGACCTGGTTAATCGGCAGTGAACCTCAGGCAGGAGGTAGCTGAGCTACGCGCTAAGCTAACAATCCTGGAGAGTGCGCAAACCGGCCGAGCTGCCGAGGCGCCTGTATCCCAACCGGCTGCTGCCGCCTCTTCCTCATCTTCTTCAGTCACTTCTTCACGCCTCCTGGCTAAGGTGGCACTCCCTGAAAAGTGAAATGGTGTAGACGGGAAGTGCGAAGTGTTTATCGCTAATCTTGATCTCATTTTTGAGTTTCGGCCCGAGCGATATCCATCTGACCGGAGCAGAATCGCACTTCTCATCTCCCTCATCACTGGGCAGGCAGCAGAGCGGGCTACTGCGGTTTTGAGATGGGACCAGGACGTCCGTTACTCCTACTCCGGCTGCACTTATCAACTCAAAGCCGCATTCGAAACATCCTGATAGTGAGGTGGAGCTAGACTCCCGCCTGTATCACCGGCGGCAGGTCGATCGCTCCGTGAACCGCGGTGGACTTTCATACCCTGGCTGTGCAGAAGTACTGTAACTCCTGTAACAGCCTACTACGAGGGGTTGGCTCCTCGCGAGGATGAGCTTGCCGGGCGAGAGCTACCCCACACCCTGGAGGGGATGATCCAGTTATGCATGCGCGTGGATCAGCACATGAGCTCTCGCCCGAAGCC
Source organism: Bryconaethiops microstoma (assembly GCA_037577275.1). Classification (NCBI taxonomy): domain Eukaryota; kingdom Metazoa; phylum Chordata; class Actinopteri; order Characiformes; family Alestidae; genus Bryconaethiops; species Bryconaethiops microstoma. Next base: position 4,775,375 of record JBBJLS010000028.1, on the reverse strand, counting down.
AAACTCTCGCGTTCTGCCGCCAGCGACCCGACGAACCAAGCCATCTTTCTCAGTGGAGGCTCCACCTCCGTCAGAGGCCCACTCAGGAGCCAGGGAACCTATGCAGATAGGGCGCGCCTCCCTGGACCCGACGGAACGCGACCATCATCGCGCTGTCTGTCCGATCCGTCCGAGAAACGGTGAGACCAGGTGAACAGTGGGAGGAACTCTCCTGGTCCAGTGCTAACCACTTCCGTAACCCCGACCGCTTCACCGTCCAGGCCCACATCCAGCGCAGCCACAAACGGGTCGCTGTCACCGCTTTTGTTGATTCAGGGGCGGCTGGCAATTTTATCGACCATTCTTTTGCTGTTCAGCTGGGTGTGGAGAGGAAGGTGTTATCTCAGCCGATTATGATCACAGACGTAGATGGTCGACCCCTCGAACACAACCCTATCATTCATCAGACTCCTCCCTTACTCCTCACTGTAGACCAGCATTGAGAGCACATCCCCTTCCTGGTCACTCACCTCACGGCTCCTCCCATCATCCTGGGTCACTCTTGGCTCCTCACTCACGACCCCCTCATCTCGTGGACCCAACAAAAGATTCTCCAGTGGGGTACGACCTGTAAGGAGCTTTGTCTGTGCTCTGGGGAGTCCACAGCCCCCGCCGTCGACGCTGAAGGCATCCCCGAGCTGTACCGGGACTTAAAGGTGGTCTTCAAACCAAACTTACCTCAGAATACAACACTGGCAGAAGCTTAGGTTGCCTGGCTGGCTAATTTCACAAGGAATTAAAGGTATATTTGATTGTCGGATCATGTTGACACATCATAATAAGTATTACATAAAAGTATTACATAAAAAACAAAGCAAGTGAAGAGTTTTCTTACATTTATCACTTTTTCATGTGAAAAATATAATTTTGTGCATCCCACAAATAGGACTAGGAAGGGCGATAGACCTCCACGTACGATGTTGTTCATGGAGTCCAGCATGAACAAGAGCTTGGAACAAGAGATCTACAAATGTTTAATAGCAAAAACAAGAATCTACAGTACAAACATAAATGAGGTACTGGGTTGAACAAAAACAAGAACACGGCAACAGACTAAGGGTAAATTAACAAAGAACAACACTAAAGGGTAAGACATGCACCCAAGAGACATTGAGAGGGAATTAAACGGAGGCCATGGCCGAAAAGACGACAAGACCAGGGACAAAAGGCCACAACCACACACTGAAACACAGGGACAGGGGAGGAGACAGGACAAGACACAGATGAACAGGATAATGAGGGGGCGGAGCTAAGACCACAACAACAGACTCACATGGACACACAGGCACATGGCTAAGGTAAACAAAGATCATAGACAAAAAAACAGGAGAAAGAAACACAAGGAACATACAAAAACCAAGAAACAAGAAAAACACGAGAAGAATGTTACACCTATGGTTGTTTACATGCCCTTCTATGTGACTGTATCTAATTTTCCTCAACCACAATACTGCAACAAGTACACAAACACACACACACAATATATATATATGAAAGTCTTTGATTTGCAAGGTTATCTAGAAATGTTCTGCGACGAAAAGTGGAAAAAAACACCCGCTAGATACAGGGGGCTCTGAAGGACCCCGCTGGACACACGGGGCTCTGGAGGACCCCGCTAGACACACGGGGCTCTGGAGGACCCCGCTGGACACACGGGGCTCTGGAGGACCCCGCTGGACACACGGGGCTCTGGAGGACCCCGCTGGTTTCACGGGGCTCTGGAGGACCCCACTGGACGCACGGGGCTCTGGAGGACCCCACTGGACGCACGGGACTCTGGAGGACCCCGCTGGACACATGCATATATGGACACACAGGACTCTGAGGTTCACCAACATCACGACAGTCAGCCTTAACATTAGAACCGAGGGCAGCACTATCTATCATGCATTAATCCTACAGCATGAATAAGCGCATTATAACCAGTCAGAATGTGGAGCTTTTCACAGGTGTTTTGAATCAAACTGTTTGTGTGATCCAACAAAAGTAAATTATTTTGGTCAAAAATAATCCAGGCCTGTCTTTAGGGCCTGTCTTTTAGAGTCACATTACAGTGTGTTGTAATACATTGCAAGGTCTTGCAGTATGTGGCAACAGAACCACTAGTATTTTGTTCATATCTGCACTCCCGAGCATGTTAAGGTCTTGAAAGGGAAGAATCCTACTGGATCCTACCCTGGGTGATGAAGAAAGACCCATAAGCTAATGGGATGGTTATACATTTTACAGGACCCTCAACTGAGAAGATACTATAAACCTGAGATTGCACTGACCCCTAGTGTTAGGGCCTTGATCTATAGACACTAAAATATGAGTTAGAAGTGGAATTATTAGATCCACCCTATTTAATCAGTTGATGTTTGTTTGCACTCACTAACACAGATGTAAACAAATATTAGCCCCACTGGTTCCACACACATGGTTTCTGTAATGCCCGCTCCAACACTATCATTCACAGTCTTGCCTCCATAATAAGTCAGATTGCTCGGTGAGTCAATAAATTAAGCACTAATTAGAGAGGACGAGGTAACGTCCCACGGCCAGTGGGAGCACCCAGACCCTCCACACTGTAATCTAGAACGCCACGTCACCCTAAACAAGAGGCCCAAAAAAGACAGTATATATCCTGATTACAGAGGAAACCACTGACCATCAGACAGTCCTGAACACACACGGATCAGTGGAGACTCTCAGGTAGACCGAGGAGAAGGACTGGAGGGTTCTCTAAGGTAAAAGTTCTTGTAAACGTGTTAACGAGTTTGAAGAACCTCATTATTTTTAAAGGTTCTTTACATCCAAACCTGAGCCTTTAGTATGTCATTTTGACTGTAAATATATATATAAGAAAATTTTATATACGAGAGCCTTAATATATCTTTGAGGATCTTATATATGTACATATATAATTATGTGTCTGTGTGTGCGTGTGTGCATGTATGTGTGTGTATGAGGACATCATTATGTATTAGTTTGTGCACATTACACATTGTAAAGTTGTCTAGTGAACAACTATAAATAAATAAAACCAGTTTCCATTCTAAGTTGAAAGAATCTGTAACAGTGCAGGTCCGACTCCTATTAACTGGTTGTTGGTGATACAGAGTCAAATTCTAGACTGTCCTTTAACTTTAAAAGCACTCGTTACTGTTTCAGCACTTAATAGCTCGTTAAATCTCTAAGACTCATTTAACTTAAATGGCAAAAATAAGTGGTAAAAATAAAGTAAACACATTTGTTAGAAAATAATAGAGTGTATTTTAAATATAAGTGTATGCAAAATTAGTAGCGTAGTATAAATACATAGTATACATACATACATACATATATATATATATATTCATACACACATACATACATACACATTTTATATATATATATATGTATATATATGCACACATATATACACATATATATACACACACACACACACACACACACACACACACACACACACACACACACACACACACACACACACGATAGATAGATAGATAGGGGACCGTATGCATATAAGACCATAACAAGAGAGATATTTTATGCATTAACAACTAGTGTACACTTAAAAATAAAGGCGAATATTTTTTTTTTACTTTGTACATGGTTTTCCAACACATGCTCAGTAAAAAAACAAGAAAAAAAAGAGAAAAAAGGAACAGGGTCTGAACTACATTTAGGAAGATTATATGTTTCTCAAGGCCCTCTTTCCTCACTTCCTGTTCTGTGGTTGACTCACCATGTGCTGGGCTTCTTAGAGTGCAGCTGATTTTGACTGGTACACAGAGATCCTCATGTACAGCCAGTGGTTCACCCTTCTCTCATTTCCTGGCAATGGGAAGCTTAGTATGAACACCTAAACCAAACAAAGTCCAGCTCTGCTCTCTTCTCCCTCCCACACCTTCCCACAACCCCTTCGCTTCATCTCAGAGACGGCGAATAAACTCTGTTATCATCTAGAACAAGGCGTTTATTCAGATCATGAAGAAATATACATGCAACATATACATTAAACATTTGTACGGACTGCCACATATTCTTAAGTTCATATATACAATAGTTACAATATATTTCATAATTAACATACATACTTACAAATAAAACTATACATTCGCTCATTTTCATACATCCAGTACTAGTATGGCCGTGGCATCTGTGTTACATTGCATGTCACCCTTTGGTTGCATGTTAAATTGTCTTGCACTTGTTTCCATTTTTCATATTCTGTTCTCTTTTTAAGTACCTAAAGCAACTGAACTGAAACCACAGGCAGTTCCTCATAGAGCTGGTGGCACAAAACAAAGACAAAAGGCCTTGTGTTGAGTGACTAAGACGGACTGAAATGGTGGGATTCCCTGCACGAGTCCAGGTCTGCTTTCCACAGATGAGGTGCCAGAGAATTATTAGGGGTCCCACACCAATCTACCTTTAAAGATAACCATGCCAGAGCAGGACCCCCTTCCTTAAAAAAAACAATTTATTTGACTTATAAAATACACCAATTTTTGTAATAAAATACCTCAATTCAATCCATGACTTTTTTTCAGAGAGAGGAGAAAGACCACCAGGTTTGCAGGGGAATCAGACGCTTTGACATTATATGCAAACCTTATGAGTGACCCTTGTCTGAGATACCTCGTCTCCATGGCAACAGGCTGCAACGGTGCATCCCTGGGGTCTGGGGAGTGTGCGTCGAAATGCGTGCGAGTGTGTGCGTGCAGCATGCAAAGCGCAAGGTTTTGCTTTTCGACAGTTTCGTATATAACAAGTGGTAAATAGACATCAGTGATGTCTTCAAATGGCTCCTGTCAGTTGGTTCTTGATTAAATAATATACTTGAGAGCAGAAGGCCTGTCCTGGTCCACTGTATTATCCTCTCTTACAGCAGTGGCCTAATGCGGAGGGAGCGTGGAAAAATGTGGTGCTGTTTGGCGCTCAACCTGTTCTGACTGTTCTCTACCCACGGACAACACTCCCCAGGAGCTATGACTTCACGGTGACTCTGAGTCAACACAGATCTAACACTTCAGCCCTGGGAACTGCTTGGTGACAATATATTATACAGCATCTAGGATTAAATTAAAATCCTATGCAAAACCAACCATTAGCTGTAAAATAATAGACTGTGCAGGTGGCGTTTAGAGTGCACTGCCTTAAAAAGGCACAAGTACCAATACAAATTGCATTAAAAAAATCTCAAAACTGCCTTTGACCTGAAAGTAAAGCAGCTAGTTGCCTTTTGAAGCTGGAATAACCCTTTTTCTGGCTGAATCAGCCCCGAGTTACAGTACATTTAGAATAACTTGTAACAACTAAACATACAGTACGTCTAATTTTCTGCATGAACGTTCAGGAGAATTTGATAATTCATAATGCAGTTCATATGCATGTTTTTGGTCTTATGAATATCTGATAAAGCTGCTGTTCAGATGACCAAAAGCAAATTTTTTCTTTTTCATGTTACTTTTGGACCTCTGAAGCCACCGGATGTTTATGCTGGACAAACGTTTACCCCTGAGACATGTTAAAACAAGCACTGAAGGCAATTACGGTTTACTCAGCATCAATGTGTTTGCAATGGACCCCTCGGCCACGGGTGGTCCTCTGTGGACGGCCGAGGCGTATGAGGCGATGGAGGTGAGTCCATGAATAGGCTAGACGGGCAGAGACCAGGTCCAGAGAGGCAGCACTGAACTCTGCCCACAAGTTGGATGGGACAGTCTCCTTAACAAGCTTTGGCAGAGCCACAGACTCAGGCAGAAGTCCTGTGTCGCCGCCAAGGAGGAGATGGCAGAGAACCCTGGCCTGCAGACCATCTCTCAAACACCGCAGCAAGTCCTCTAGTCTGTCCACCAAGTGGCACTCTTCCCAGGCCTCTGGGGGTGTAGTGAGCAGCAGACGGAGCCAGGCAGTTTTCAGGGCGTAGGAAGACAGCACCCCCCTCCATTCAGCCCCGGCTTGCTGGTCTAATGTCTGGCCTCCTAGGTCCCGTACTTCCTTGAGTAACTGAAGGCACTTCAGATGGCAGGAGCTGGCTGGGAGTTTGCTTTTCAGAAAACCTAGCAACCTGTGCTCCTGTCTGGGGAAGTAGACCGTCCACAAGTCTCGCCCTTTCTGAGCTCCGGGGGCTGCGACCAGGAAGGCGTTGTCTCCCAAGGGCAAAGCCGGAATAAGTCGGACACCCATGGAGATGTGGCAGCAGACATAGTCAGAGCGAGGGGTGAGATGCAGCTGGACCTGGTGGCCCGCGCTGAGGGACAAGCTGAGGGAGCATCTCTGCTCAAACGGATACCGTACAGCAGACAGGCAGCGTTGGGAGGCAGAATAGAACCAGCGGAGGACAGAATCCGGACTTAGCCTGTAGACTCCCATTGTCCCTTGCAAATGCAGGAAAGTGTCTGTGAATGCTTTGTGGCATCGCGTCCACTCGGCCTTGCGCGATGTCTCCAGAGTGACTAGTGGCATCCCTCCATGGTTGGCAGTGAAATTGCAAGGCTCTAGTTTAAGCCCACGAGGAAAGCGCAAGGGTACCAGGATGTCGAAGCAGTCGGGCGAACCCACCTTGTGCTCTTCGTATGAGCTTCCAATTTGGACGAAGTCCCCCCGAAAGGCCAGGGAGGACTCAGGAGGTACATCAGTCCGGCCCACCCTGACCAGCTCACTCACCAGCTTGGCCACGTGAGCTTTGCTGTGGCCCAGAACATGTGGAGAAAGTCTCACATGCCTCTCAAAGTGATCCTCCAGCAGCTCCCTCTTAGGCACTGCTGCTTTGCCAGCTGCCTCTGGAACCCTGTGGGAGCCCCGTTTAGCCGAGCCGGGCTGGGACGCACAGTACTTGATGAAGAAGTAACAGAGAGCAAAAGCCAGCACATACTTGAAGAGTGAGATGGCACCAGGCCTCTGGTCAGAACAGCCATCCCCTCGATCCTCTGGACCTCGCAGGATGAAGTGATGCAGCAGAAGTAAGGCACTGAGGACGAATGTGACCAGAGGCCAGAAAACCCTGAGGTTTAGAGTGTACACACTCATCCTACTCTTCCAGTCCAGGCTTCTCAGCTTTCACAAAGGTTGCTAGCCCATGCTTAGCTAGCCTTCCAGTTTCTGAGGATGAGATCAAGCTGGTAAGAAGTTCTCCACAGTTACTGTAAGGTCTGTAATAGTCTAGTAACTCTCTCACTCACTGCCGAACTCCTCCGTCCCGTTCTGTAAAGTTCACTCAGCCAACGTCCCACATGCGACAAGGGCAGCTGGCCTGATGTGCTCACTCAGGATGTTTGAAAATCCCCCCTCTTCTATGGGAAGCGCCGTGTGAAAGAGGAGAGCGGGAGCTGCGAGTGTGAGCTCAGAGGAAATGCCAAACTCTTGAGAGAGGAATTTCTGTTTTAAAAAAAGAAGAAAAAAAGTGAGTTAGTCTGAGCCACACTCCTCCCCTCACACTTCCCTCCACCCCTTAAAGACACACACACAAGCCTAAAACTATCTACACTTCTAAAACTCTCTCTTCGAATCCTTCACTGTTACAGAGGTAATGTCCTGACTTCATTTGAATAGGTTAATGTGTTGACACAGCAAGACTTTTTTTTCCAAACACCAAACGGCAGCTATGTGAACATTTCATGACACACAGACCAGTGGAAATGGTCAAATTTCATCCTTTCTTTTCTGCAAAGCTGCCACCACAGAGGTACGGTGTTTATTATAACAGTGGCATGCATAAAAAAGCCAAAGGAGACCTACTGCACGAAGGAAAATTACATTGCAAGCCGTCTGTGCACGGAAAGAGTTAAGAATGCAAAACTGGATGTGGTTAGTAAGAGAGGGCAAGGCAGGTTATTATTGTTTTTACACAACAAACTGCCTCATGTACTGAGAATTAATGAGAAGAAATGACATCAGTGAGGGTATGGCCATAGTAACCTTAACAAAAACTCACTGAGAGAGAAACAGCAGGCCACACACACATGGTCGCAGGCTGTGTCCTGTGAGGTCTCAGTTACAATAGGCTCCCAGTGCCTGTACTGACCTGCTCCCGCCCTCAGAGCACCCACTTTGGCTCTAGCGACCTGACCAAGAATGAACTCACAGAGCTGAACTGACCTCAGAGGTTTTGCGCCATGATGTTGAATTTCCATATCACCCAACTGCACAATAAAGGCCTTTAAAAGAGCTTTATTTATTCAAACGCTCAGCAAACATCCCATAGCAGCATATCGCAACAGTAAAGGGTTTTTCATTGAAGTCTTCATTAGAAATTAGGCAAAGTAGTCACCAAGTCAAGTGCCTAACAGTGCATAGAACATACTTAACCCTTACAATGCAAACGGTACAGATCTGCTCCAGAAGCGCAACAAATGGCAAATCATCGTCATCTTACTGCTAAACAGCTCCTTATATGGAAGTTCCCCCGGTTTGTGTTGAGGTGCTCGAGGGGTCAGATGTCATGCCGAGCTCTGTTTGATGTTCCTGTGTCACGTAGAACCAAAGTTACTGTAATTTATAAAACATGTAATAATACTAAAAAAGACTACCATCTAATTGCAAAGTGGCCAAAGGCACCTTTCAACTGTTTTCAGAGCAAACCCTTGCAACAGTAGTTGCCTCATGCATTGGCAGCAGAGAGGAAAGGCTGCAGATGTCCACGGCATACACACCTGGGGGAGTCCCACAGACCTCCTGACCCTGCTGGAGGACACACTCGGAGGGAGATCTTTCAATATGAAACACCAAGCACCAGTCTGTTAACAATGCGAAAGGTCTGGAGGGACTTAGGTCACCAGCAGAGCAGCTGCCTGGGGAAGGAAGTGGTATTTATCTGAAGAGAGATAGACAGCTTGAAAAGGCTAAAAGCAGACACTCCTGCAGCTGCTGAGCTCCTATCACCTCCTTATCAAACTCCAAGATATTCTCATCTGTACGGCTGCCTCTAAAAATAAAACCGGCCAACAATACAGCCGTCAGAAACAGACCACTAATACTAACCAGCACACGGACTGTTTCCTCAACATCAGGCCATGCTTAGCTGGAGCCTCTGAGAAAGGGTCATGTGGTAAATACGTTCCTCAGGGCATAAAAAAAAAAACACAAACAGACAAGCAGTCTCATGATCACATGGTTCGTAAAAGGGCCTGTGTAATGTTCTTGCCATCATTACAGAGTGATACACTGAGAGAACTTTGCCCAGCAGCTGGGTTGTGGATTTACTGACGGTTTTGAGGAGATTTGTGGGATCTGATTGGTTGCATCGGTTCACATCACTTGTCTCTGACCAAGAAAACTCATCTAACCTTTGGGTCACTGAACTCTCACCTGCTTTCTGTCATTTAAGTCTGTGAACATCAACCAGCAACCCAGCGCCTTGCACTTTCCCACAGATGTTCCATTTCTGTTACATTTTGCACAGTCTGCTGCATATGCAGAGTATGGGTGATGGACACAGACAACAATGTCCACATACTGCAAGAACCAAACAGCATTTAAATGTTGGCCCTTTCACTGGAAGATCAGTCACTAGTGATGCTCAACACTATGGGGCATCATTTGTAAAAACAGTTTAACAAATTTAGAGGTGTCATTTTTTCATCATTTAAAGCTAAATGTGTTTAAAAAAAAATTTAAAAAGTGTTACGTTTTGGTATATTTTCTTGCTGCATAAATGTTAAATGTTACATTTAAATCTATATCTAAATGATCATTCTAAATCTAAATGTTAAATCTTAAATCTAAATGTTGCACTCTAAGGGTCGGTTTCGCAGACAGGGATTAAGCCTAGTCTTGGGCTACCCTTTCCTTTTCAATGGAAAATCTCTATTCACAGCATCACGTAATCCAGGACTAGCCTTAATCCCTGTCCGGGAAACCGACCCTAATTGTGGGATTTAAATCCAGCACTTTTACAAATGGCAACTATAAATGTGGGATTTTTTATGTCTAAATTAGAAGAAATGCTTATTGACCACGCCCCATGATTACAATTGGGTATTTCTTAGCAGGGGGCTGGACTGCGTGCTGTGATATCCCTCACCAAGATGAAGGATTTACCTTAAATGATCTTAAATCTAAATGTTAAATATATATATATATACACACATTGAGTGGTATTTGTTTGTCCTTTAAAATAGAGCATGAGGGCCTTAACGCTTCCTCATCCTCCCCTGAACAGAAATAATTCACCTCGTGTAGGTGGTGATGACAGAAACCTTTCTAATGTTACACTGTTAGCTCAGCATTAGCTCACCTACTGATTTAACCCACAGTGCCTGGAGGATTTCCCTCGCTATCAAGTCCTTTCTGATAATACAGCACAAAAGAATTCACCATTCAGAGGGTGAACAGTACCTTTTAACTACTTTATTTCCACAGGAAAACACCTTCCTCTGTTTCTGTTGCATGTAAAGTCCCAGAGAGAGGAGTCTTCTCCCTCAAGTGCAGAGGTTTGATTAACATTGATGGTAACTTTACCAAAGCCATAGTGCAGTACATCTTTCATACATTAACATCAAAGTACATGTACATAGAACATATAAGGGGAAACTACAGACTGGTACTGTCGTCCAGTAACCAGTTATGTAGAACCGTAATCACAGAACACAAGATATTCTTTATTTTCCTGCCAGATTGGAACCTTGAATTTAACATTTTAAAGCAGGTACTGTTCAAAACAAAGATCTAGAAATCTGTATTTGCATCTGAACATTAAAAAAACTGTCAACTATATCCACATTATAAACACAAGGATGGTGTATTGCGATATTTTTGAGTATTGGTTTACCATGCAACACTAGTCTCTTACTGAATCAACACCAAACGTTGTGTGTTCTGTATTTTTGAGCTCAGAATTGTTAGACTAAAGATCCCCTTTCTCTCCTACAGTCACACAAATACTGCACTGAGCTTTAGTGCTGCTTAAAGCAGATACAGCTTCAGCCAATCACACGTCAGCAAATAACGGCACAGCCAATCAGAAAACGATACTGGGTTAGGAAGGTGGGACTCGCAGTAACAGAAAAACTGTGTTCCAAACACAGACAGAAAACAGAGTTTTAGTTGTTTTTTGTTTAAAATGATGACCAGGGACAATTCAGTAATTACTGGACATTGGTAGGGACTTGTCAACACCATCCCTACACAGTTTTACACCCTCTGCCTCCCCATTATTGAATACAGTGCTAGCTGCCATCATAGTAGAACTGGTGGTTAGTGTTCTCCTCCAAGCGTGTTGAATCCAGTTACACTGTGTTAAATTCAGTCTGAAAGGATGTGGTGGTGTTTCACATGACAGCACATGCTGGTCTTCACCCTCCCAGCTTGGTAGTATCTTGTGACGGAGCTCTAGCTAGTAGGTGGAAATATCAATGACTAAACCTCAAGGAAAATATATACAAGTTAAAAAAGGAGAACTATGACTAAAAACAGGCGTTGAGTGGTACCTGCCCTCTGGCTTCTCTTGTAAATGCGTTTTGGCTTCTTTTACTAAACAGAGGCAATGACTAGGCAACAATAAATGCTGGAGGACGTCTTAAACCTGCTCGGAATGGAAATGAAAAGAGAGTCTTTAATTATCACAGCTAAATTATATCATTATAACCAATGGATGTATTAGTAATGGTCCGTTCTGTAGTTCTGACCTACTAATTGTGCACTAGGGAGACTATTTCCATAAAATTTAAGATCCTGTTTGGTTTCCTGCCTCGTTTTTTTCCGTGAAGGGCTACATGACTGATTCGCTAGGAAAAAAAATTACCCTTGATGGTTGATTGCATGGCAGTAGCTCTGAGCCTCCAGGCAATAATGCACTATCAGGAATTCAGCTCCACCCAGGCTGTTCAGTTGTATTAGGTGTGTTAAGCCGTTACAGTAAACCGTGTACTGTCTGATAAAAACGTGGTTTGAAGTGTGTAACAGCAGTGCATTTCCTCAGACGGCCCCATGTGACTCCATTGGTTTCTCCTGATGGGTCAGCATCCTCTGACACACTGCCCACCATTCCCAGACAGGATCCAACACTGACACGGCAACAGAGGCGGAGCCTGGTTCAAATACAAATCAGCGTTTTTTCCAGCGAATCAAAAAAGGCGACGCTCCCTTCCCTCAGTTTCACATTAAAGAGCCCATATCATGAAAAACCATGTGTTCGTTTATTAAAGAGATGAAGAGTGCATACTTTTAAAGATTCACATTGTTCACCAGTTCATACAGGTCCTTCAAAAAATAGTCTGTTTTGAATTCACTGGCTTTGTGATGTCACAAAAACCAACACATTTATATAGATCCACTCATTCAGCCCACAGCAGAGGTCATAATTATGATGCTATAATATTATGTTAGATATATTTCTAGTTTTAATATATGCTAGAAACAATTTTAAATGAGGCACAATACAGAACAGCCCATCAGAACAGAGCTCATTTACATAAATTGATTTGAAAGGCCTGTCTGTTTAATTCTAATGAAGAGAGGCTGGAAAACGGTCATGTTGAAATGACAACACGAACATCATTAGTGGAACTCAAGGGAAGAAAAAACACGCAAAGAAGAAAAAGAGGAGGAAAATGTAGGATATCGTCTCTTTAAACCGATACTACATGTCCAAACTTCTGTGTAGAACTGACTGTGGACAAACTGAAGTGTGTAAAATCTGTTCATTCAGGTCCAGCTGGACACAGATGGACCGTCTAAGCCAGTGGTTCTCAAACTAGTCTTCAGGGATCCCCAAGATGGTCAATATTTTTCCTTTATCTCTGTGTGTGTCGTGTGTGAGACCGGGGCCCTGAGGACTGGTTGAAGTTATTCAGAACTGGGGTTTTAGTTGTGTGGACATTTCTGAGCTTTTGTTTGTGTGGCAACACCTGAAAACCACTTTCATTAGGGACATCATGCAAGAAGCAAAGCAGTTTTGTGATCATGGGGGATCCTTTCTTACGTTAATTAGATCATTTGTCCAGTCTGAGCTGCTTTTATTTGCTTTTGAAGCTCGAGATGTACTTGGTAACATACAGTATGTTCAAAAGTCTTCTGTGAAACAAAAAAGATTTAAAAACTGTTCACACGAGCAGTAAGTTTTTTAACATTAATATAACTAAATATACTAATTTAAACAAAAAAAGACATACATACAAATACATTCTACAGTAAACAGTGGTGTTATGTTCAGTATATCAGTGTGTTCTTGTGGAAGTTCAGTATTACTGTAGTTTCCATCAGAAACCTGGTTCGACTCCATCAGTCCTTCATTAAATTAAATCAGGAGCTGCTGATGGAGTTTCACAATCCAAACCACGTCTGGAGGAACGGAGGAGGAATCTGGAACCGAACCTGTGTTCTCCTCACCAGAACACACAATATCAACTACTGTTACACACACAACTAATCTGATACTTTTACACACACAACTAATCTGATACTTTTTACTGCTTTCTTGTTTGTATGTTTGTTTGTATTTAATCTATAGTTCACTTTGCTGGCAGAAAGACACTATCACACACTAAGAAAAAAATTATTTAAAACTGTTTTTATTGGTGCCTAAGACTTTTGCACAGTGCTGTAAATGTAGGCATATTGGTGCCTGTGATACTTGTAATGCCTGTGGGCTCAAAAATAAAATGATTGTTAAATTTTTATGAGAATGAATAAATATTTAGTCGATGCCGTCAGACATGCCTGTATGCAGCAGTTGCAGTGATGGCGGACAACGAGGCAATCTTCATCACTTTCCCTCCAAATCCTCCACCCAGTCTCTTCACATGGCACGTGATTTTATTAGAGTCAACTCCCAGAGTCAGTCCCACCACCTCCTAGTGGTGGGAGATGGAAAAACCACCACAAATCATTGAAATAAACTCAACAAATTCCTTTGTGCCTCCACTCGCTGGCCACTTTATTGGAAACACCTACCCCTGTCCTTCCCCTCACTGGCCACTTTATCAGAAACACCTACATTGTCGTTCCATTCACTGGCCACTTTGGAAACACCAACAAGAAGTGGTGATACATTTGCTCCTGGAATTGCTGCAAAAGTACATCAACCCATGAACCGATGGTCATCAAACTGATCTTCAGGACCTTCCAGATCAGGGGTGTCAAACTCCAGTCCTAGAGGGTCGTGGTCCAGCACATTCTGGTGATTTCCCTGCTCAGAAACACCTGGTTCTCCTCACCAGTCAATTGCCAGGTTTAGTGAATGTGTTTGGTCCAGCACAGTTTGATGGTTCTCCTACTCAGAGTTTGACACCCCTGTCCTAGATGGTCCACATTTAGTACAACCTAACCCACAATGGAGACAAATGGGGGGCCAGGAGGACTTGTTTGAAGACCACTGCTCTTAGTCTACAGTATATCACACCTGAGTGTAGGCTGCATGCTGTGTGGCCACATAAAGCTCCATCTCTCCTGCTTCTCCTACTGGAACTGCAATCAGACCCTGTGTCTCCATGTAGAAATGCTCCTGACCTCCCATATATAGCTCACCTGGAACAGAGAACATCACAGTCAGGAGCTCCAGCACTGAGCTCCACATGTGCATTTGCAACATTTCAGTTATTCGCTTGTATTTAATTTAACATCTCAGAACTTGGTTCATCTTAGTGATTCTTTCTTGGGATCTTAGGATGGTTCTTCTTTTTGAGTCTTGTTTCCTCTCAGTTGTTCAAAGTACCAGACAGATAAAATTTAATGGAACAGAACAAAATTCAGGTAATAAAGGGTGTTTCCTGACATTACCCTCCAGAATGTGGTCTGATCTTTCAAAGCCTTCGTCCACGTTTCCCCTCTCCAGCTTCCGCTTTGGCTCGAAGAACGACTGGTGCTCTATGGCCTCCTGAAAACGATGAGACACACAAGAGTGTGACCAATCTGACTATTCCAGCAACAGTCGTCATGTGTACCATCCCTGAAATACCAGTGTGTGACACCTCTATAGTGAAGAACACAGGTAGGAGGTCTTCATACGTCACAGTGACCAGACGTGATGCTCTCTTCGCTACTTCTCTGTTTTCAGCCACAATGGCTCCAATAATCTGACCCACACAGATCACCTACATCACATAATAAACGATAGAGATGCCTTTATTTGCATTTTAAGTAATTTCAAAAACTGTTGTGAAGGTGTACCTCCTCTTCAGCAAACAGCTCCTCAACGTTACCAAACCAGAGTCTTCTGTTCTGCCCAGGAACGTCTTCAGCAGTAATGAAAGCGACCACTCCAGGCACGGCCAGAGCTGCGGAGGCATCTAGAGACCTGTGGATCAAATATAGAAGGTATGAGAGACTTTTTGCAATGGGGTCAACATCTAACGTAGGCAGACACAGTCAAACAGCTCAATAGGACCTGGGTGAACCTGCTGAAGACCACATCCGTAACACAGGTTAACAGGTGAAAATCATCAGAGATCAGTTCTGTAGTGTTTTTCATGCTGATTTCAAATCTGTGTTTAGTTTTTCCTGCATGTACAGTTTTTGTGATGAAGCTGGTTATATATTGCATGATAGTGGTATAATTATCATATAATAATCATATACTAAGTGTTTTTGAAGAAACAGTGGAGTCTGACTGACACTGATCATTATATTTATGCCACAGTGTGAGTCTGTCTGACTTTACACTGAAAATATTGAAACAGTTGCTTGATTGGTGTCTGCGGTTTAATAAAAAATTCATGCAAGTCTATTGGAAATCTAATATTACTCATAATTCAAAAAGTTGATATGACTAAAAAAAACTGATCTGAAATCAGCATGAAAAACTGGTTTAGAAAAGTGTGTTGTGGTTTCTGATGATTACAATTTTTTTTTTGTTGACCTGTGTAATTATTGGCATCCTTGGTGAACATGGGAAAAAATGTCTTTGTGGTTAATTATCTCAGTCTCACACTGAACATATGAGAGAAAAAACAATATTAATTTAGTCTGAAACAAAACAAGAATATAACAAAATTATATTTTATAGAATTATTTGCAGCCCTGCATTTAAAAATATAAAAAAATAATATTGAAAAAATAAAAATAATTCTAAACTTACAGCTCCTACTCCTCTGTAACAGCTTGTCTGATTTTGGCCTGGTGTCATGGAACTGTTATTTTGACAAACCTGACTTCCCCCTTCTTTATTCCTCTCTTTGGCTTGTCCCGTGACTCACATTAGTTTCACCTGGCCATTGTTTGTTCTTTAGAAACTGTTATACCTTTCTAGTTCTAGTGTTAAGTTATTGCCTGGCTCGTGCAGCCCTGTGTGTCTCAGGTGCGTCTGCAGTTGGAGTCCCAGTATTCTGGTTCGCGTTGGCCTTGTTGCTCAGGACTGTCGGCCTGCATTCACTGCTTGTTTCTGCCTCCTTATCAGGTGCCCTGGGCGGAGTTTATGCAATGTGCGGACCTCTCTTGTCAGAATCGCTAGGGCTGTCCTTATGGTGAGTTCCGGTAAAGGGTTTCTGTGGGTGACGTGTGCGGCTACTTTGTCCCCTTTGCTTGGTGGGTTATGGGTGCCCTGGTGGGATGAACTGACTGTGGGCCTGGTCAGGTGGGTGTGGCTGGCTCCCAAGATGAGGTACATGATAGGCCCTTTCTTGGAGCCTCTTGGTTGCTAAGCCATCTTGGTGGATGGATACCTCCTATTAGATTGATGTCCCATGGTCCCATGGTCCCATGGTTCACGTAGGCCCACATATTGGTGGGGTGTTCAGCTGGCCCCTGGTCCTGGGATAGCCTGACCGGCGCAGTGTATGTTTCTCTAAGATCTGTATTTCCTGTCTGTTCTCTGAAAGATCTGTATCCTGCCTGTTCTAGCCTGTTTGATTCCTGATGTACATTTGAACCTTGTCTGTCTCTGTAAAGTCTCTGTTGTCCTTTTGTTCCCTGTCCTGTTATCCCTGCTTTACTCCTGTATGTGCATCCCATTCTCCACGCCCCCACTACCCACTTGACAACATCTGAGTACTGAACTACTGAATTTGTCTAGGTTTTATGTTGATTTTTTTAAAGTATTGCTTTCTTTTAACTGTTTATTGTTCTTGATTGCCCCCATCTTTTGTGTACAAACATCTCATTGAGATTAGAGCTCTTCAATGCTATTGTGAACAGTTAACACACGGAAAAAACTCATTTAAATATTCTCCACCTTTTTTATGTGTCACACATGGAAAAAGTAGTACTTATTTGGGATCTTCGTGTGTTAAAATAAACAGACTGGCCTTGATAGGAAGGTTTCAGTGTGTAATTTTTTCCTATAAAAAGGTCTATTTCATTTTATTGCATTCATTATATTTTTATGGCACAAACCATTTGCACTACTGATCTGCTGGTACAGCACACTAAATCTTACACACAGTGTTATTGATTTTGGCGTTATTGTCTTTTTTTATTCTCTATTGTGTTATCTTTATTCATCTTTTTGCACTGAGCATGCTCATGACAAAGGAATTTCTCTCTGAATAAATAAAGTTCTTTCATATCTTATCTTAGGTTAGTGTAGCTGTTTTTAACAAAACTGAATTGCGGAGACCCGATTCCTCAAATAACGTGCATATACTACCCTGGCTAGTAAGGTGGAGGGTGGGGAAGTTTCGATTCGGATTTTCTCTCCTTTTAGCAACAGAACAATTAGAATTACACAAGAATAGCTCTGGGTCTATTTGGGCTTTGGGGCTGTTAAAATATTCAGGGCATTAGCCTCGTATGTCCAGGCCCAATGATGCTCCTGAGTCTCAATCTACTCTGATGTGTAAATGAAAATAAAGCAGTGCTTTAGTTTCAGATCACAGATTGGAGAACTTATGAATTCAGAATGAAAAGTAAATGCTATTTATCGATCTGTATCTCGATTCAACATCAGCATTGATTCTGCAACATTGCAATAGTAGAAGGCAAACTGTGGTGGGCATGCACCACCATAACCAGGCGAGTTTCCATGAGAACACTACTAAATGAAGTACTTTTCTATGAGAGGTTCAAGGTTCAAGGTTACTTTGTACGTGCACACAGCTGATGATGACAGAGTGAAATGTTTCTCCATGGACCACGATGCAACATGTAGCAACATACAATATTCAACAGAGTGCAGGACAACAGACAACAGACAGACAGACAATAACTAGACAGCAAGTGTGGATCTTACGTAAACTTTTGGAGTGATGAGTATTACACTATAGGTCTGATTACTGCACAGGAGGCAGTTACAGTATTGAACAGAGTACCAGGGATGACAGAACACTACAATAAATAGACAATAAATAGACATGTAGCGGTGTAACAGTAAATAGACAGTATAGCAGTGTAACAGCAATGTGAGTAGAACGTGAAGCTTTGTTTATCTGAATGAAAATATTGCACCATATTCACATATATTATTGCACATGAGCATATTATGTTGCATTGGAATCATTTTATTGCACATAACAGTTAGCAGCATAGAAAAACCACAATGAGAAAATGTAGAATTATAATAGTGACAGGTCATTAGGGTGCCTGGACTGGTAGTGAACAGGGTTACAATATAAAGTGGTAACTGCAAACTGAGCAGCAAGCTCTCAACATCGGTGCTGGTGTCTGTGCTCATGCGTCTAGTTTACATAAACCAGTTCTTTATTAATGCTAACGAAAACCAAAATAACTATAAACAGTTACGATTTCTTACAGCAGTGAAATGATGGTTGCATAGCTGTTTTATTATGGAGAAAACAGGAAGATAAAGATTGTCCCCCTTTTTTTCTTACAGTGGGTGATTTTGTTTATCTTATCTGTTTAAAAAAAAAGCTGCTCCCCAAAGCTACAAGCCTGTGTCATCATCAGATGCTCAAGGGACACAAACACAAATATGCACACGCATCATAATGCTGGGAGCAGAGCTGGGACAGAGAGGTGTATGTGTACTAATCCATGCACTAAATCAACGTGACTAAGTGCGACAGTAAGAAAGATGAGCAGGTCCTGAGGCAGATACATTTACTGATACACAGTAAGGCAGCAGGAACCTCAGGCTGCTGTGGAAGCAGAGGAACTGCTTCTCAAGAGTGTGCTCACAACAAAGGGAGCACACACCATGTACTGCACAATATATTTTTACTAGAAGCCATGTAACCAGGGTGGTCACTCACACTGGTTCATAGTAATAAACGCATAACAAATAAACAAAAACACTCATATATAATGCACATACAAAAAAAGAAGTGATTTTATGGTGCTATTAATTAGCATACTCATAAATCATTTCACCAGTATAAAGAATTCTTAGATTTGAACAGAACATATTGGAACGAGAGTTTACTGCAAGTAATTTTGTTTCATTTCTGCTCATCCGTGCATCTTGGAATGTTTAAACTGTATTAAAAAGAATGCTGAAATTCTCTTTTCTTTTCAAATTCTGGGACATCTCCATGCAACCCATATCCCAGTATATGTTACTTGTGTGATTACGGCAGTAATCACACCACATTTGTTCTTAAGTTTTACTATTAATATTATTCCAGCTGCTTTTTGGCACTGCTGCTCCTCCGAGGCTGTTTAAGATCACAAGACCCTACAGAGGATGGTGAAGAATCTGAGAAGATCAGTGGGATCTCTCAGATATTTAAACCACACACTGCACCTTCATAGCCACTAGCTTTGTGGACGACCCCTCAGAGACCCCTTACACACCCTCTTCTCCCTCCTCCCGTCTGGCCAAAGGTTCTGCAGCAAGCAGGCCTTCGCTGTTTCCGCCCTCAGGCTCCTCAATGAAAAACTGTACCCCCCAGAACAGTTTGTTTTACCCATTGCCATGTGAGTTTTTTTGTGCTTATGCACCAGGGTTCCACATTAAAATTCAACAGTCCATTACTTTGTGTCATGAATTGTTCTTGTATTTGCTCCAGTTGCGCCGCCTCACTGCAGAAACATCTCCTTGTCAGTGAGACGATACTCACTATGCTGGATGATTGTTGGTGGTACAACAGCTGTGGTTGCTATGGTTACAGTGCCGTAATAGTTATTAATGAAAATGGGGGGGGCGGGTATATACAGAGATGGTTTATATACAGAGATGGTTTATAAAAGGAAACAGAAACATCAGCTTGGCAGTATAATTTGCCGTTATTACTTTGATGCATCTCTAGCATGCTCAAAAATTGGGTAAAATGTAAAGATCTGTTATACAGCTGCTTGTCAAACAGTGAATATGCATTTTTCTGTTGTTTGTTGTGCTCTTGAGTGTCCTGCACAGCCCGTGGGTTGGTCCTTGAACTGTTAGGATGCAGTTTAGTGGGATTTAGTTGTGAATCGACTGACAAATGTAAAAAAGTATAAAGCTCTAAATTTAAAGATGATGGCATATCAGCAGTAATCTTGAGTTTCTATTAATTTATGTTGTTGTGTTTGAATGTTTGTTGCTGAAGGCTACAAAATGTACCAGTGTGACTGTACGCTTCAATGGAAAGTAGTCAGTGCCAAAGCTGTGTGACACACTTCACCCCTAGCGGTGGCGTCCGGTGACGGGACGCAAGCCTAAATATGCATTTTACGCCGTGACTGGTGTAGTTTCATGCCGATTTCTTTTCTTTAACCAATAGTGGAATTGTTACGGTTTAAAAGAGTCGTGCAAGTTTCTAGGACCTCCCTAGGCTGAGATATATTCAAAAATATACAAGGACCACTTCTGACTGGTCCAGGTTTGACGGACAATAACTCGGACCAATGACCGGGTAGCTGTAATTTACATATACAGCCTTGTAGCCAACCCCCATAGCTTTCGAAAGATATGTGAGTGTTGACAGTCCCCTTCGCAAAGGCATATAAATGGGCTCGAATGTTCCCAGGTCAGTGGAAGTGGTGCCCTTGTCCCAGACGCACGTCTGGATCTATATGGATTTTTTATGCTGAAATAAAACGAAATGCACACAGAAGACCAAATTCAGGATATTTGAGGATATCTGAGAACATTTCATGGGGATATTTGGCCAGCAAATAAGAATTTCAAGGGAAATTGGAGCCTTGGTCAGAGAGATGCACTACGAGGCACAACGAGCCGAATTACCTTTTTGGTGAATTTATTCGCTGTGAGTACATGGAAATTATGACACTGGGCTCTAAAAGTGTCTTTAAGCTGGCTGGGTTGTAATAAAACTGCTTTGGAGTTTCTGTCTAATTGTTTTATTGTGTTTTAAGCAAGTTTGTGTGCGCTTTTGGTCAGCTGGGCGGAGCGTGTTTATATTCTGAACTCCGGTGGTCAACCACTAGTGGCGAGTCGACATGCCAGCCAATTCGGGTCAGTTCATCAACTCCTTTTCTACAGAATGAATGCAAAAGAAGTGATGTGGAAGCGTTCATTGATTTATAATTCTGTGGTAAACATAACGATGTCTCCAAACTGGCGTCTCCAAATGGTACTACTTGCACTAAAACACTTATAAAACATTCATTCACTTTAAATATAAGTTGAAATGACGTGTGGCTATGTGGTTTCGGCCCCTTTTGAAAAACCAGGACGATAAGACACGGCTGAATTCAAAGACCTTTGACACAAGCATATATGAACTCTGGTATTTCATCCTTTGTTGCTCTTTGAACATAAGTTTATATATTTTACTTCTCTGGCACATGAAACATCAGAGTCTTTGCTTTGAAATGAATCCAACCACAAACAAAAATAATGAAGTACGACTGAGTTATGAACTTTTAAAATTGCGAGCTGCAAAAACCCAATATGGCCGCTGGAAGGGGTGAAACGCAACAAAAGAGACTAAAATGCATTCATTTGGAAGTTTAAGTCAGCCCAGCCTTTATGTTTCTATTTTTTTTTTTGCTTAAACAGAATTTTTTAAAAATCTCTCTTCGAGGCCACGCACAAATTTTCCACCCATTTTTGAAAATGAGCTTATATTTAGCCCTTAGGACCTGCAGTACATGTAATTTAATGAATAAAAAACATAATAAACTGTCATTTTAGATGTTTATAAAGAAACAATCCATTGAAATTAGAGCACAGGACAACCAGTTTTTGGTTGTCCTGTGGCTCAGTGAGTAAATCAGGGGGTTGGAGAGGCTGAGAGTTTTTTTTATTTCAACACAATATACAGCATACCAGTTTCTGAGCAGTGGAGGCAGTGGAGCACAGTCACACTTTGCGTTTTCTCATGGAAACACACTCTACTTATTTTCCCTATGCAGTGTTTCCTGTGAATCAGAAGGTCTGGTGTGACCATGGATGAGTGATTTTGTTTTATTGATCAAACCAGAAGGTGGCAAGTGATTGTGGTTTGTCGACGGGGGCGGGGGTGTCATTTAAATTTTGTTGTGTTATTTGTTGCAGTGGCTAAGATGTAGGCATGGCGGGTCGGCACAAAGAAATGTTACCATGCAGCATCTGATAGGGTGACTGATTGATCTGTTGATTTTTTCATCAAGCAGTCAATCCATTAAATGAAAACACAAAAATAAATATCAAGTCCCATCATTTTATACAAAAAACTGTTATTCAAAAATAACAGACCATTTTAAATGTTTTATGTTACTTGAATGAAACTGAGGTGTTAAAACAATAATAAATTATAAATAATACAAAAAAATGAGCACTTTCTCAAACACTCACTCGCTTACACACACTTAGACACACCCACTCTGTTTCTCTTTCAACAGGAAACGTTAGTTGATGCTACCCAGCTAGATAAATACACGTCATGCAAAACTGAAGTAAATTTGACATGAACTGAAGTAATTTTGACTCAAACAAGCTATTAGATCAACCTACTAGTAGTTTGCAGCTAACACACTTTCTACTCAAATTTAATAAAAAGTGCCTTCATACAACAGATTATTTTGATCAGTTTTCTCCACCTCCACTGCCGTGTTTTTTCGTTTTTAGTGATGAGGCCAGCTCCACAACACTGCATACAAAAACACAGTTCCAAGAAATCGATAATAAAATGTGTTGTCTACAGTTTTTAGAACTGAATTTAAACCATTTGATTTATTTATTGCAACCCTAAAATCCGATGCAATCATCTTTTATTTAATTGAGAGAGACAAGCATGGAAACAGAATAATTCATTATGGAGTTGATAGTTTCTGCTCTAGAGGCAGTGTTGTCTTGTGTTTTTGAAAGATTATGAACTCAGCCTCTCATTAAACGGACTGAAAGATCAGAAAGATCACACAGGGAGAGTTTGAACAATGCGCTGATGGTGCATCTTTGTTTGGATTCAGGCTAAATCAAAGACAATTACATCCGCCCTGCTCTGTCCCATGCTAATGAACCCCACGCTGAATAAATGGGTGAATGAATCAGAAAACACATCTGAAGCTGGAGCACTATGCTGGTGTCTTTACAGAGCTTTGTGTGTGCTTCTCGCTGCGTGTTTGGAACAAATGACAAGACTACATCCCTGCGGCACTGACATCAAAGCAGAAAGACAATAGAGATTCTCTATGTTGCCTATTTCCTCCTCCTTGGGGTTCTGTGCAAGGTTATGGTGTCTTCAGCGGTCTTTAGGGGGGTTATTGAGTGGGGAAGAGAGACAGAGACGGAGTGGGTTAGAGAGACAAACGGAGGGAATACAGGGTAGACAGTCAGGGAGAGAGAGAGAGGGGGAGAGTGAGAGAGAGAGTGAGAGAGGGAGAGAGAGAGACCGAGAGAGCACACAATCGAGAGCGCGAGCATAGAAAGCAACCGCACAGAGGAGGGTCTGAGGCAAAAAGAGTAGGAGAGAAACAGACATTAGAAGCAAAAAAAGCACAGGCGAACGAGTAGCAGATATGGAGGACTGAGGCAGAAGCACAGCCTGCACAATGCCTGAGTGAAGACAGTAGGATAAACAGCAGCAGAGCTGAGAGCTGGGATAAAGCTGGGACACGCAAACACACACCGAGAGGCAAGAGCTCACTGCCGGAGCCGTCCGTGCATTCAGACGATGGATGGATGGATGGATGGGTTGCTGATGTCGTCTTACGCTCTGCGCGAGCCCTCCCCAGCACAGTGAGGCCTCTCAACACAGGGAGATATGAGCTCCAAACACTCTTCCGACTGGATCCCTTACAGGTATGGGGTTCCATGACCCTCAGGCTGAATGAGGCTCACTATAAGGTCAAGGGCACCTTAGGCTGAGATGTCTGAGATGTGGAATGTGAGAGCATGTGAAGAACCTGAGGAGTCTTTCTGAGATGTAAAGTTGGTCTTGTCTGAAGCGCATGCGATTTGTAGTTAATGCGCTTAAATTGGATACAAAATCCGACCACATTTTAACACGTGTCTTTAAGCTTACCTGGATTTTTTAGCTGAATGAGTTTTGTAGTTCTCTTTTTTGACACAGAAGGTTTTGGGTTTCTCAAATGTTATCCGAACCTGGTTTTGACTCAGTCGACATTTAAGCAAGTGCCTTCATGCTGACATGACTGTTTTCTCTTTTGAGATAAGAATGTTCCTTACTGCATATCAATTGATGCATTATGAACTTTTTAAAGGTATCTAAATTTGTCCCTAAAACTTACTGCACATGCTTTGTAGGTCTTTCTGTGTTATTAACAACATTTTTTTTAATGTAATGATTACTTCTGCATTGTTTTTTTAAATACATGGGTAAATAGTTAATCCTAATACTGAATTCTGCCCATGAGGTTTTCTTCCACGTTTTTAAGATGACTAATTATTCGCTCCCTGTTCCTTCAAAGACTCTGAATGTATGCCTTCCAGTTTGGGGTCGACTGGGAATGGTCAATGATGTTGGTGTTAGTGAGCAGTTTGCCTCTCTACGGATGAAACACAGATACAAGTCACTGCAGCAGGAAAAACCACCGCTGCTGCGTCTAGGAGAAACCCCATTGCCATGGCTGCACCGCTTCCTCTGCTCCCATTGGCTCCTGGTTGCTATAAGTTACACAGTCCACTTGCCGCTGCTCGTTTTGTTGAAGGGCTGAGTGAAGGAGAGCTTGTCTCCTATTGTAGAACAATGGGGGTACCGCTAGATCCTCTTTATAAATGTCTACAGCACTCTTAAGAGCTTAAGTGGTGTTTATTTTGAGATACGGTGCAGTGAATCTGTATTTGGAGCTGATGTACAGGTTTCAAATAGCTCAAGTAATCCTAATAAGACAAGCACTCAGCTCTAGGAAAGGACAAAAAAAAAACAGGCAAAAAAACCCCAGAAGAGCTGTGAGCGAATGGCTTTCCAGGCAGTGGAGGAACCAGTGACTAATCTAGGCTTTTGTTAAACATCATATAAATGCATTATTCACATGAAAGATATTTTATACAGATATAAATACTAATATGTGGTGGACTATTCTGTTTTTAAAATGGTTTAGGTCCTTTAGAAAGTTTTCTTAGAAGGAAACAAATTCTTACTTGAGAACATTGCCATGAGGTTCTAGAAATCATAAGAAAGTCATCAAACTGAACTTGCATCTGTTACTCATCTTTTTCTGCCTTGCTCAACAAACCATCATAAGTATTCAAAATAATTGCATAACTCAATATAAACTAATATTCCATAGTCTTTTTCCTGTTTGAAAACATAAATTTTGACTGAATAAAATTAATATATCAGTTTGGTTGTCTGGCTAAGCAGACTATTCACTCATTTATTTCACAGATTTAATGGATACTATTTGATTTCAGCTATTCCTTATTAAACTGTTTTTTTGTTTAATTGTCACACTGTTGCTTTCAGGTCATTTGTTTGCCCACTTTCAAATCTGAATTCAGACATGTGGTGTTCCATTACTCTGTATCTTGCTCGAACTTACCTTCAGGTTCTAGTTCATGACAGTTTGTGCCGTTTTGTGACCGGTTCAGAACTGGGACGGCACTGCCTTGAGTTCTGGAGCCCTCAGCGAGCAGTGCTGCGGAAAGTAGTGAGAAGTGCTTTTGGTTCGGGCAGTAAAGAAAAACCTGGAGCTCCAGGGTGTCGCATAAAGTAATCAGGAAAGAACCCCTGCCCACGTTGGCCCAGCGTGGCACTCTGAGGGGTTAGGCTCTCTCTTCATCTCCTCACAAACCTGGCTCCAGGGGCTCTCATGCCTGGTTTCCCAGCATGATGAGCAGGCCTGTCCCAGCAGATGGGGCCTGCAATAAAAATGTATGGGACTGAGAAACTACGAGACTGTGCGTCCCACTCCTTTTTCATTATTCCCGTGAGCCATGGCCAATTTATTAGAGAGACCCTTGGCACCAAGGGGTTACCCTATACACACACTTATTAGGTATGCACACACACACACACACACACACACACACACACACTCACATACACATATGCCCAACAAAGACTCACATTTCCATAGAAACATTTAGAAAGATTTCTTTAAATGGCTGTGCAAATTTTACCTAAAAATATGTTGTACGTTTGAAACATTAATTGCTGTGATCCTTCAGTTCTGTGCTAAAAATGAGAGTAGACTTTGCTTAGACTTGTTATTTTGGTTCACACGTGGTGCATATTCTGACTTGGTTAGGGAGTTGCGTCTGCGATTGGAAGGTCATGAGTTTGAATCCCAAGACAGCTAGTGGCTGTCCCACAGACTGCTCTTTGGGCCACTGGAACTTTTCAGGGTTTCTTTTACTGTGCCCTACACAGCGAACGAGTCCACTTTTCGGACACAGTGCACACTACTGTTATCCCGCGAAAGTCAAGAAGGGGAGCGAGGCGGAGGGAGGAGATATGGGGGAAAGCTTCAAACAGAGGAGATTCAGTCACACTTGCTCGAGTGAACGAGTGAACAAGTGCACTTTTTGGACACAGCTATAGTTCATACTTACTGACATAGAGCATTATCATGTTGAAAGTGTCCATTTGAGTGTATGCCAACTTTCATTACATTTTTCTTTAGATATAATGTATGTTTTATGTAAATTATCGCACTGTATCCCAAATGTTTCATTTTGGGGTGAAAAAAACAATACAGTGAA
>JBBJLS010000028.1:4720985-4739801 GCA_037577275.1 Bryconaethiops microstoma | reverse complement strand
AAGTGTTTTTGAAGAAACAGTGGAGTCTGACTGACACTGATCATTATATCTGTACCACAGTGTGAGTCTGTCTGACTCCACACTGAAAATATTCAAACAGTTACTTGATTGGTGCCTTGCACATCTTACTGATAATTCAAAAAGTTGATGTGACTGAAAAAAACTGAAACCAGATCTGAAATCAGCACGAAAAAAATGGCTTAGACAAGTGTGTTGTGGTTTCTGATTACAACATTTTTTTTGTCGACCTGTGTTATCTATGTGAAACGTCTCACGTGTACCGTGAACAAAATAACCCACCTAATGTAAACAAGAACATTTTGCTCACTCTTTCAGAGATAAAAAGCTCCTTCACTCAAAACAAGCACAATTACAGTTCACTGCACTGGCGTGTGTGCCGCCCATGCCGCAGTGTTTGATCTAACGTAGCATCCAATTCTTGTGCAATTAGGAAAGAAAAGCCTTTTTGTTTCTCAGTGTTTCTGTCTTGGTCCTTAAACACTGAACCTGTGTGCTGCCTGCTCCAAACACGCCTAACTGATCAATTAGCAGGCGCTTCTACAAAGAGTGTGTTCAAGTAAACAGTAAAATGAGCAGAGGGGGATAACCTGTGTTCAGAGATGGGCGATATGAACTTGATTACAGTGGGTCGAGTTACAACAGTCTGGACCCACGATGTTTCGAGTTTGCGACGCTCGCTTCCACTTGACTTACACTGTTCGTACTAACGGACTATATGGACGAACTACAGGGGGTCCATATAGTACTGCTGGCGTGCGGCGGAAAAATACGCAGAACACGCAGTAGCGCGGCTTGTGAGGGAGTACACTTATCTAAGCACAAGTGTTCCGTTTGTGTAGATTTGTTTGGGGACTTTTTGGCCTTTAAAATGGCTTCTGAACGAACATTTTTACACCAAATTTGTCATTTTTTCTGTTACTACAGTACAGAATAATATATTTATGCCCTTTTTCTTTTTCTGTGACTTAGTTGTGTTTTCACGCTCTAGATTTTACAACTGTGTTAGAACAGGTATTTTGACTAACACCAAAATCCGGGTTACATCACTGTCGTAGGAACGGATCTCCGCCGTAACCTGAGGACCTCCTGTAGTTTGGTTGAGCGCGGGGGAGGAATATGGAGTAATGCGGCGTCTGAGTGAGGGAGTTTTCCTTTTTCTGTGGCTTAGTTGTGTTATGATTTTACAGCTGTGTTAGGATCGGTATATGACTCAGACTAGGGGGTGTCTCGATTTACACCAAAATTCGGGTTACATCTCTGTCGACGGAACGGATCTGTGGCGTAACGCAGGAACCCCCTGTATAATTTTGGCTGTTTTCACTTTTTTCCCTTTAAAAAAAGGCCAGCTTGCTTTTATATTCTGCTAACATTTCAAGATGTATGGACCAATAAAAACTGTCTAAAC
This sequence comes from Bryconaethiops microstoma, assembly GCA_037577275.1. Lineage (NCBI taxonomy): Eukaryota > Metazoa > Chordata > Actinopteri > Characiformes > Alestidae > Bryconaethiops > Bryconaethiops microstoma. The sequence continues at coordinate 4,738,375 of JBBJLS010000028.1, read as the reverse complement.
ATTATATTTTAAAAAATTACGTCTCACTGACTACCATTCCTGGTTACAATGTTATGTCAGTCTTCTTACCATTATGAAGATAAGAGGGTAAACAGTGAAACATTTGGGTTGAGAGAAATACAAAAATAAAAAAGGAGACAAGGAACACATTCGCTGAGACATTTTTCTTTGTGCTGTAAGATGTTTAGAAGAAAGCACCAAATGTTTATTTTAACTAAGTAGCTAATGCTGGTACGCACACTCGCAAAACCGTTTCTGCTCATATTTTAAGACTTTCAAGAGAAATAAGCTCTGCTTGACCTATAACAGATGGTTTTACTAACTGTGGACATTTGTGTGTGCAAGTACCTCATTTCACGATAGTACAACACAGTACTGGAAGGCGCAAGACAGCCAAGGAGCCAAACTGGCCACTTTAGGTTTGTTCATTATTAGTATAAAATGGATAAAAAGAATTACGCCCTAATTATTTATATGAAAATTTACTGTCAGCTTGATAAGCCTACTCTGTGTTTACCTTTATACAGATACACTTTCCACCAGTTTATAAGGAACTGGTGAATTACAACATGGGAACAAGAGAGGGCAAAAATCTGGGTTTAAAAAAGTAACAGAGGAACGACTGACTTGTTTAAGGAGACAGTGTAAAAAGTTCTGAGGCAATAGGAGAAGTGCAAAAATATGCAAGACATTGGTGACCGTGTGTGGTAACATTTGCACTGTGTGTGGTGTGTGTGTGTGTGTGGGGGGTTGTGTGTACTTACAGTGCAGCAGTGGTTGATAAAACGAGCTAAGTTTCCACACTTTGTGGCATCGATGATGGTGTCATGATCGACACGGAACAAGTAGCTGCTCCCGATTCCTTCCTGAGCGTAACGTTTCTCACGATTGTCAGCCACCATCTGAGAAAAAAAATTAAAATGTTAAGTTTTTGTAATCCATCCACTAAAGTAGGGCTGCACAACATATCGTCTGTTTAATATCATATCGATATTGATCTCTGCAATACTGACATCACAGAAGACTGCAATATCCATATAAGCCTCTAACCAACCACAGCGTTTCTGACAGGGTGTCCAATCACAGCTCCAGATGAGTTACTGGGTGTTTTGATTAATCGAGGTCTTCAGGGAATCCAACAAAAGTCAAAACATTTCACCCATCTTTGAATATTAGAGCCACTGATCGGCCGGGGTTTTTTAAGAGCCCCATATTCTACACTTTTCCTCCATTTCATTGACAATTTATATCATCCACAACTCATTATTCCACAATCATTTGGGGGTGCGCGCCAGGGTCTATGTTTTCTGATTCTGACTATTCCAGAAAAGTGATCCGTGCCCTTAAATAAATTTAAAGGCATAATTGCAATATGTAGAAGTATAATATTTTGTTCTTATCATGCAACACTATATAAAAACAGTTATTTTATTCGGAATAATCCGTACCACTCTTCAAGCATATCAATGTTTCACCAGGGTGTTTTAACATGTATTGTTAGTGCATTATATAATTTCATTCAGAACACGCAGTCCTGCTGACTCCATTCTAAAGGGGTGGTGAAGAGGGGGGGGGGAAGGAACCCCACTAAAATGTGCAGAAAAAGGGGCCTCCAGGACTGAGACTGGAAACCACTATTCTGAAGCAATAGTTTCCCCAGTCACGTGATCCATTCACATACATTTTACTGGGCTTCTCATCACAACATAGCACCAGAGAGTGGCAACAAACTGCATGTCTGTTCTCACAGGCTTCTTGTTTGCGTTTACTTTTATCAGTGTATTACATTGTGTGTGTGTAATCAGACCATCTACTCAGTCACTGCACTTCACTGATAGACGTTTAAGAACACAGGAAAAGGAATTTAAGATTTAGCTTGTAATCAACCTTGTTGTTTCTCGTCATATGCACCGTGATTCATACCACACCATTTAAAACAATTCTTCCTTTTCCTATTTCCCACCTCCAGATCATGTTTGTTTGCCATCAGAGAAAAATGACAAACTAATGATTCACTCCCACATCCTAACGCGCTCAGCCAGCTCAGAGACCCTCCCTGGTACAGTAAAATACTCTACAATATAACAGGAAAGCGCATTACGATTTCCGATTCCGTCAGATGTAGGACGGCTGCGTTCACTTACTGCCAGTTCATTTTATTGTGAAACACGACAGGAAAAACGAGTGAGGAAACTAGGGTAGAGGGCAGGAGATCAAACAGTCACGCATGCGGGCTATTGATGCCTGGCTCTACAATCATTAACCTTCACCCTTCGACAACTTAAACCCACAAAACACCCCTTCCAAATCTAGCCCAGATGTCCAAAGGTCCAGTCCTGATGCTCACGTGCCCACTGTAGGTGGACAGGGGTCCGCAGGGGCACTTGACCAGTCTGCAGGCCCACACACAGCCAGCTATAATGCTTTGTATGTTCTGACACCTTTGAATCAGAGCCAGCACAAACTTTTTCAGCAGTTTGTGCTACAGCAACTCTGTTAGATCAGACGAAGGTGGACTAGTGTCTGCACACATGACCCCAACACTCTGTCCTTCCTTGGACCACTTTTGGTAGGTTCAGACCACAGTATACGGTTTGTGATTTTCTGACCCAGTCGTCCAGTCAACACAGTTTAGTCCTCGTCAAAGCCATTCAGATCCTTAAGCTCGCCCATTTTCCCTTCCTCCTACACATAGACTTCAAGAATATATCCCACCCCTCAACTGTAACGAGAGCATCAATGCTGTTCCCTTCACCTGTCAGTGGGTTTAATGCTTTGGTTGATGTATATATTTATTTGAAGAAAAGGCATGGACACGAAAACTTGTGTTAAGAAGCAAAAAAATAAGATCCATTACTTAGTAGACAACAAATTAATGATCTGGCAAAATCTAGCCCAGAAATATGGACCCAATTGTTTGAGTGAGGCAATAGATATTATATGCTAGCAGTTCCTGCAGCACCACACTCCACCAGTTTCTCTGTGGACGAACCATATTAAATCATACATAAAGCTGTCAGTCTGAACATAAGACTGATTACTTGCTTACCAAAGAAAAACTGAATAACGTGCAGGCACACACACTCAGTCGTGTGGAATGCGTACGGATTACTGAGTCAGTGGCACCACTGAGGTTCCCTTGAGCAAAGTACCGTCCCCACACACTGCTCTCCGGGTGCTGTGTTCCTAGCTGCCCGCTGCTTCACTTGGTGAATGGGTTAAATGGGTTAAATACAGAAGAAGAATTCCATGCTGTTCACACTGTGTGCGGTGTTGTGTTCACGTATGACAGAATGGTCACTTTACATATTAAAAATAGTATACTACACATACCAGGGCCCTCGGCTTGGGCAATGCTGGAATTCAGTCTATTGAGGATGCTACTGTGACACAAACATACAATACTGTTACACAAAACACCCACAGTTATTGTTCTACTCTTGAATAGGACCAATTCTTGACAACTGTCACAGGAGACACTTGCTTTTCTCCTTGTTCGTGTCTGACTGGGTAGCCAGAGGGTGATTCAATTCAAGAATGCAGACGAATCCAGGCCTGTAGTCATAATTAGTGTCGCACCTGTTACTGGCACTTACAGTAATGGTCCCAGAAATAGAGATAACATTGTGGAATTTTGTAGATGGACTATAACTGAAACAAGCAACACGCTGCCGGTATTATTTCTCAAAAAAAAATAAAATAAAATAAAATAACTGCTGAACAATCTCACAGCTTTTCATGTGATGTTATATTTTGTACCAAATTATAGTGAGCAGGATGATTGAGTATCGTTCCGAGTGATAGAGTATTGATTGAGTGATATCAGCACAGTTCTAACTATATCCTTAATATGTAAGCATCTGTAAATTGTTCAGTCCTATCTTGCACATTAAATAATTTTATATTTGCTTGTAATTACATACAGTCCTTATTAGAAATGTGAACAGAAGAATAAGCCCTTTTTTTTACTATGCAAAAATGCTTTCATTACATATTTTTTAATATAACAAATAAGTGCTATTAATTCAAGCTTGGTATTAATTTTTTTAACACGAAATACGACTTTTAATAAAATGCAGTGGAATGAGACAACCATCAGGATTTATAGGTACTTATAGAGCAGTTAGGGATAGTTTCCATCTCTCTAGAGCTGGTACTGCTATCACAGAAAGGAAACGGCGTCATCGGTGCATCCCTAGTGAAGAAAAAGATGTAGGCGTGCCAGGAAAGAAAATTATTTCCGTTTCAGCCAACAAAAAGACCTAGTCACTGATTTCTGGAAGCAGGGGGCAGATTACACACCCAATTCATCGTCAGCAGCTTGAAATAAATTGCAGGCAGCATCAGCTAGGAAACTGTCTGGGTCAGGAACACGTAGACATACTGAAACTGAAGGAAACACCACCGCCAGCTGATGAAGGCTTGAGTTGGGAGTGGAGCTTCACAGAAAGAGAATTACTGTGAGAAACAAGTCATATTTTTTGTGTCTCCTTTTGACTTTTACCTCCTCCACTCAGCTCATCCCACCACATGTCTTTCAGAAAACATGAACGATCGAACCAATGCTGGGGCATGACGACAGCACGATCTCCACTGTGCCCATGGCATCTGTGATAATTAACCTAGTTAGTTGGTTAGGTTAGACTTTGGTCCTAGGCTTGCCAGTTGCAGTTTATGAAGCCACTAAGCCAGGCTTTCCCTGTCTCTGGTGTGGGGTTTTTAGTCTTCAGGTGGGGGTTGTAACAGGATAGTCCTGATGTAGAAACTGACGACGATAAGTGGACTCTAGGGTGGTAGCAGCCTAGTCGCTCTGGATTAGGGCCACTTTACAAGTATGCAGACACACTTTCTAATTAAAGAACCGGGTTATTAATGTGAATTAGAGAACACATAACGAATCTTTCTTCTGTACTGTGATGCAGTGACTGAAACACATGGGTGGCGGCAGCCTAGGGGGTAAGACACTTGCCTCTGGACCAAGAGCTCACGGGTTTGAATCCTGCATGAACACACCACAGCACAACACAGTCTGAACAGTGTGAAACTGTTCTCTGTATTTAACCCATTCACCCGAGTGAAGCAGCGGGCAGCCAGTGATGCAGCGCTCAGTGCCCACGTGTGTGGGGATGGTACTTTACTCAAGGGTACCTCAGTGGTGTCACTGCAGTCCTGGGAATCAAACCCATGACCTTCCGACCACAGGGGCAACTCCCTAACCACCAGGCCACCAGCTGCCCCACTTACGTGACCGTATGGCACAAACTGATCATCCACAGATGCACTTTGGGCAACGTTAATTTTGGTTAATGCAATTTGGTACATTTTTCAAGTCGCTCCGTCATCGTCCCGTTGCTCAGACTGGGCCACGAGAACACGACAACACCTAGTGCAGCTAAACAAGAGGGAGAAACCAGAAACATGACGAGGCCTTAGCTAACCTCGACGCTAAACCCATGATATTCCCCTTCCTTTCGGGATCATAGCACATCATCTGCTTAACGCAAGATCTTCAGGAATAAAAAGCATATAATGATGCCCTCCTCAAAATGAAAGTACACTGCCTTCAGGGTCTCCTGCCTTAACAAGACAGAGCACCTTCTTATGGACACCAGACACCAGTTTATATTCTCCCTGCTTTCATCTGGCAGATGGTTTTAGTCAAAAGCACTTAGACCACAAGGATTAGACACAATGTCTACCCTCAGGCTGCACAGCGAGAATTACTCTTCTCCAAAGGGCACCAGTCACTTTACTTCCTCACATTTTAACGCGTTTATTTGAAACTCTTGTGCAATAGGCGTACCATGCGAAATATCACTACTTATGTCAATATTACTGCTCTACTACTGATCTCTGTTACATCTGTGATACTAGTTATTCACTTAGCTGTAAGTTACTTATCTATGGTATTTACACTTAATAATTTGTCTATACAGCACCATGTGGCTAATATTTAATATTTTTTGTTAAAATTTTATTGGATTTATTCAGGCTTTATATTGTTTTTGTCTCTATATCAGTGCAGTCACGAACGCTTTCCTCCAGGATCAAAGTTTTCTGATTCAGTGTTCACCCCCAGCATGCTTCATGTACCAACTCTCTGAATGCTGTCTACTGTGTTGTTCAAATAAGATTCATTGTATTGTCTGTTATTACTTACATAAAACTGGGTAGAATGTGATCAGATTCTGAAATAAATTCAGTTATTGGTTATTTTACACAATTCTACAGCATGTCGATGCATTAATTTTTACCTGTCTGATGTTTTGGCCCACATACTCAATGACCATCTCATCTGCTGCGATGGGCTCCATGGCAAATAGACCCCACTCGTGGATACGACTGCGACCAAACCGGAGCTTCTTTTTCCGGAACTGTGAGCAGACAGAAATGAGATGGAGGCATAATCCGAAAAAAGATAAACACGACAGGATGACAGAATTCAAAAGAAGTCTGTGCTAAAACTTGCATGGAGAGTCATTCTACCATTAAAGGCAAGCAAAAACCAAAAAAAATTCTGTAAAGCTGTGTGTCTTAAGCCTGCTCCTGATGACCCGCAGCACTGAATGGGGTTCAGTTACAATGATACAACATGTCTGACTGATCATGGAGCCCTAAATGTGTGTTGGTGCAGGAATTGTTGAAACTGTGCAGTGCTGTAAGATTAAGAGACACTGCTCAAATAACAGAACATTTCTCCCAGCGTTTTTGTCTCATGACAAAATCATTTAAAAAAAATTTTTTTTTTAAAAAGCAGGGAGAATGCAAAAAAAATTTGCAAACAAAGCATTAATATACATGCCTAAAACGTGAATAAATTTAGCTTCAGCTTTCAACTTCACAGGGCGGCGTGAACAATGACCTTTTACGGTTATGCTGTTCTTACATAACAGTAAGACTTTTGTCGCTAAACTTGTTCAGCTTTGGTTCTTCAGGTTTTCCTTAAACCCGTGTGACACCGCTCATTCCACAGCTTGTTGCACCTTATCCTGATACAAGAGAGCTACAAGGCCAAGCTGTTGTTATCAGAGCAGAGCGGCTGATAAGCAGTCAAGGCCACAGTATTTTACCTTGAGCTGGTTGAGCTTGAGCAGGTCTGAGTCCATCACTGCAGGGGTTCCGATAGCGCTGAGGAGACGTCTCTGCTCAGAGCGCCTCTCAGACAGCACACGGTTGGAGCCCTGGGAGAAAAAGGAGGGGTGTGCAATGTTAATATCTGCTCTAGGCTTCAGGTAAAATCTTCCAGATTTCCCTTTACTTTGTTACACCTTTCAAATTTGACTGTTAAAGTATGTACAGCAAGGCACGCGATGTATAACAGTTACATTCTGTATTGGCAGATTAAGGCCTGGAAAGCTTTTTTCCTTGGACAAAATTGTAGAAGCCCTTTCAATAGAATATGTTCTCTGTTTTAATTAGCCGAGAATGAAATTAATTAATGCTGAATTACACCTTCTTCTAAGGGCTAAGTCAGCAGCTTTAAAACAAAATGGAGAATATTCCAGTTAACGCAAATACAAACCGTATTAACCCATATGGCAATGGCTACTAACTACACGTGAAGTTAGTTTAACTTTCAATCCTAAACTAACCAAATTATTCATAAGCCTCTTAAACCTAAAGTAAAATAGTAATAAAGGGGTTCATGTAATGAACTGATGTCCAACTGATGTCATCAGGCCTTCAAGTGTACACGATCTAAGGCCTACATAAACATTACTGTTTGGGTCATTAATCGTCCGCTCGTCTTTCAAATAGCCCCCATTTTACCTCTCTGCTGACCTGACAGTGAGTCATCTTTTCTGAAGCATTGAAATATTGCTGTCTGGGACACTGAGCACACCGAGACATGATTAATTGATTTGCCTAGGCTATATCAACTATGTTTTGTTATTATACATGGAACTGCTTTGTAATATTGTCAGGGAATTAATTATACATCCAGTCTGTCTCGACTAAGTAGCTTAAAAGAAGGCGGTCATCCAGCAGCATCAGTAAAATAATCAATAGGTCTCAACCACCTGATTACCTTCATGACAACAGACAAATATTTGACAAAATTCATCAATATGCTAAAGTGGCAGTTTTCATTTTAGACCTCTATGGCCATGCTGGAATCCAACTGGGGGACATGACAAGTTCAATGACAAGCCTGCACAGGATAAACAAAAAAAGTGAAATTATGTGACCGCATCGGACAAAACCGATGGAAATCTGTCGTATGGACGGAAAACTTTAAACCCTGGTAGCAACTACAAATGACAGCTATGAGACTAATCTGCAAGTTCTGTAGTCGAGAGTGAAGAACTGAAGCGTGGGTTAAGTTGGGAAAAACTCAGAAAAATACCGCAATGTCGTAGTCCACAGCTTCCTGCATGGCCTCAGGGAGATCCAGGTCCAGGTACACGTCCTTCTCCTTGCGGCTGATGGCGTAGTAGCCCTCGCTGCGGGCGCAGCCTGTAACATGTTCTCTGAGTTGCCCGACTGCTGCCTTCTTCTTACGCCGCGGGTTTGGGATGTTGGTGAGTGCAGAGGTGGGTCAAGGATCAGAACTTCTTCAGAGAATGAACAAGGAAAAGGTCTCTACTGTACATTTATAGAACACAGGGTGCCTTTCTGCACCTTTGGAGATACTCTGTGGCTCATTCCATGTCAAACAACTGAGACTAAAGAGAGAAAACGGTCAAATTTATAAACATTTCCCCTTGGAACTCAGTAAATATAAACTGTGTAAAACAGTCTAGAACCAGCGTTTACCCTCAGAACTCAGTAAACTCTGTTATCAGTAAATATAAACGTGTAAAACAGTCTAGAACCGGTGTTTGTTCTCCTAAATTCTTGCCGTTTTCTGCTCTTTCTCTCGGCGTGCCGTCGCTCGGCCGCTCTCTGGAGCCCCTCCTCTCTCTGTGGGTTTTCCCTCACCCACTTGTGGGCAGAAACTATCCTGATAGTTCTCCCGGGTTTTTCTGTTTGTTTCTAAAACCTAAAATAAAATACATTTGTTCTTTTTTGTTCTGTACGTTCATTTGCGTGTGAGACTGTGTTTATTATTACTACATGTTTTTAAATTACAGTACCTTTGGTTCTACGTGACACAGGAACACCAAACAAAGCTCAGCATGACGTCTGACACCCCGAACACCAACGCAGATCGGGGGAACTTCCATATAAGTAGCTGTTTGGCCCTACGTCACAATTTACTATTTGTTGCGCTTCCTGGTCTTAATTTATGGGTTGATGAAAGGTTTTAAAATTTAGAACATGGAATACCCTTCGACATCACATTAAGAAATGTGGGGTTTGACAACAACTAAAATTCTCAGTAGCATTTCCTCTCATGACCTATTTCATCTTCCACTAGAGTACCCACAAGTGGCCACATATAGAAAGGATATTAGGGTGAGGCACCCAGTGTGTGTCATTGAGCCAATCGGTGTTGTGGTCATCCTGCAGCAGCTTCTCATAGGTGCTCTTCAGCAGCCTCATGTCCTCGAGGTCCAGGCCAGCGTTCCAGATGTCGTAGAGGGTGGTCATCTGCTCAAATTCACTGCGTGGATCGAACGTGTGCCGTATCTCTGGGACCCTGGTTGTGACCTGCCTGGGCCGCCGCTGAGTGGATGGAGTAACGCCAGCTTCCTGGAGGAAGAGCCGCTCACTCTTTCTCACCTCCTCACGTTCAAAATCGATGGATTCCTCCAGACCAAAGTCGGAGTCTGCCGAATCTGAGGTGGAGCTGGACAGCTCCCCTGACTCCAACTGCTCCACGTCCACATCCTCCTCCGGGTCCTGACAGGAGAGAGGGTAAAGAACGTGTCGGTTTGTAGTGTTGGTTAACACATATTTAAGAACGAGGAATCACTATTTAGTCTTACATTAAAACCATGGTTCCCAGACCTGGTCCCAGAGTTTCCCCGCCCAGTCCATTTTAGTGTTTTCTATACTTCAGCACACCCACTTCATCTCAAGTGTTTCAGCTTGATTAGCTGTATCAGGTGTGTTAAAACAAGAACACCAAAGTGTGTAGCTCAGGGATAACCCACATTAAGACCAATTAACTGGCTCCCAGTAAAATATGTTGTCAACAGAAACAAACACTTTAGAGTTTTACAGAATTGGTGCACCCACAAAAAGGCAAATTTAGAATTTAAACGTTTAAAACGTTAGCAGACAGTGAGGTTGACCACTAAATTGCTGCAACTGAGATGACGAAAGCCACATGAACAAATAACAGTAACATCCAGAGCCTTATATCAGCAGGCCTTAATTCTTCTGCGTCATTCTGTGGCTAAATAAATAAATAAATAAATGAAAGAAAATACAGCTCATGCATTAAGAGCACCGACATACACACACCTCTAACTTCCTTTTCCTCTGTTTCTTGCTCTGTTCCTCCTTCTGTCTCTTGGTAACTGGCACCTCCACATTTTCTTTGTCTTTCTTAGTCCTCTTTTTACTCTTCCCTTTCTCCAGCTCCTCCTCTCTCTTGAATGACCCTTTCTTTTTGGAAAAGGGGCTGAGGGACTGGGGCAAATCCCCTGACTCTGACACGAAGCCTGTGCCGGAGAGGCCTCGGTAAAGTTCGGCCGCTTCCCCCCTGCCGACCTGTGCGTCTCCGATGACTTCCTCTGGAGCCTCCTGCACCCCGTGCTGGTTGAGGTCGGCAGGGAGGAGAACAGTAGAGTCTTGTTTTGTCCTCTTTTGGGCAGAAGAGTGAGAAGTTGTTGTGAGGAGTGTTGGATATTTGGAGTAGTTGTGCTCCTGAAAGATGAACATCCCTTCTGGGTCCACCAGGGGGAGCCGTGGATGTGGCGCAAATAGATCCCCCTCGTCCTCCTCCAGCTTGTGCTCCTCAGCCTCATCTGAGGTTTCCGTCTCCTCCGAGTCTACATCTGCTTCGGGGTCCATTTTCAAAGCTACATCTGCCAGCACAGACAGGTCGGGCGTGGACGCAGTGGCCAGCTGCAGCAAGCTGGACGCTCCCACCTGCTCCCTACGCCTCAGCCTCTGCTCCAGCTGCTCCTCTTCATCCTCCTCCTGTAACACAGGGTGTAGCGAAGATGGGGGAGGGGTGGAAGCCGACTGGCTGAGGGTTCTGGGGCGGCCGCGAGTGCGACCTTTCTGAGTGTGCACACCTGAAACAGGAACTGGCTCCTCGTAAGCAATTCGGACCAGAGAGGCATGGTCCAGAGGTAAGTTTTGGACTGTAAGACACACGGGAGTAACGGGTGTTTTGGGGGAGTCTTTGACTGCGGTTCGTTTGGAAGGGGACTTTGTAGGGGGCGTCTGTGGGGGCTGATGGGGACCTGGACTTTTTTTGGGTTCCTCTGGCCGGAGGGAGCGGACGGGGGGAGGGACAGTGAGTACGGAAGTGGGGGATTGCAGGAGGGCGCTAGGCTCGCCTGAGTGGGAGGCAAAGGGCCGGAGCATGGGGAGAGGTTTGGAAGATGCTGGTGGAGTAACAGAAGTGGGCGTGGCTCCGGGAGATGTGGAAGTGAGCACATCTGGAGGCTGAGATTTAACAGGCGACAGGAGGAGAGTTTGAGAGGGTGAGGGAGTCGCAGACGGAGACAGCTGCCCAGTAGAGGGCTCAGGGGTAGGTTTGACCTCATTCTCCTCCATGGAGAAAGAGACAGTCTTGCGCCGCTTCTTGAGAGGAGGCAAAATGGGAGATGAGGGGCGAGGGCAAGGTGGAGACGATGGGCATACATCCTTGGAGACAGGTGTCTTTCCTTCTGCATTCAGGAAAAAAAAAAGCTGACTTACTATACATACACATCCAAATACATGACACACACATTTTTGTAGTTATTTTATCTTATATTATGCTGTATAGTTTTTATTGATTTTGCGGCTTCTCTTGTTCTGTCCAGACTGCTGTTTAGGGATGGGAACCGAAATTCGGTTCCAAAATGAACCGATTCGAAAATACCCAATACCGGTTACCCACTCTTTTTAAAAAAATTTTTTTTTTCTTTTTCGGTTGTGTAAATCGGCTCTTAACACTAGAACGGCGGCTAACTGTCTATACTTATAACGGCTGCGTGCGTCAATTGACGCAGTGCCCAGTTTCACACAAGACCCTTCCTGATACGATGCTGCTGCACTGTTCGGGCGTTTAGTCCTGCAGCCGACGGCAGACAGACATCCACACTGCAGCCAGCAGACACAGCAAGAGTCCAGTGGACTTTGGACCCAGAGCCCGTTCTACAGCGCCAGTCGCCGAATCAGAACCAGAACCAGAATCGCGTTTATTGGCCGAGTATGTGAGCGACACATCCAAGGAATGTGATTCCGGTCGATGGCGTCTCTCAAGCACAGCAGTATAAAACAACAACAATATGTAAGGATACGTGTGTACATGTTCCTGCACCGCACCCATACGTCTCTTACAGAGCTGCTGCTGCTCCAATAGACCAATAGACGCGATTTTGATTAAATTACGTCAATTGACACTGTCAGCCGTTCTAGTGTTAAACAGTTGTCCTCTTTTTTTTAAATTTTTTTTAACCTTTGTGGAATCGAAATAGGGAATCGGTAAGAACCGGAATCGATTAAGCAGAACCGGAATCGAAAAAATTCAAATGATACCCATCCCTACTGCTGTTGTAACAATGTGAATTTCCCTCCCTTGGGACTAATACAGAGTTATCATATATTATGATGCTCTTCAGCTTACCTGATTTAACCTCTGCAGCAGTGCCAGATGACTGGCCAACACATGCTTTCTCCCTGCAAGAAAGAAAAAGTCACTTACATCCATTCAAATCCCCAAATTTCCTCCTCTTTCCTTACTTCAGTCAAATAACTACATACTTCTCTTCCTCTTTCTCCATGTCCATGGCCACGCTGTCCATTGTAGACTCATCCACTGTATCCAACCCTTCACTCTCTTCCACCGGCTCCACTTCCTCTTCATCTTCCTCGTCTGAGGATGACGATGATGAAGAGGAAGAAGAGGAAGACGACGAACTTTCAGATGAAGAGATGCTCTCGTCATCACTGTCTGCACTGAGGGCTTCTTCTGGGTCAGACAAGAACAAAAAAAAGTCACTTGAAAGCAATCTTAGAGTTTTGTGCAAATCACGGTCACTGTTATAAATAAAAAGACACAAAAACATGATATAGCTTACCCTCTGATTCTTTTTCACTGTCATCTTCATCCTCCTGAGAAACACAAAGTAAATAACAGCATTTCATTAACCATCTTTCACAAATATTACAACTCAAACTAAAGCCTAAACCTAAGTTTAAAGATTTCTGACTGGCTGTTGGTAATTACTTCACAGAAAGGTCTAGGTTCCAGGTAGACAGAGCACTGCTGCCACCTAGCGGCCACTCCATGCAACAGCCTGAATTACTGTCTAATTGATATTTGCATGTGAATGATGCAGAGAGGTGAGAGGAGTGGTATGTTAAACCCAGTGTGAGGAGCAGCTTTTTTGGAACATTTGCATGTCAGTATTTTCTCTCAGGTCACTTCAATATCCCCCCCTCCCATTATTTCTGCAGGACATTAGGTAGGTTATTGCACCGACCTTTTTGTACACACCGATAAAAAAAATGCATGAACAGTATTTAATGTTCAAAGGTTTCACTTAAGAACACCTATTAAATACATGACTCAAAGTGATGCCCATAATGTCTTATCCCTACATTAAATATATAAAATAAACCAAAGAAAAAATAAACAGAATAAAATAAACAAGATATAAAACAACCGAAGGTACTGTCAAGGACTGGGAGTGAAGTGATTACAGAATGATTTGAGCACAGACCGGAAGTGTGCACAGGTTCACTTAAAAATTCTATAGTCATCTGAATGGGAAAAAAGTTTTGTTGAATGACTGCTTTTACATTGAAAACGTTAACGTTTAAACCAAACTACCTGGAAAAACATGCCATAAATACTAAAAGCAGAAAGCAGGGCATGTCTTCTCCACATGGTTTTACTTAAGATCGGCATCGATGAAAATGCCTTTAACATTCTCTCTTTTGATCACCAGCAACATCATATTTTGCTGTATCTCATATGTACGATCATCCTTCTGCTCTCCTTGTATGCTGTATATTTTGTCCTGTGTATACTTATGTATCCTTGTGGTGTTTGTTTTTGTTCTTGTGTTGCTCCATGGTTCTGGAGGAACGTTGTTTCATTTGACCATGTACTGTGTATATGAAAGAAATGACAAACCACTACATACCTTTTCAGAAGAAGATTCATCTGACGTCTCTTCACCTTCGCTGTCCAGGTCGTACGGTTTGCGGGTTCTGGTTCTCTTCCTCCTGCGAACTGCCTCTTTATCGGGTGCCCGACTCTCCTCTGGCCGGCCTGCAGCGTCTGGACCCTTACCCTGGTATGAGTCTGAGGGCAGACAGGACAAGACGTTTCTTCCTATTTGCGTCCATTTCCATGTTTAACAGCATGTCATACAGTGTTAAAATGACATTTTTGGTTAACGCCCCTTTGGCTAAAGACAGACTGTTTCAGTTTTTGAGTAAAGGTACTGATTGTAGGCCTAAAAACAGACTGAGTAGTTCACCTTCGTCCTCTTCATCTGGTGGAGTTGAAGGCCTTGCTCTTTTCAGAGAAACGTCCTCTGCGAGCTCCTGTGGCTCTTTCCTTTTCACCTGGGAAATAAACACCCACACACATTAGTCACTCTTGCCAACGTTGGCTCATTGCTCTTCTTACCTGCCCTAAAACAACTGTGAGCAGCTCTCGCAGAACAAAACAACTTATATACGCTTAATATGAAGGCAGTTTAATGGTACCCAGTGTTTTTAATTTTTGCTGCTCTTTGTTTCTGTCCACACATGTGGGACTAATAAAGGTTTCTCTTATCTTATACTTATCTTAATATTTCTCACTAGAACCTTCGAAATCAACATTTCAGAGTATTATGTAAAAGGAAGTGTAATTAAACTGGCTGTATGTATGGCGATACAGCTGTTCTTAATGTGAGAACAGGAAAGGCAAGCAAAGCCAGGTACCTTGAAAGAAGGCAATCGAAGAGCGCCTCGGATAGAGAAGCCCTCCAGGCCTCCACTCTTAGCCCAGTCCACAAGAGACATGAGAGGCTCGCGAGGCCGACTGTTCGCCTTGTCGTCCTTCTTCTCTTCCTCTCGCACGACTGAAATGCCTCTCATGGCTGCCTGGAAAGGCTGAGAGAACAAAAAAGTGTAAAAGAGTTCAGAGGAAAAACACACAATTATCTGAATCTGTCTAGTGTTAGCTATTGCAAATCCTTGTCCAGCATTTCTTGACCATCACTCCTATTAAAAAGAATCTACCAATCTGGGAGTTTTAATTTTTGCAACGTGTTCTTTGTGCAAGTCATCATGATATGATCCCCATATCCGGCGAAGTCAGAAATGAAAAGGATTCAACCTTCTTAGCCAGCGGCATCACCTAGAGAACCCCAAGCATGTTTGCTATAAAATATGAGAACGCAAAATTCTGAACACACAATTTAATTTCACTGGGATTCAAACTATTAATTCCATAAATACATAAATACATAAATACACACACACACACACACACACACACACACACACACACACACACACACACAAAATGAACAGCAGGAACTTTCCAGTAAGTGAACAACAGGAAATACAAAGCATCACACTTTCTTATTTCGCTTTGGTCAAAAAGGGGTGCACAATTGACATATCATTAGTACATTATAATCGAGGATAAAGACTCAAAATAAACACAATCACTGCCTTCAAAACGATGCATCACAATGCAAAGATGCATAAAAGCTGATGTGACCCAATATCAACACACAACCCAAAACTGTATCCACCTGAACGTACCTTAGCCTTTCTCTCTTTCCGGTCCCACCATTCGTCGAAGGTGCCGAAGGCCACGTTCTCCACCATCTTGCGGTTCAAGTCCCTCTGCATGATGTTCTTCATCTCCTCGATCAGAACGGCCAGAACCTGCTGGACTGTGGCCT
The DNA here is from genome assembly GCA_037577275.1 of Bryconaethiops microstoma. Lineage (NCBI taxonomy): Eukaryota > Metazoa > Chordata > Actinopteri > Characiformes > Alestidae > Bryconaethiops > Bryconaethiops microstoma. Next base: position 4,722,410 of record JBBJLS010000028.1, on the reverse strand, counting down.
CGTGAGGGTTTTGGCCCATCATGTCCATGGGGTTACCCGTTTCCCCATAGTCCTCTCCCTCCACGTCCGGGCCTGCGCCATACGCAGGCAGTGGGTAGTGGGAGGGGTAGGCCTGGGGCACAACGTGTTGAGGCCAGGGAGAGTGTGGTGGAGGGATGGCGTGGTGGTGGGGTGGGGGCAACTGGGCAGTGTGTGGGTCTGGGTATGGATACTGCATGTGGGGGGGCATATAGCGATGGTCCTGGTCGTAATGGTTACCTGCAGTACCGTCTTGGTCCATGTATGAATGGTGTGGGTGTTGCGGAGGTGCGTGGGGGTGGGACATTGAATGGAGGTGGTACGAAGGGTATTCGGAAGCTGACGGGTGCTCTCCAGAAGCCACCGTGGAGCCATTCCCTGCAGTGATTCGCATCTGGTGCAGGCGGCTGAGCATCTGCGTCTGCATCTGGAAGGACATGCCACTGTACTGGCTCATCAGCTCCATCGAGTTAGCGTAGTCGTACATATGGTGCGGGAGTGGCGGCGGGTACTCGGGGTGCAGCTCCATGTGGGGCAGCGGAGGAGGAATGCCAGGGGGCGGAGGAGGCTGGAGAGAGAAACCGGGTGGGGGAGGGGGAGGCAGGTGAGGAGGGTAAGAAGGGATGGGAGGATGCGGCATGCCGGAGCCGAAGTGCTGTGTGCTGTCAGGAGGCGGGCTGGACGAAGGGTCCGCAGTCTGTGAGGGAAGAACGGTCTGTGATGAGGTTGTAGGTGACGAGGAGGAAGAGGCAGCAGCGTGGTGCGACATCACCGTGGAGATGGGCACGTCATCTTCTTCTTCGGATATCTCCATGTCTTCTCCCGAAGAATGAGGAGATGGCTGAGGACAATAAGATAACCCTTTATTAGTCTCACAGGTGGGGAATTTGCATTGCTACAACAGCAAAGTGGAGAAGAGAAGAAAGTAGAAGCAGCATAACCTATAAATATAAAACTATACAACATAATGTAATATAAAAAGAACTGTACACTATACCAAAAACATGAATAAGTTCCAAACTTTTGACTGGTAGTGTGAGCGTGTGTGTGTGTGTGCGCGCGCACATACAGACAGACACACACACACACACACACACACACACACACACACACACACGGTAAAAAGTTTGGACACACCTTCTCATTCAATGTTTTTTCTTTGTTTTTTATTAATTTCCACATTGCCGTTTAATACTGAAAAACAAAATGATGAAGGAACACATGGAATTATGCAGTAAACAAAACAAACAACAAAAAAAACAGTTAAACAGACCAGAATATGTTGTGTAATAAGGTAATGATGGACCGTTGTTGTTGTTTTTTTTTTTTAACTTAGTTAAGTGGTTCTTGCCATAATGTGCAGTAGAACCGTAGTGGAATAGGATCACTAACTGTGTACCAACCCGA
>JBBJLS010000028.1:4688654-4699916 GCA_037577275.1 Bryconaethiops microstoma | reverse complement strand
AATGGGTTAAATGCAGAGGAGGAATTTCGTGCTGTTCACACTGTGTGCTGTGGTGTGTTCTAGTATGACAGAATGGTAACTTTCACTTTCACTTTCACTTTAATTGTCTTTACTTGTGGATGTTATTTCTCCAGGTTTTAGGACAATGGGCATTTGAAAAGTAATGAATACTTTAGTCCTAACGTCATGAAGCAGTGTACATAAGCTAAAAAAAATTTCATATATCATTCAAGGGGTACAATTACTGACATAAAAGTGAAAAAATTAGGTGTTCATCATATGCAGACCTACCATCAAACCAGTCAATGGCAGCTTTGGCAGAAGGAGGATCATCAAAGGAAACCGTAGCCTCTCCTTTCAGCTTCCCCGTCTCTCTGTCTGTGTACAAGTTTATCATGGGCAATCCAGTCTTCTTATTAATCTGGAGAAGGGGGGGGGGGGGAGGTCAGATAATGTGAAATAAATAAATAAATAAATAAAGGAGGAGATTCCATCTGCATTTCTCTCCATGTGTCTCACTACAGACCTTAATGATGCCGATCTGTTTGAAGAAATCTGCCACAGAGTCAACGGTGTAGTCGTCTCCCAGGCCTTGCACAAAGATGGTGTTGTTATCGGAGTTATCCTGGTCCTGCACTGCAAAACAAAAAGGCCAAGCATTTCTTTAAAAAGCCGTCATCAATGGCATATGTGAGAAGTAGCTGACTGAAGACTGAAGGGTTTCACTTACTGTTGGGCCCACCGGGTCCATGGTCCCGTGGTCCTTTGGAGTGAAGCACAAACCATTACTACTGATGCTCAAATAAACACACTGAACATTTTATACCTAAATAATGCTCAAATTGATTTAATTTTCTATAACACACAATTACTGCAGAGTCTAACTAAACCAGTTTGAAATGCAGAAGTCTGTTAAGTACCAATGTTAAAGGACAGCACATGCAGACACACACATTTGAACAAACGAAACCTGATAAAGCGCCACTCCACCCCCCGGCCCCCCGAAAGTGAGGAATCCTTTTGAATTTACATGCGCAAATCTACACTAATGATTTTAGTGTGGGTGCTGCATTGAATCCCAGACCAAAGAACCAACCGAGTATTATCAAGTTCCGTTTTCTTCCCACACACCTCAAAGTCATGAACCATTAACCGTTTTTGCAACCATGATCTTCCAGGTGGATGATGACAAATAGTCCCATTTGAGTACCTTCATGTTTGAAGGCAGGTTTTATTTTCTCACCAATATAAAATATATTGTTGAACAGCAAAGTGTTGACAAGAAACTGTCCGCGACGACCTCCTGAGGTCAGAACCTTCACATTGCCATCGTCCACCGTGTACATTATGAACCCAATACTTTTACCGTCAATACCAAGGCAATCCTTTCACGGTTCTTGCATGCTTCCATTTTTTGCTCTTAAAGGGGTTTCAGGTTGTTTATATAACCCAACGCTGAGTGGATCAGTTGCTTATATAACCCAATCAAATGTGTCGTTTCCTGAGATGAATCATTTTGCAGACTTTGTGTAACTTTACCCTTCTGCTGTACAATCCTCATCTCCAGAAGACCCAACCACTGTTTTAACCGTTTTCACCGTTGTGACCACCGCCGTCAGCCAAACCATCATTTCTGGTCCCATAATTTGTGTGTTTAAGCAAGCAAATCACCTTCCACCATGTTAGCATCTTCTGGAGGCTGTACCAAACTCAGTTCAGTAGCCTCTGGACCCAAGTTCTCAAACGCTTATACCAAGTTCCTCTTTGTCATCTGGGGTGACAACGGCTCAGGTTCTTTGGCAAGATCACAGACGACTGATCACACAACACAACCTCCTACCAAACTAAATGCTCAAATATAATGAGTGGTGAAATCAATTTTATAGTGTTACAACTCAGGGAATGGTTTTTGAGACACAAGGTGTACCAACACAGATCAGGGGTAGCCTTCAAGCAAAGTGGGTTTCAAACTTACTGTTCAGTACAGTGTGAACATGGACTTCATTTTCCATCTTCCATAAAGTTGTCTTACGAAATGTCTTGTTCATTCATTTAATTCTTTTCACATTAAAATGAACCATTTAGTACATTTTAGCAAGTGTTTTAGAAAATAAATAAATAAATAAATGAAAGATTACCACCGCAAAGTCATCTTACAGACAAAAACAATAATCCAAAAGATGAAGTACTTCAACAGCACATTCTCTTTATGCAAAAATTACCCCGTTCGTAGAGGCTGTGCTGGGATCATTTCTACCATTTTATGGTCAACATGAGATGGCATATTTGCAGAAATTGCTAGATGGGATATTGGATTGGAAATCCCGCAACAGATCAATTCTGTGTACTTTTTACTTATGAACCTGCAATATTGTATGCAAGCACAATTTAATAAACCATTTACTTGTGGTTGTACACCAGGCCAAATAAAGCAATCACCAGAAACAATCTCTGGCCAATAAAGGTACCCTACATTTCCCATCCCCCCGAGACATGTGTGTAATTTGAGGTATCAGTGGAACTTCGTTATGTTCAAGGGTTAATGATGGCAAATGGTTAAACTGTTAAACCATATCAGTCACCGTCATATGGTAATTTTTCAGAGAACCATGATGATGACTGGTCAGTAATACGCAGCCCTACCCAACCTATGACGCCTACCGTTCCACAACGTTGGACGTTAGAACCCGAAACACACTCGACTCGCACATCATCCTCATTATGTGGCTAGAATTTCCTTCCATAGTTACCACTCCAAAACAAATGAAGTTACCATTACCATCGTTCTGTGAGGTTACCAGATCCCACTCCCTCTTAAAATCAAGCACGCTCGAAATCCCCTGAAGTTCCTGAGAGTTTGTCACTTACCACCAAACTTATTGAATCCTCCACGATCGCCCATTCTGATGGAGATGGAAAGAGAAGCGAGACGAATTGAAGGTTGATGAGGCCGGTGCCCCATTTCACTCTCGATGTTGGGACGGGCTCCCCTCTTATCATTCTTCAAAAGAAAACTCTCTATCATGCCTCCACCCCTCCCCCCTTTTCTCACTGTCATCTCTCAATAAACTCAATCTTCTCATCTCATTGCCCAGAGGGTGATCCGTGACACCATTCTGGACCCTCAAAAGGTTCCTCATCATGACCACCAGAGCTTACTTTTCTCGTGGACAGCCTCTGAACATGCTGCCCGCAAGTTTAACTACATCTTTGTATGTCACTTCATACCTCTCAGTTTATCAGTGGAATTGGTCTACATTCGATTTTTGTTAAAGACAAACTCCTTCCCTCACCAGTAGACCAAATTTCCCCATTAGATGCTTACAGATGTTTAGATTTATCACATTCAAGGATCAATTTTGGATAAGCACGAGTAACCGTTAACTTCGTTCAGACTTTTTCCCATTATTTTTCAGATACCATCCATGTTTTGGTGTTACCATTCAAAGATGACATTACTACCACCACGGAGGACTTTTCTTTAAATTTATCAGTTTCCCCCTCAGCCTTTACTTTCCCCCTATTACTAATCTTGTTGGTCTCCCATTCTTCAAAAAAGGAAAAAAATAGGAGAACCTTGACGAACCAAGAGCCTAGAAGGAGATTTAAAGATTTCGTTAAAACATTAAATCACACAGTGATCCTGACGGAGAGGATGGAGGTCAAAGTATAAAGGGTCATGGAGCACAGGAATGATGTAGAGTTTACAAAGGAACAGCTGTAGGTGGAAACGTTTTCTATCACTACAAAACGCTGATTGCCGGTGTTATTTTCTGTGATCCTGAGCATTTTTTGTTGTTGTTGAACAAATGTGTTCTTGCACTTGCTAATGACATACGCCACAGTTTCAACAGTTATTTAACCAGTGTTTTCTTCTGTTGCATCAGTTTAGGAGTGATGTATAGACTTGAAAATAGCCTTTGTGCCACTGCTGACAATTGAATAAGTACCTGTTAACCTCAAACATCACGCAATGTGTGCAAAGGAATCTGTACACAAACAAGGAAATAAATATAACCCAACTCTTATGTAAGCACTGGCGAGTTACTTAAAGCAGATCCAAAACCATTCATGTCTTCAATTGTGAAGGATGCATTTAAGACAAGGTTTTCCGTTTTCACATAGTTAAACAGGTGCTTCATTTTTTAAACTCCAGAGCTTGGATGTTTTTGATAGCCACGTTGCTTTTCACCAAATGCTAGTGGCCCCAAAAAATTACCTTCAGAATCCCTCCGAACTTCCACATTATAGTTAAGAACAATCACATTTAAGCCATATTTCCAGCTCTTACCATTTCACTAATAGACAGAAACCAAACACTGAACCTTTGTGCATAAATAACATCACACCATTTCACGTATTACTTTTAAACCACATTCTTTGTCTTTTCTATAATGAAACAGTAGTGTTGACATGTGAGACGTATGGGCTTTTGGGGAGCAAAAAGCAAACAAAAAAAATGCTTACCCCATTCCTCCTCTGCCCCGGGGACCTCCACGACCCCCTCTGTCAAATCCCCCTGATCCACGACCTCCAAAACCACCGGCTCCTCCACGCCCACGTCCGCCTCTCCCATCCTGGCCATACCCACCATCTTGACCACCATAACCTCCTCCACCTCCACTCATAGGTGGGGTATCCTGATTGTAGCCTGGAACAGATTAAGAAGCGTTACAGGTCAAATGGTGAAAAAAAAACACTTTTCTGGTGGGCTGTATTTTCTACAAACCCATATGTTTACCTCATATGTGGTCATATGATCGTGAATATTACTTCCAAAAAATGGGTGATTCTTTCATTCTCACAGGGCAAAAGGGACAAAACCACAATCAGGACCAATTTAACAGGAAATTAAGTCACAGAAGAGTACCTGTAAAATAGGACATTATCCCCAGACCCTGTGTCAATCCTAAAAATAACTTCAAGTAGCACGTTTTTTGACAATTACCCCCTCCTAACGGCGACTTATGGGAACATCTTTTTGACTTTGAAACAACCAAGATGCACAAAACCTACAACATTGCAGACCATTTCTATTAAGACAATTTAAACAAGCATTCGCACTCACCTCCTCCCTGTCCATACTGGTTCTGTTGTCCATAGCTCTGGGAAGGAGGTGAACTGTAACCAGGGGGCTGATTGTAAGGACTTCCTCCATGTTGGGAGGAATGTTGTTGCCCTCCACTACCTCCGTATCCTCCACTCTGTCCTCCGGTGCCACCATAACCACCACTCTGTCCCCCATAGCCACCTCCTCCCTGCTGCTGCCCATATCCTGATGACTGACTGCTGCTTCCATAACTGGGAATACATAATGACTAGGGGTGTTACTTAATTAAAATATTGAATTACAAGCTCTCTGATTAATTAATCGCATACATTTTTGCTGTAAGAGTACACTACCAGTCAAAAGTCTGGGCACACCTTCACATTTAACGATTTCCTTTGTTTTTATTATTGGCTACATTGTAGATTAATATTTTTTCAATCAGATTCATGAGGTATCGAGTTCATTAGTGGAATTTCTTGCCTTCTTAATGTGATTGGGATCATCAGTTGTGATGGTCGGGTTGGTACACAGTAAGTGATCCTATTCCACTACGGTTCTACTGCACATAATGGCAAGAACCACTTAACTAAGTAAAAAGAAACAGTCCCTCATTACCTTATTACAAAATATATTCTGTTTTTTTAAACTCTTTTTGTTTACTGCATAATTCCATGTGTTCCTTCATCATTTTGTTTCTTTTTAATATCAATCTACAATGTAGAAAATAATAAAAATAAAGAAAAAGCACTGAATGAGAAGGTGTGTCCAAACTTTTGACTGGTAGTCTATTTAAAATTTTTAATGAATTTTGGCATATAAGTGAATGAATAATCAACATTACAGCCTTTCAATGTCTTTTATTTAATCACTGTTTTTGCACTGTTCATGTGCAGTAATGGTCACAGCAATCAAAAATATGATCTATTTTTGAGGGAAAAAATGCTTCAGTAAGAATAATGATAGAACTAAGTCCACCTATAGTTTAAGACAATGTACATACAAGCACGAGTGTTCTGATGAATTATGCTGCCTTGTCAAAAAATGCTACCTGTAAGTTTATACAGTTCATACTGTTTATAATATTGATAATGATGAAGTAGGCAAACAATATGCATAATCGGAAATTTTTTTATTGTATTTAAAACATTTTTTATAAGCAGTCTATCGTTTGATGCTACCCTGCCAAAAAAGGCTACCTTGAAGCTTATACACTTTATACAGTCAGTTTACTACTGATAACGATGAGAAACAGGCAAATAATAGTATGCATAAAGATCTATCTAGGCTCTTAAATGAGAAGTGCCTGGGTAGATCTTTAGGAGGTGCATATTTATATAGTCAGGTTCTAAATGCTACTGTGAAGCAGGATGTTCTGATGATTTATGCTGCCTTATCGAAAATGTTACCGCAGCACAAATCGCCAGCAGAGTCTATCGATTCATGCTACCCTGTGGAAAAACGCTCCCTTAAAGTTTATACAGCTGCCAGTGTCCCGAGGTAGTATAGATAAACCAGTGTCCAACGCAAGACAGCACAGATACCCCAGCTTCCCTAACGCTAGGCAGCACAGATTTATGGGTGTGGCACAGAATCCCAAGACTGTGGAATTGTGCATGCACAGAAGGGCACGGTAGCACATCTCAGTGAGTAGCAGTGATTTCGGCAGTGGTGCGATTAATCAGCATAAATTTTTTTAAACACATTTTTTTGTGATTAAATGATTGAAATTAATGCGTTAATTCAACACCCCTAATAATGACAGAACAGACTCCAGAGTATTATTATGGTTGCATTGACAAGATGTTAAAGTATTAAACTTAAACTAGATCGCATTTCTGCGAGATTGCGTGGTTGCTATAAAACCAGCGTTTGGAGACCCAAAAACTGGTTTATGTCCAAAAAAAGATGCTGTGGGGTATCAAACCAGTGCCTTTTTTGACCCTCTTCATTCAGTGTGTGGCGTTTAACCGCTGAACCACTGAGGGGTGTGTTAGCTTCCTGTCTCTTACCAAGCCATTAATGGTTAAGGACGGCTGAAAACGGGTGGAGTGAACTGCTCTTTCCCGAAAACAGGTGAGAAAAGCGTGTAGTAGCTGCGTTCACAGGCTGATTATTTCTAATTACGCTGCAACAAACAGTGACTTTTTTTATAACTGACCTGAGCTTTAGTGTCTAAGTCTGTTCATGAGGCTGCTGTGTGTTTAGGTCCGCAAGACTGATTTGTTGCTCCATGTTTTGTCGCTTTCTGCCCGCCAAAGCCATGACTTCAAGACTCTCTCCGCTACACACTTTTAAGGCGACTCGCCCGCCACCCTCTCTCGCTATACATTATGAAGGCGTCCTCACCACAAGAAACAAATGTTATAATTATCAATGCTCAGTATACACCGATATTCTGTATACACGTGCAATACACCGGATATTAAAGAACGTTTTAGTGCTGGAATTTTGCCAAATTTCAATAAGACCACGGATGAGAAGCGGCGTGAAAAACAGGTAGAATAAAAATAAGATAAAACTTAAGAACAACAGCATGATCACCCTAACAAAAGTTTATTACTAATTCAGTTTGCGTGAAACTAATTGGTGGGTATAACCTTGTAATTCCATGTAAGCTTTGACAGTTTTGTGGCTCCAGAATAAAACCAAAAAAAGACAATTTTGGACATTAAACATGTCTTGGCTGTTTGACTACACGTAGGGCAAGACGAATATTACATGTATAGTTGATTATGTGTATATTTGATTCAAAGAACTAACATTTTAAACTCCATACTGACCTAGAAGCAGGAGGTGGAGTGGACTGTTGCTGGCTGTAGCTTGAGTAAGAGGACTGCTGATTGTAGCTCCCACTCTGCGGAGGCTGGCTGCTGTTATTATAGCTCCCAGAGCTGTAGGACTGACTTGACTGGCTGTAGCCCTGTGTCGGAGGCTGGGATCCATATCCACCTGCGCAATAGAGAGTGAGTTAAAATAAGTGAAAAAATAAAAATACAAAGTTGATTCTAAACCTCAATCTTTAGGACTTAGTGATTAGAGAGGGGCTTGTTCAAAGAAAGCATCAGTTATTGTTGTCTATTAGAGATGAGTCCAAACAAATAGGCCCATGTGAAATCCTGATTTGTCTCCACACGGGGAGTCTTAGCTAGTGGGTGGACTAATCTGGGCGCAAATTCAAGACTGCCGATAACCCTGCTCAGGTGTGACCTACCCGACTGGGATTGCCCATAGCTGGAGCCGTATCCACCCTGGCTGTATGGTGTAGAGCTGCTGTCTACGCCTTGGTTATAACTTCCATAGCCCTGCTGGCTGTAGCTCTGACTGGAAGGCTGGCTGTAGCCTTGGCCAGATTGACTCCCATATCCACCATAGCTGCACACACAACATATCCAGTGTTGTTTCACCTGGTTTCATTCACACTGCTGCTGATTCTCCATTCAATTATCCAACCATCCAAAAATCTATTAATTCATTCGTTCGTTAATGGCACAATGGGATGGACTTACCCCCCATGGCTAGCAGTCTGGGAATAATCTAAAAGGAAAAGGGGAAAATATTTGATCAATAGTGCTGTTAAATCTCGGTATAAATACTGCAGCAGCCAGAATAACGTATTTAAATGTGTAGGTTTTGTGACATCACAAACTATGATTTGAAAACAGGCTCTCTGTTTGTACCTTATTTTCCAAATGTGGACTGTATGGCTGGGGGTTAGGGAATGTACCATTTGAAACAATATTTAAAAGTGATATGGGCCCTTTAATATCTTGAAAGGCGTCTCAGTCGCAATGTGGGAATATGTAGCAGTAAAATCGCAATAACTGATATTTTGTCCATATTGTGAAATTATATCTAACTGAATGCTGTAAACTGCAGGATCAGAAAGTAGGTCACTATTACACAAAATGGCGGAAGCAGACATCTTCTCCTGTCCTTTTTTTAAACAAAAAAAACATCACAGAAACATCGAAAAAAAAACATATTTCTGACAGAATCCCTTGTTTTTCTGCTTGAAATATCTGAGAAATGAAGCAAAACAGGCCTCTGTGTCTGCCATGAGTCCTGTGGGCTGCTATCTGATGCTAAAGCCGGTAAACAACACGCAAAAATAATAAAAATAAAACAGCAAACAGCCCTTACCACCTGACGCCATGGTCGAGTTTATACTTTAATAAAGTGTATAAAACCCTGGTGGATTTAATTAGACTGATATTTTGGTTAAAAAGTGTATTTCTGCTCGATTTGCCCTCCTGAACACGCCTCCTCTTCTCTTAGCAACCGCAGCGGCGGAGTCCTGTCAGCCTGTGGGGGGCGCTGTTTCACCCGTCACCACATTAATGAAGAAACACATTCACTATGTGGACAAAAGTATTGGGACGCTTGCCCATTACAGCAATATGGAGTTTAATGGCATTGCATTCAAACACATAGACTTTAATATGGCAGCTATAACAGCTTCCACTCTTTTTGGAAGACTTTCCACAAGATTTTGGAGTTTCTGTGGGAATTTGTGCCCATTCATTCATTCTGTATAGCATTTATGAGGTCAGACACTAATGTTGGCCTGACTCACAATTTCCGTTCCAGTTCATCTCAAAGGTGTTGGAAGGGGTTAAGGTCAGGACTCTGCGTGGCCAGTCAAGTTCTTCCACTCTGAACTCATCCAGCCAGCTCATTTTGTGCACTGAGACACAGTCATGCTGGAATAGAAAAGGATCTTCCCCAAACTGGGTCCACAAAGCATGGCGTTGTCCAAAATGTCTTGGTCTGTTGAAACATTAAGATTGTCCTTCACTGAAAGTAAGGGGCCACCTGAGGTCTATCCCAGTACCTTTGTCCATATAGTGTAAGAAAATATTCTCTGAAAAGGCATTTAAAATGTCACTATATTAGAGCTGCTCTATTTACTGCTACATATTGCGACTGTGGCGCATTTCAAGGTTTTTAAGGGCCCATTTCTTCACTTTTCTGGAATTAAAAAAGGCTGAAAGTCTGTAAAGGCTTGACGGAGCCAGGCAGGAAAACAGCAGACGTATGAAGAGTGAAGAGAGGATGCAGGACAAGGATGGACGACCTCAGGACAAAGAAAGGATCGAGGATGGAGACATGCTGAGGCAGGACATGGCAGGATGGAGGAAGGATGAGGCAGGACAAACACTTAAGTACTCCAGTATCTCACGGGAACTCGGCCTTAGTCTGTTTCCCCCGTTTTATAAAGGGACATTATTTATGACTGTGAAACTGAAATTACAAATAAGCACAAAGACAGTGGGCTTCTTTGAGCAGTGTGTCGTTCCCCAGCCGACAGGGGGGAGGTATTATTGTGAGTCAGATTTCAAACACTGCTGGAGTGATGCTCACAAACCGCGCCTCACAGGAAGCGTCCACTGATCTCCAGGGATTTGACCCTCACCGTGAACGAGTGGCAGCACGGTGGATCCAGGCCCAGCACACCAAGCGCGTAGGTTTGAAGTTCACAGTGATGGGGCCACAAAAGCAGTAACTTTACTCCACAGTGCAAAAACTAACATCTTTCATACACTGACATCAAAGTGCATGTACACAGTACATATAGGGGGAACCTACAGATTGGAACTGTCTAGTAAACAATAACGAAGCACCATAATCACAGAACACAAGAAATTCTTCATTTTACTTTTACCTTTTCAAACCAATGATCTAGAAAAGTGTATTTCCTTCTAAACATTAAAATACTGTTAACTGCATCCACATCATAAATACAGGGACGGGGTATCGCGGTACTTTCTGAGTATCGGTTTACCGTGCAACACTAGTCTCTCACTGAATCAACACCAAACGGGGTGTGTTCTGTATTTTTGAGCGCAGAACGGTTAGAGCGAAGAACCTCTTTTTCTCATACAGCCACACAAATACTGCACTGAGCTTTAGTGCTTCTTTACGCAGATACAGCTTCAGCCAATCACACGTCAGCAAGAAATAGCACAGCCAATCAGATAAGGATACTGGGTCAGGAAGGCGGGACTCACAATAGAGTTTGGAACAGTGTGCCAGACACCAACAGAAAACAGTGATTTCATTTGATTTTTTGTTTTGTTTCGATCCCACGGTGGCGCAGTGGGTAGCTCTGTTGTCTCACACCTGCAGGTCCTGGTCTTGTGTATGTGTGTGTGTGTGTGTGTGTGTGTGTGTGTGTGTGTGTGTGTGTGTGTGTGTGTGTGTGTGTGTGTGTG
>JBBJLS010000028.1:4603400-4621173 GCA_037577275.1 Bryconaethiops microstoma | reverse complement strand
ACCCTTAACCCCCAGTTGCTCCAGGGAGACTGTCCCCTGTAGTGAGGGAATGGAATGGAAGTCGCTTTGGATAAAAGCGTCTGCTAAATGCCGTAAATGCAAGCACACTTTTTAGAAAGCTTGAGATATTTAGACTGTATGTTTGGGGCTGTTGTCTTGTTAAAAAAGAAAAAAAACTAATTTATTCAAAACACGACTTATTGTTAAGTGAGATTGTTTATTTTAGTTTGAAGATTAAATTTAGGCCATGTTGGGGCATGAGAATAGCCAACAGTTCAGCATGCACTTGTTCTCAGTGTCACGCCCCCAAAACCAACAATGAGGAAAATAATGCAGCTAACTGTGATGAAAATGTAGCAGTAATTTTAACAGCAAATGACAACTGCAGAGATTGAAAATGCAGAAATAAAACCTAAAAGATACATCTGAAGGGTCCCACAGAGGTGCAGTGGGTAGCTCTGTTGCCAGGGTTGGGGCTTTGAATCCGGGTCCTGGTCTTGTGTGTGTGGAGTTTGCAAGTTCTCCTCATGGTGGCGTGTGTTTCCTCCGTGGTCTCCAGGTTCTCCAACAGTCCAGAGACATGCATGTCATGGGAATTGGGGTTTTGTAATTGACCGTAGGTGTGAGTGTGAATGGTGTGTGTGTGGCCTCTGGTGTGAGTACCTGCCTCACGCCTGTAGACACCGGGATAGGCTCCAGGTACCCGCGACCCTGGTAAGGATTAAGCGGTTAAAGAAAATGAATGAATGAATAAAAATATGAACTTCACCCTAAAATAACACAGCTCCTTACTACTCTCATTTATTAAAATCGTTTTCTGTAAACCACTGTACACTATATGGACAAAAGTATTGGGGGACTTAAATGACATAGCATTCAGATCCATGGACTTTAATATAGAGTTGGTCCCCTTTGTAGCTATAACAGCATCCACTCTACTTGGAAGGCTTTCCACAAGATTTTGGTGTTTCTGTGGGAATTTGTGTCCATTCATTCTGTAGAGCATTTATGAGATCAGACACTGATGTTGGAGGAGAAGGTCTGGCTCACAATCTCCATTCCAGTTCATTCCAAAGGTGTTGGATGGGGTTGAGGTCAGGACTCTGTGAAGGCCAGTCAAGTTCTTCCAAACCAAACTCATACAACCAACCATGTCTTTATGGAGCTTCTGAGTAGTCCTCACATCAGGGGCACTAGATTAAAAACAAGCTTTGTGATTGATTTAAAAGCCACATTTTTCGACTTCTTTGCCTGAGTGAGCAGGAAGTGATGACTCACTCGGTCTGCCGCTGCTTTCAGGCCTTTGTTGAATATTTCTTCTTTGTGAGGTTGCATTAAAGTGGCCAATACTGCATCACCCTGTGATTTTGAAGGGCACTGAACTAAAGTGTTTGACGCTGTAGGAATTCATTTAAAGGAGAAAAAATAAACATGTAAACATTATTGGATGCTTAGCAATTTTCTCACCTCGATCTCACACTGCATGGCATTGTATATAAAACGGCACGTATCTGCGCTCTATACTACAAACAGTTCTTGCAGTTTTTCTTTTATATTTATATTTTTATACCTCTCTTTTCCATTTGTTTAAATTGTGTTTTTATGTGAATTCTTATTATGTGACCAGACAGTTGTTAAAAGCTTTTTTTACTATGAATCATATTGTGTACAATTGTTTATGTGACCGGTGAAAATTGATTTGTATTTAATATACTGCCTTTAAAGGGCAAAATCTCATTATTTGGTTTGCCATGGATTGCTCTGAGCCGCAACAAGATGCTTCCAATTAAATATTAATTAAAATTGAAAATGATGCACAAGGGGTAGACCAAATAATGGCAGCATGAGATGAAAATTAGACCATTATCTGAAGTGGCTCAAATTAAAAGCAATCAAAAGACAGTAAACACATCGTTAAATTGTTTGACAGCATAAAAATCTTATATAATACACTTTTCTTTATTTTTTTTTTCTTGATTTGATTTAGCCTTTCAGGTCAGATAATGATATTTGTGGGTGTTTGTTTCAGAAACAGACTTCCTTTTATCTCTTAAACGTTTTATCTCTTTGTTACTGTAGCATACATGAAGTGAATATTTTGTCAAAATTCTTCCTCTGCATTTAACCCATTCACCCAAGTTAAGTAGCGGGCAGCCAGGAACACAGCGCCCAGGGAGCAGTGTGTGGGGACAATATCTACCTCAGATGTGCCGCTAGCAGTCCTGGGATTCAAAGCCATGACCTTCTTGTCACAGGGCCAACTCCCTAACCACTAGGCCACATCTTGTTCCCATATATATAAATGCAGAGGAAGAATTTTGACAAAATATTCACTATGCATATGCATAATGATTGAAGTTTTTAAGTTTTGTAGACTAGTTTGATACCTTTGGTGAGGCACTTAATACATAACCATGCACTTGTTTTTTAAGAGTCACTGTTACACACTTAAGCGGGCTTGTTTGTTGGTAAAAAGGAGAATAATTATCCACCTAATGACATCCCCAGAGACTTCTGCATGGGTTAAGAGGCAAACAAAAGCTTTTCCTCAAAAAGCAAAGCACTGCCAGCTTTCAACATGAAGTGAACAAACAATTGCTATTTAGCTGTTTTATCAGGGTTCAACAGTGTTTTATTACACAAACAATAGAGGCGAATCAGTCCCCGATTCTCATGGAGCATTTTTTCCAACCCATAAATGACTGGAGAAGTGATTTACTGATTTGCTACAATGGCGTTCTGACTGCATGTCTTCCTCCTTGAATTGTGCGTGCAGAGCCAAAACAATGTGGTTTATGAGATCACAGGCTGATAAGAAGCCTGGGTTAAACAATATGTTCCTCTCATCTCCTTTGGAATATTAACTTCTAGAGTAATTTCCACAACATTAGTAATATGACTTTGCGCTGCATTAGCTGTGATGTTATATTACTTTCTGTCCACACTGCGTCTGGCACAAAATATGCATTGGTTTCATGCCGAGGCCAGAAATTGTCTTTCCTGAATCATTCATTGTCATATTTTTTCAGAACGCAAGACTTGACTGTAATTATTCATGAGCTCAGGAGAAGCAGCTGGTGGTCTGGTTATTAAGGAGTTGCCCCTGCAATCAGAAGGTTGTGGGTTTGAATCCCAAGACTGCTAGTGGCACCTCTGAGGTATCCTTGAGCAAAGTACCATCCCCACACACTGCTCCCCGGGTGCTGTGTTCCTGGCTGCAAGCTGCTTGACTTGGTGAATGGGTTAAATGTAGAGAAATGGTCAAATGGTCATTTTAAATAATCTCTATATGTATGCTATGATCATATCATACAGTAGGGAAGACCAGGGAGGGGTTGAACACTCTGTCTCAGACTCTATTGCGGTTGTTTGTGATCTAACTTACAAATAGCAGCAGTGCAGAAATATCACAAAAATATTACATTTGTTTCGAACATAAACCACATTCTGTGGTTAACACGTACTCCACTATGGGGGTAAATTAAAACAGTTAGAATAGTATAAACGAAGAAGTTCATTTGGAAAGGATTTTTCCTGTATTTTTTTTCCCTATATTTTTCTTAACTTCAGACGATCACGAAAAAAACTCAGAAATTTAACCTGTTAGTCTAAATCAAAACATTGGAAATATGTACCAGTGTGTAGGTGTATGTTTAAAACAGAAGCAAGCTGAAAATGACGTAAGTACAATTTTCACAGACAGTTTACTTCAATTTAGTGAGATCATGTGAGAAATGTGAGGCCTATTGATCTGTGGCCAGTCTTCCTGTATTACATTGTGTTACAATCCGCCCCAGGCTGGGAAGTCATGAGGTTGCCAAGATACATTTTAGACTTCAAATGAAACTAAAATATCTGTTGATTCAGACTGATGATCCATCTTGGATTAAAATGAGTCAATCAAGCTATAACCCAGATGTAAAATTTTACCTCCTTATGGTAAAATTATATTTCATGAACACCTCATAAACAGTTCTCAAGCGACTCTTTTAAGCTCAGGAGGGTGGTGTGTGAGCACAGTAGTGGTATCACCCTTGTAGTTTATTTCTGATTGATGAAAACCTCGGGGGGGGGGGCTGGGGTTTAAGGTGGAATAACTTACCCCAGCCTCCCCAACTACCCACTGAAAAATAAAAGTGCCAAAAAATGGCCTTTGTGTGATGCCATAGAAAGGTTCTCTAATGAAGCTTTAAAGTTTAAAGAACCTCCACAAAATCTAAAGTTTTTTTTTTCTAGAACCATATATCCAAGTCAAGAACCAGTTAGGAACATTTATATTTGAGTGTAGGCATGTTTATTAACATACTGGCACAGAATTTAAAAACGTAATTCTGTCTTTGCATTATTTACTGCTTCTTCTGAAATCAGCCTTGTCTTGGCTCTGCTTTCCTATATGTCCTAAATAAAAGCAGTAAAAGTTTGATGGAACCGTTTTGACCATTCTTGCTGGTTTCAGAAGATACATTAAATGGAATGCAAAGGTATTGGGACAAATCTGTTTTTCAGTGAAGGGCAATCTTAATGCTTCAAGACATTTTGGACAACTCCATGCTTCCAACTTTGTGGACACAGTTAGGGGAAGAACCTTTTCTATTCCAGCATGACTGTGTCCAAGTGCACAAAGCAAGCTCCATAAAAACATGATTGGATGAGTTCAGTGTGGCAGAACTTGACTGGCACCTTTGGGATGAACTGGAACAGAGATTGCGAGCCAGGCCTTCTCTTCCAACATCAGTGTCTGACCTCATAAATGCTCTACAGAATGAATGGGCACAAATTCCCACAGAAACTACAAAATCTTGTGGAAAGCCTTGCAAGAAGAGTAGACGCTGTTATAGCTGCAAAAGGGAGACCAATTCCATATTAAAGCCTATAGATTTGAATGCAATGTCATTAAAGTCCCTGTTGGTGTAATGGTCAGGCATCGTAATACTGCCCATACAGTGTATCAGTAGATTTTGCTAGGTTTGTACTACATGGAAAGCACTATTTCTTCATGTGTAGGTTATATTTTGTGACCAGAGTTTATCTACAATGCATAAGCTGGGTCACCTTGTTCCTCCAGGCCCAGTGCAGCTTGGGCCAACTTTCTTATGGACGGAATTTATTCTGGCAGGACCTGAAAGAAACCACTTGAATAGAGCTCAGGGCTGGCGGGAAGCTCTTTCATATTCTCTAATTTCTTCACCTAGGATTAGGATTGCATTTCAAGGGAAGATTGTCGAGCTAATATCGGCTGCTGTTGACTAGGAGCTGGGAACCGACACCCTCACCGTCAGGATGAACGTTCAAGTAACAGCTGCCATCCTGAGCTTAGTGACAACTTCAGTCATGACATTTAATGGATACTGCATGTATAACCTCATTGCGCACAATTGGTTTGCTCCTGTATTTGTACACTCTTACAAACACAGGTACAATAAAGGTCCTTCAGAACAATTTGGAGCCACTTTTTATTCTCAAGAGTATCTTTTAGTGTATAATTTTTTAAAGAAGCACTTTTTAAATGAAATATCAATGTAAAGGACATTTTTAAATGTCTATACCTTCCTACATAATGTTTAGTTTAGCCCCACTCTCCGTCACTAGCACTAGCGAGAAGTTTACTTGTGTGAAGTGTTCGTTAGTTACGTATCTGATGGAGAAATTTCAGAAATAGAGTAGGGCATCCAGATTTTAACTCAGGTATGTTGCAAGCTAGTCTGGATGCCTTAAGGAAAGATTGCTCGCCCCCGACTCCCACTGTAGAGCCCCCGCAGTAGGGCAATTGGGTGATGATTTGTCAGCGTAGTCGCAGAGCTCCCTCCCAGGAGAGCTTCCCCATGTGAGCACTACTCTCCTCTTACTGTTCACGTGTCAAACAGGTTTGCCTCACTCGATGAAACGGCTGCTAAGAAGCCTGTTCAAGGTGCTCTGGTTATAGGTGATTCAGTTCTTCAACATGTGAAATTAGCTACTCCTTTAGGGGCTCCAGCACAAACAACTGTTAGTTATTTACCGGGTGCCAGGGTGCTGGACATTGCAGGGAACCTAGCTAGCCATAGGTATGAGAGGATAGTGTTTCATATAGGGTTAATGATATTTGTCTGTGGAAGTCAGAGGTCACTAAGAGTAGTGTTAAAGAGGTGGGCAAATTAGCCTAGACTATGTCCGATGCCGTAATATGCTCTGGCCCCATCCCAATTAAAAATGGTTTGATATAGCACCAATTAGGGTTCTGCTGTTGCAACCCAAAAAACCTTTTTTTGCACAGTGTAGAGACCCAATTTTGACACTAATCAATCAAGGCCTGGGCAGAGACCCTAAGTGGGGCAGGTTTTAAAAGGTAAAAAGAGACACATGATACAAGAAAAAAATCAAACAAACAAGCAACTATGGTCGAGAAGAATTTCCCTCACGCTAAATAAAGTTCTTTCTTGTCTATCTTATCTTGTTTACCAACAAAACCAGCCAATATTTTAACAGAATATAACAAGACATTTATGCACAATCCATTATTTTTATTACTATTATTATTTTTTCAAGATAGTGTCAGTCAATCTTTAAATAACAATAATGTTACTGTCAAATCCATGTATATTTAACGGTAAGAAAAACAGCTTCACGGGATATGATCGAAACCTTTATTACTGAGTTTCTTCCACATTAGTGCACAGTGCTTAACATCCTGAAACATGTGGAACTGATTACACCTTTTTCTGAAAACATGTTCAAAAAAATCACTACTGACACAAAGGAGCAAAGGGCGTCCTCTCCACATGCATGACTGCCAATGAAACAATCATGTTACAGCATTTTTTTTCCACAACAAATGTATGTCGGGTCATTACTCAAATTGGCATTTGCTCGTTTTGTGCATAAACCATGCATACACAGATTTTTTTGTGTGGGAAGTGATTTATGTTTTTTTTTCGTCTTTAAGAATGTGTGCACATATAGAATCACTTCAAGATCAAACAGTTTATAGTGGAAATAAATAAAGCAAATATGAGATTTCATTTTTCAGTATTTCAGCAGAACTGACGGAATGATCGACTCTAGTTCTCACGCTTGAGGTGCTGATGGGAGGCACAGAGGACAGATGACTTATGTTCATAGTAAATGTAAAGTACATAAAATCAAAGTACATCCGAAAATAAAGGATGACCGATGCAGACAGTGCCTGAGCTTTCCTTTATTAAAATTTTGGCATATGGTTTGCGTTGGTTTATCACTAGTGAGTATCATAATTGTGTCCAAATCATTTTTAATTCAATTTAATAGTCTTTACTGGTATGAATTTGGTAACCTGTCAAAACAAAAATACAAAATGAAATTATTAAATAATTATGGTATAAATCTGATTCTTACTAGTTTCTTACTGATTCTTACCAAAGCTGCTGGTGCCTTCTGAAGGGAAATTCTTTAACATCTCTAACATTAAAGGGGGTTTCATATAAATACGCCTGGCCTTGCATGAGCAGAACAGTTTAGGATGCAAAGGATTATGTGCAGCTGTGCATGCACACGTTTGATAAATGCTCATTTTCTCATATTTGCCAGCTTTGATCTCAAGCATGGAATCTGAACATGTTTCTCACATGCTCTGACACATAAGGGTCTTGTCTAACTAGGTAGAAAGGTTTTACATATTTACACTACAACAGGTGGGCTCATTTGCATCTTTTCATTTCCAGCATGACTGTGTCCCAGTGCACAAAGAAAGCGGTGTGGAAGAACTTGACTGGCCACACAGAGCCCTGACCTCAACCCCATCCAACACCTTTGGGATGAACTGGAACGGAGATTGTGAGCCACACCTTTTTGTCCAACAGTGCCAGATCTTATAAATGCTCTACAGAATAAATGGGCACAGAAACTCCAAAATCTTGTGGAAAGCCTTCCAAGAAGAGTAGATGCTGTTATAGCTGCAAAAAGGGGACCAATTCCATATTAAAGTCACTGTATTTGAATGCAGTGTCATTAACATCCCTTTTGGTGTAATGGTCAAGCGTCCCAATACTTTTCTCCATATATTGTATCAGTAGATTTTGCTAGGTACTACATGGACACCATTATTTTTTCCGGTGTAAGTCACACGGTGTGTCGTGTGCAGTTATGAGGGGATGCACAATGATGACTGAAGTGTTCAGTTGACATCACGAGGCTGTCAGTAGTTCTTTCTGTCTTAGACCATAGACCAGGAATGCAGGCCAAGCTAAATCCAACCCAGAACTGCTTTTATAGTTCAATGCCCTAAACCAGCTCGGAGTCAGATTTGTAAACACAGGAAGAAGGCATGTAATATTGAAAGACAGGAAATCAAGATATAAACTGTATTGAAACTCTGATGTCTTTAAAAACAGCTGCCTTAATTTCCTATGTTCATTCTCCAACTAGCGAATAAAAAACACATTTTAAAAATGTCAAAATGTCAACATTTTACTTTGTCAATGCTTGTATTGCTTTTTGATTTCACTTATTGGGCTTCGTTCATGAACCACTTTAAACAGAAGTTTCACAGATCAAAAGGCCTCCATAATTAATTAATTATAATGTACCCAAAAACATTGAGTGGTTTCATGTGAAACACTTCATTCTAGAGAAACTTGCTGAATTACAACTGATCACAGCAGTGGTGATCTGGAACCAGACAGAAGAGTTTAATGCCTTGAAAAGTTAGAAAGATGTTTTGTGAATTAGTTACTAACATACCGATTAATGGTGGAGAGACTGTTTTACTATAGCTGTAATGAATACAAGAAGCTTGGATCCAATTGCAGAAAAATATATTTACCAAGTATAATCAGTCTGTAAGGCAAAAAGGAAAAACCAGTATCCAAAGCAATAGTCCAAAAACCAGGGGCAAGGCAAAAAGAGTAGTCCAAAGGCAGAAAAGGGTCAAAACCACGAACAATGGCAAAAATCATAAGAAACCACTCAGTAACTAGGGAACTCGAATACTTCGCACTGATTGCTTGTAGTCTGGTCTCTTTTATATCCAAGGAGAGTTAGAATTCAGGTGAGGGTGATCTCTGGCTGATTGGTTGTACTGAATCCCCGGATCTGGATCGTTCCATTTCCCTGGATCGGGAGTCCAAGTCCGTCACGGGTCTTATAATAGTTTTGAGGATTGCAGCCTAAAATGTATTTTTTAGAAGCCATTCAGAGTGAAGACCTACATGCATGGCATTATAAGTCAAAATACGTTCACTGGTTGTTTATTTACTGGAGAGTAAATAAAATGGCAATATTTATGTTGTGTACATCAAGACCTCTGGTTCCTGTCACAATCACTGTATGAACTCTGAGTTGGTACGTTTCTCTGCAACCAGCTGATCTCAAAACACTCTTTCAATTATTTAAATTATGCAAATAATGAAAAAGATAAAATTCCCTTTTGAGAGAAAAGAGAAAAGAGATAACTGGTCTTTCAACCAGAATATATTTTCTATTATCATGAAACGTCTTTTGCTCCCAGCAGAGAACCAGGGGTTTATTCATATTCTGTGTAGACATCCTTTTTTGCCGTACCTTAAGTATTTCAGTAATACCGTGATCTCCAAGGAAACACACACATGCTTTAAAAAAAAAACCCCAAGGCCTTAATAGAGTCGTACTTTCAGCTGTAAATGTGCAGGATGTTTAAAATGTAATCCATATGAAATGGCTTTAACACTGCTCATAGCTTATTTAAGCAATCTGAAAGTGAGGGTTGAGTCTTGTTGAGTTATATATGCATGTTCATTATTAACGACCTGGTCTCAACTCCAGATTAGACAGGCTAGTTGATCAGAGGTGAGAAACGTGAAGGATCATTTATTTACTGATTCTCAAGCTTTTTATTTAAGTTGATTTGCCTCTTATTATTACCTACCAATCATTAATATCAATACCACTTATATACCAATATAATTTTATCTATTGATTTTCCCATATAAACCCTCTTTCTCCTCTTCCTTGCTTGTGTTTCCGTCGTGGCCATGAAAGGTGGGGAGGGGGGGCTTTAGGTATGTATGTACATACTGTGTGGTAGCTGGCTCTTTTTTCCCCCTTCAATTCACTGCTCTTCTTTTTCTTCTTGTTGTCTGTCATGCTACTTAAAATCCAATAAAAATATCTGAAATACATATGCATGTTCAGGATTGTGCTCAGTTTCTCCAAACATCACTATCATTCCTACTGTTTTTGTTGGACAGAACTCAAAATCTCATTGGCTACATTCCAAACAATGTGCCTTCAGGATTTCAGGAAGGGAGCCTCTGAGAAATTAAATTGCCTTAATGAGCCTGGTACAGTTTCTCTTTATTTTGCAGGACATCTTGAATAACTTTGCATTAATTATTAACCTTCAACTCCTTTACAAAACACATTGTTGGAAATGTTATACATGTTTTGGTCCGTGGACATCTGGGAATCCTATTCCATTTAACAATATATCATATCTTAAAAGAAAATGATCTGGATCTCCTGCATTGTACCTCCTGCAAAAGCTAAAATGAAATATTGAGTGCTTAGTGGAATCAGACAAATGTTTTTCTAATCTATTGTTTTTAATTAGCTGACATCTGCAGTACCAAGCAGAGAAACTTCATGAGATAACGGGCCATTGTTCAATGAAAATTGAGAATACAGCACACTTCACTTGTTTGTAATTTATTTGCATTCAGCCAGCAGGTGATTACTATCAACCAAGTCTAAGTGGCACCTGATGTAGATTTAGAAGTAGTTGTCCTTTCTGTATAAAGCGCTTGGAAAGTTTTCAGACTAGGAATAGGTCACAGTACTGATTTCCGGGGTATTGATGGGTGAGAAGTGTAAAGTAAATTAAAGTGGGCATTCTGTCATATGTGAACACACCACAGCACACAGTATGAACAGCAAGAACTTCTTTCTCTGTATTTAACCCATTCCCCAAGAGAAGCAGTGGGCAGCCAGGAACACAGTGCCTGTGGAGCAGTGTGGGGAAGGTACCTTGCTCAAGGGAACCTCAGAGGTGCTTAGCGATCTCGGGAATCGAACCCACAACCTTCTCATCGCAGGGCGAACTCACTAACCACTAGGTCACCAGCTGCCCTGCCTGTTTGTTTTTTTTAATATAGTTAATGTGCAGTAAAGGGTTTTAGATTTTTTAAATTAACATAACTGTTCATAATACATAAAACAATAGGGTGTCCTTTAAAAAATATTTAAAATATTTTTATTATATTTTATCAGTACCGTCCAGAAGTAAGCTTAAGCCAGTTTTGTCTCTCCCAAGACTGGATTGACCTAAAACACGATTCTATGGAATTCTATGTCTGTGGCCTATTTTCAGCAAGATAATGCGCTGAGGTCCTCATTTTGCAACTTACAGTACTCTGCTGTCAGGTGCCAGTTACTGCAGCACACCCTTAGGGATCTGGTGGGGTCCATTCTTTGATGAGTTAGAGCTGTTTCGGTAGAACAAAGGGGGACTTATACAATTTTAGGCAGGTGGTTTTACCGTCATGGCTGTTCTGTGTATATTCATGCTTGCTGAGACCTGCTTAAGGTCCTGCATAAAAAGCTAAAGCTATTCTGGTTCAGTTTTTATTTTATGGGAATTTGCACAGCCTCTCGCAGCAAATGGCAAATCCGAGGCGGGCTGTGGCAAACCCTGTCGCGGTTATTTTCACAGTCTGGTTGTCATCTCTTTGACAAAGCTGGACCTTTTCAGGGTTCGCAGCCGAAACAGGAGTGAAAAGTTCAAATATTGGACTTTCCTGTGGGGCTGGGGCTCCGTGACAGCTTGCTCCATGCCAACGTCAACAGGCCCGGCCGGTAGAGGAGGGCATCTCTGTCTCGTCTGCGGTGAGCTGCTGAGATGCTGTTATGTTTAAGGGAGAGACAGTGAAAAAGAGTGAGACTCCCTGCCTATCCTTCTTCTGACCAGGCAAAGGAATATGTATCCCACAAACATAATAATCAAGCCCCCCCCCCAACTATGCTCTGCACTGTTATGGTTGAAGCCTTGCTGTTTTGCAATTATATTGTTATATACTGCAATTACCATTATAACTGCAATATTATTGCATATATATTTCACGCATTGGTGAATCAATAAAGGTAAGGCAAAGCAAGTTCATTTGTATAGCAAATTATTAGACAACGAGGCTATTCAATGTGCTTTCATTTGACAGCAATCTTAAAAAGTGCCAGAAGATTTATTTGAACAATGTCATGGAAGAACAAATCAATTTCCATAATGAACTATTTTTGTGAATGAGATGTGTGAGGAACCTTTTAAAAGTATAAAGAACTTTCATGCAGAGGTTCTTCAAATAGCAAGAGGCCCATGTAATGGAAAACACGATTTTACAAATGGTTCTTTAGGGAACCAAAAATGGTTCTGGAGCAGTTGGTGGCCTAGTGGTTAGGGAGGTCGTGCCCTGAGATCAGAAGGTTGTGGGTTTGAATCCCTGAACTCCTAGTGCCATCCCTTGAACAAGGCACTGTCCCCTCACACTGCTTCCCGGGCACCCCCTTTGGTGGTAGCCCTCTGCTTCACATGGTGACTGGGTTAAATGCAGAGAAAGAATTTCACGCTCTGGTGTGTTCACGCGTGACTATAAGGGGCCATTTTACTTATGGCATCATGCAAAAGTGGTTTATGTTTTTTCTGATATTGTGCAGCCCAACCATAACACTGCTGTTCCAGATAAGCGTACATTGGTAAAACACACTAGATTGCTATTACTGTGTTGATATCACTGCTGGGATGAGAATGGTCTAGTACCCAAATCGTATCTATATAATTGGTCCGGTGGTGGCCTCTTTCCATTGATGGCCAGGCAGATAAATTGTGCAGCAACAGATGGGCGACAGTCTGTAACTGTAAACCTACACCAATAAGTGCATCTATGTGGTAGGTGTTTCTGATAAAATGGCCAGTGAGTGTAAGTACAATGTAGGGGTCCCTACCAAAGCTGTAACTCTGTAAATTATGCTGAGCTTTAAGTATGAGAACGTGATGCAAGCTGATGTTATAACGAGTACATGTTAGAATGAGTACAGGGGCTGAAAGAGTGTCAGAGTGGTTCAAGAATAGTTGTTTTGCAATGTAAGAGATGTAGCTAATGGTGATAATATACAGCTGTGGAAACAAAATAAGAGACCACTGCAAAAAAATGTTTCTCAGGTTTTATCTTTTATAGGTGCAAGTACTGAACTGAACAACTTGCCTTAGTTTTTAAGAACTGCTGACAATATTTCTCCTAATTTCCAAATAAAAATATTGTTCTTTAAAAAATATCATTTTAAAAGAAATGACAAAACATCAAAATAAGAGAAAAGATGCAGCGTTTACAGAACTTAATTCTAAGAACACAAATCTCTTGTTCACTCTTAAACAAAATGGCAATAATTACCTTTGACAAACTTCTAGTAGTGTTTTGACATTCCAACTGGTCACATTGCAAGAGGAGAGTGTTGCTTACAGCAGTGTTTTTATACTTTTCCTCATTAAATAAGATTTGATTCAGGTGATCACTAATCAGTAGAATGAGGTGTGTTTAACAGACGCTGGCATGGAATGGTTGTTATACTCATAGAAATGCTGATTTAAAAATGAACTACAGTGGTCTCTTATTTTTTACAGAGTTGTATACATCCACCAAGCAGAAATGAGAAAAAACAGCCAACACAATTTGAACAATCTGTTCCGACCAGAAAGAACTAAGCTTGTTAGTAAGTCTGACAATGTATTCCCATGCTATATCATCTGTGATGAAAACTCTCCTCCAAGGCTAGGTCCAAGACTGGATTTAGCATGCTACAGTCCATAGACTTTAACTCTACTGGGCACAAATGCAATAAGCAGACCAAATTTGGCAAGTAACACATTTCATTGAACTGCGTGTTGAACTGCGTGTTGTAAACATCAGTGGTACTGATTGGAAATTCTGTGATTTAATCCAGCTCTCCATCTGTGTGAAGCAGCCAGATGGCAGTATATAATTTCCCATTCAAACCATTTACTCACTTCACCCCATAAAGACTGGGGCTTTAAATAGCTGTGAAGTATCAGGGTTGTGAGACTTTGCTGTGGCCTCGCTTTTGTAAATGCAAATCCCACAGGATATCACACTCTTCAAAAAAGTGCATCTCTACAGCAGGTAGCACTGGGGTCTGCTGCTTATTAGGATTGTGCCTCCTAGTTTACTGGTCAACCCAGCGCTCTTTAATGATCATACTGTGTTGAAGTAACACGCAAACAGGTGTTCGATTCTAGAAATTCTGGAATCGATTCTGATTCTAATTCGAACTAATCTTAATCGTTTGAAATAATCTTGATTTCAAATAACTGCAACATAGAGAAGTATATCTGGCAAATATAAAGAGTGTAGTGTTATGAAGCAGTGTAATGATACTGTCAACGTACAATAGACAATTCAGGGCTCATCGCTCAATACACTTATGATCATGTTCAAGAAAATAAAACCGATTTTTTTTAAATATTCTCACAATCTTTAGAATTAAATTTGGAACCAAGTACTAATGAATTGCTCTGGAACCAATTATTAATGAAACTAGAGCTGGATTGCAGGAGGGTGCTGAGATTAATGTCCTGGACTGGGTTGTTTATTGGTACTGGTTGAACACTATAAACAATGCAGTTACATCAAATGTCAAAATTAATAGAATACTTCTTCTTCACAATGTGTACTGTCACATTTTTGTATTGATATTAAATTATTTCAGAGCATTATTAGAGCCCTAGTAACAGTGTTGTGTTGATTGTCCTTTTTCCATTTTACTTTCTTCCACTTTATTGGAAGTAAAATACAACTGGACCACTGATATGCGTGTTGTGGAAAGTTGCATTTTTCATACGGACTATCTAGACAGACAGCAGACTATCTCACACTCTGTGAGAGTGTGGGTACATGCATGTGTACTTGAATGTCTATGTAAGTCCAAAGTTTTAGGATTGCTTCTCAATTATTGAAGGTCTGGAACTACCACCCTTTTAAACAGGCTATCAAAATGAATGCAGAATCGAGCAACACCTAAATGACCTTTAAATACAACAGAAAACCTAATTTCATTGCACTGGGAAGTAAAAACTGTGGTATAGATATTAATTTGGGAAAGTATGTTTAATAGTGCAGCGTCATGGGTGTTTGGCATTAAAAAGGCTTATCTGAGTGGAAAACGTGCTAAAACAGTGCAGAACTTGGAACAAAGTGACCTGAACTTATACATGCACACCCAAGTTTCTGAAAATTATAGGGCTCAATGCCCAAATTCTATAGGTTTTTTCATGACCTCTTGAGGCTGACAGGATTGGGTTTTAGCAGAAAGATAAGATCAGGCCATTCAACTGAGGTGGGATCAGACTGGCCGATTGAGTGGGCTGTAGTGGGGCTTTGGAACAGATTCCTGGGCTAAGAAATGAGGCTTACTAGAAGAATCAGAGGCTTGAGGGAATCAGAGAGTTCTTTGCCTTTTATCTCTGCTTTGGTCTCTCTTTCTGCATGCTAACAGTTCTCTAAGTGGAGCTTTAGCGGTGAGTGGCGGGGTGCAGAAAGCCCTCTGCTGGCCTACACATGCCATTTTACTTAAGCCTTCCACACACAGGTGGAGGGATCTCACTTAAGTACCAATCGAGCCTTCGCAAATCTCCTGGTCAAGTGAACCTGCTCACACAATTGAAGAGCACATTTCCAAAACTCACTCAGTCCAAAAGCATTTATTTTCCGGAAAATCTCGTTTTACTTTACCTATTGGAAAGCTATTCTTACAGGAAATATTTTTTTAATTGAAATTACTAAAGTGTTTCTAAAGTGAAACTCTTGCACATTTTTGTATGGGAAAATTTGTTTAAAAAATATAATGAAAATAATTTTTAAATAAATCAATATTTACTTAAAAGTTTAATATTTATATCCGACTACATGACACAGCATAGAGTCAATGACAGCTAACTGCATAAAAATTAAACATATTTCTGTCTATTAGTAAGTAAGTACCACTCGTGACTGGACTGAGTGAGTTTTGGAAATTCGCCTAATCTTGTACCGTGTATTATGCAAGGACTGAGTGAGTTTTGGTCAGTTATGCTATTGCACATAAAGAGGTCATGTAAAAATATGCCATTAGTAGTGTTACCTAAAAAATGTAAAAAAATGGACTGAGTAAGTTTTGGAAATTTGCTCTTTAATTACACGGGTGGCGCACTGGAGTGAACCTGCTAACTGCTCATGACAGCGCTAAAATAAGACATGTGCAGACCTTAAAATGGAGTCACTTCAGATGCCCTGCTTGCCCAAAGTCAAGCCTTACTTGATTCAAGATTCTTTATTTGTTACATGCATAGTTATACAAGCACAACACGCAGTAAAATGAATCCTGAACTGCTCCTTTTATGACTGTGCAAACATAAAAATAAGTAAAGTTTTGAATTAAACACAAATCTGAAAATTCCTAAAACAAATAAAAATAAAAAGTAAGTACAAGTAAAGTAAAAATAAGTATAAAAGTAAGTACAATTTAAAATTTATAAACACAAATCTGAAAATTCTAAAACACAAAAATATTTCAGCACAGATTTAAACTCGCTGGATGGTGGTGAAACGACAGACCCCTAGATTTTTGTTTTTTTCAAAAGGACTGAGAGATGCAACCATGGTGGAGGAAGAGGCCAAATGTTCACCGGGGTACAGGAAGCTGCCATTGTAAACGTGGTTGTGGAAAATAATGAAATCAGATTATGAGAAATTCAAAGCCACATCATCCAAGACAACACCATATTCAGCAACATTCAACGAGTCTGTCCACATTGGTTTGCATTCTCAAGCAAAACCAAATCAAACTGAAACAACTTTATAAGGTGCCTTTTGAGAGAAACTCTCCAAGAAACAAAAAGCTCAGACGAGCATATGTGGATGTACAACATTGACTGCAGCACACAACACGCAACATTGTTTCCCAGTGTACTGGATAACACTATACTGACTGATTTTTGTTCTTTGTTTTCAGGGAGTACTGGCATGGATGCTCATGCAATCAGAGTTCATCTTCATAGATGAGGCTGGGTTCAACCTAGCAAAGACCAGAAGAAGGGGAAGAAACATCATTGGCTACAGAGCCATTATAGATGTTCCTGGCCAGCGTGGCGGGAACATCACAATGTGCGCTGCCATCTCCAATATGCATGCTGTCCTCCACCGTCATGCCAACCTTGGACCATACAAGCATACACAGCCCATATTCTCACATTTCTGGACAGACTCCACAACATTCCCATACCACCAGAGTGTATGAATGATGCAGACTGTCAAAGAAACTGGTATGTTGTAGTATGGGACAATGTGAGCTTTCAACATGCAGCCCCAGTCCAAAATGGGTTTGCTGACCACCCACCGTTTCTTGTGCTATACCTCCCACTATATTCGCCATTTCTGAACCCCATAGAAGAGTTCTTTTCGGCATGGCGGTGGAAGGTATACGACCGGCATGCCTTTTGTGCAAGCTATGGAAGAGACGTGATGAAATTGATGTGGGTACGATTAAGGGATGGATATGGGACTCAAAGCACTTCTTCCCTCGACGTCTGTCAAGGGAAGATATTGCCTATGATGCGGACGAGGTGTTGTGCCCAGACTCAGCTGTGTGGCAAGATGCTGCCTAATTATTTTTCTTGCCTCTATTTTTTTCTATATAGCTTTTCTGCACATTTTTCTTCTGCAATTTTCTCTTTCAGTTTACTGTTTTTTGTGAGCATATTTTTGTTCACTCCAATGTAAATATATCTGCTGTGCATATGTTGCAC
>JBBJLS010000028.1:4577326-4589382 GCA_037577275.1 Bryconaethiops microstoma | reverse complement strand
TTATGGTATGAGGAGTATTATGGTATGGGGAGTATTATGGTATGGGGAGTATTAAGGTATGAGGAGTATTATGGTATAGGGAATATTATGGTATGGGGAGTATTAAGGTATGAGGAGTATTATGGTATGAGGAGTATTATGGTATAGGGAGTATTATTGTATGAGGAGTATTATGGTATGAGGAGTATTATGGAGTATTATGGTATGGGGAGTATTATGGTATAGGGAGTATTATGGTATGAGGAGTATTATGGTATGGGGAGTATTATGGTATAGGGAGTATTATGGTATGAGGAGTATTATGGTATGGGGAGTATTTGCAATTGCAGTTTTTGTAACATCACAAAAACTGATTTGAAAATGTGCTGTTGTAGCATATTTTCTATATATAAGCTGTATGGATGAGGGGAGTAAATGTACCATTTAGAACAATATTTAAAGACTGTAGGCCTTTTCTTAAATGGGTCCTTTCATGTCATCTAAATTACTATATGTAGCAGTAAAATAGTAATAGTTTGTCCTTTTCATGTAGCTTTACATGGACTTAGTATTAATACAGTTTTTTTTTCCAAAGTGTGAGTTTTTGCTGAAATCTAGCCGTTTGAGGCAGGGAGCCTCTTCAGACTGCACACAGTGTGATGTAGGAGAGGCATTTGGCCTTATTAGGGCAGAAATAGTGTGTGTGGCCCAAAACTCCGTGACCTTCGTGCTTATGGAGACTCCAAACATAGAAGAACCGAGGAGAAAATCACGTTATTCCTTTCCCCACCCGTATTGCGGCACGTTCCGCCCCTTCTCTTCCAGGATTGGCTGACAGGCTCCCAGCTCTTCTTTTCAGTGGTGCTGAGACGGGCACTGCTTTTAGCCAATCAGAAGGCGCAAGAGGATGGGACTATCCCAAATACGGGTGGGAAACAATAAATAAATAAAATAACGGTCAGTCACATCAGATGACCGGTTCGAAGCCACTTTCTTTCGTCCTTTTTGTCGAAAGCGTTCCGTATAAAAGTGTGCGGACCTCACCCACCTCCCGAGAGCTCCTGTACCTCACCCACTGTTCTCTCCAACTCGCTTCATCATCCCCCTCTTTCACTTTGAGGAGGATTTTTCATCTGCTCAGCATCGCCTCAACTTTTAGCTTAGCATCATTTTTTCCTTTTTTTGCCGCCACTGCCGCAGCGGCGGGCTCTCCTCAGACCAGCCTCCCGAACTCCTCTCTCTTTATCATTATCTGTATCCTTTTTTTAAAATCTGAGGCAGGATAATTCCTTACCAGACTTGTATGTGCGCTGGGATTTACACATATTGTCAAAAATAAGGATCCGAGAAGAGCATCTCTCCAGCTAACCTGAAGGTGGGTGACAGCCTCACACACTCTCACACAAAAAACACGGATAACAGCCAAAATAAGGCGTTTATTCGACTTTTTGGGTCATTTTCAGGTACAGAATACACGACTTTACCATAGAAATCTGCTGAGCTCGTGGCTTAGATGCATTTTTGTTAAAAAAAAAAAAACCTGAAATCTGCTCTCACTGCTATGTCTCGTAATGATGCCGTTATGTAAAGCTGCATGTCTTTTTTTTATTTTTTTACCTCATCTGACCCCTGTTTTCTCCTGATCTGATCATTATATCTCAGATTTTGGACGCAGCACAGCCTAACCTGTTCCTAAAGGCGGTTACGGTGCTGTTTGTGTGGCAGAAGAGGAATAAAACAGCCTGTGAATGTGCAGATGTGAGCCAGGCAGGATGAATTTGTATTTATTAGTCAGTATAATGTTTATGATGACCAGGTGCAGTTTAAAGACATCTGAAACAGCCTACATGCCCCTCACACTCCTCTCATTAGACGTTCTGTCCTCAGACCCTCCCTGTGAAGAGAAATCATGCTGAATTACATG
The DNA here is from genome assembly GCA_037577275.1 of Bryconaethiops microstoma. Taxonomy (NCBI): domain Eukaryota; kingdom Metazoa; phylum Chordata; class Actinopteri; order Characiformes; family Alestidae; genus Bryconaethiops; species Bryconaethiops microstoma. Next base: position 4,587,479 of record JBBJLS010000028.1, on the reverse strand, counting down.
CAGACACATGAATTTGTAATGATGTGCATGATTGTGTGCTGTAATCTCTTTCAGTTCCGTAGACCCAAATGGACTGAAATAGTTCACATGTGCACTCCTGAAGGGTCCTTGGCTTTGGCTTAAGGTTCTGGGAAGAACCTTTAAGGGAATTTCTCCAGCAGTGGAAGTCCTTTAAACTTTTTAAAATCTAGATCATCCTCTGAAGAGCTCACAAGGGAACCGCAAGTGCTTTGAATTTTGAATAATTTTTTGGCATAAGTCATTCTAAATGACAAAATTACTCACCACATTATCCTAATGGACTTCTAATGGTGTGCTCTGTACAGGAGTGTGGTAGTAAACATGGCTTAAGACTCATGTGCATGGGTCGGAGATGCTTTGGCACAAAGTGTCCTGATTCGAGACTCGGAAAGGTGCGGACCTGGGTGCGGTCCACTTTTCCTAATGCTTCGGTGCTGACCTACATCAACGCACCGACCTACATGTGGGACTTTACGTTTATTCTAGTCCTCCTAGTTCACAAACACCCAGCTCGCTCTAATGGCCCTTCAAAAAGCTTTTTTACTTGCATCACCGCACTGTCCAGCAGCCCTTTTAATGAGGAGTCCAGCTGCTGACACAGCTCATATAAAGTCCATGGAAAAGCACTGACCGATAGAATGGGTTCTGGAGCAGCCTGAGGTCACCGTGCCCTAGGGACAGAGGGGTCTAAAGACCTCCAGCTTCGGCTCTGTGGAGTCTCTGGAGTGATGGAGCTCCATCCGGAAGCTTTGGGATAGAGCTACACAATATGGACAAAATATCAGCCTTGTGATTTTACTGCTACATACTGCGATTGCAATGTCTTTCAAGATATTAAAGGGTCCATATCATCACATTTCTGGAATGAAAAAGTCTTTAAATGTTGTTTCAAATAGTACGTTTACTCCCCATCCATACAGTCCATGTATGGAAAATATATTTTCAAATCAGTTTTAAAATAATTAGACTTTTGTTGGATTTCATGAAGACCTCGATTCATCAGAACACCCAGTAACTCACTTGGAGCTGTGATTGATCACCTTGTCACACTGTGATTGGTTAGAGGCTCATTTGTATATTGCAGCTTTCTGTGATATCAGTATTGCAGAGACCAATATCACGATAACATTTAACCGACGAAATACTGTGAAGCTCTACCTTGGGTTGAGTTGAGGTGGCATTTGTGATCCAGAACTATCATCCTGCATCGATAACTGATGCTCTTGTGAACTGAATGCAATCCAATCCTCACAGGAATGTTCCAGCTTCTGGATGTCCCAGAAGCGTACAGGCTGATACTGCTGCAAAAGGGCGACAAATGCTTCCCCCATTTAGTAAAGGAACATTAGCGTCCACAAACTTTTGGACAGATCAATCCTCGGAGCCTGGAGGGCGAAGTTATTTTTCAGCACAGGCTGCAGTATATTATAGGACAGTACGTATTGACTTTATTGCTCTGTTCATATGCAAACCAGCGCTAAAAGCAGTGTAAAGTGCCTTCAGGCCGAATGGCAGTTATGTTAGACAAGATGTCCTAATAGCATATTGAATTATTTTTAGGTCAGAGTCTGTAAGCCACTAAACACGTGGTCTATCCAAAGCAGTTTGCTTATTGAATGGTTAAATTATATTAAATTAACTTCAGTTCTTTGTGAAAAACTTTAGTCTGGAAGCCTTCAGAAACGCAATTATGCCTAAAGAAGTTCATATATTATCAATGTTATCTTTAACCTAGAATTTGAGTTTCTTATTGAAAGAATAAGCCTTATAGTCCAAAGCAGCTGCTTTCTTCACTTAAGGTAGAATTTATTTATTCAGTCCCTTGTGCAGATTTAGTACATTCAGTATATGAGCCTTCAACCGTGTCATTGTATCCATAATAAGTTCATTTATTTACAATAGTCTGTGTATTTTAAGTTGGAATAGACTGAGTTTAACGCCAGTCTGATGTTCAGAGAACGTTGGGTATAGTTTCGGAGAGTGAAGTCAGACTGGGCAGCAGAAAAGTGCTTTTAAAGCTTTTTTTTGTCTGCGCTGAAGCAACAGAACACCTGCATGTAGAGGCTTTTTTGGGCTCAGTCTCTTTCTCTCTCTCTCTCACACACACACACACACACACACACACACTAATACTAGATTGGCTCTTCCCATCAAACGGCTCTAAGTATGTTTCCCTGCAGAGGCTGTGTGTGTGTGTGTGTGTAGGAGTAGTGTGTGTGTATATATATTATATATTTATTACAGCACCCGTCTAAAAGTAGCCGCCTGTTCCGCACCGGCACAAGGCGGTGGACAGATTTCATTTTTGAGGAACACAAGTCGAATCCTCTTCGTGGTTCTGTTTTCCAGATTTTATTGTGACGGAGCAAATTTTTTCACGCTGCAGCCATGGATGAGATGGACCTGCCCCAGATGAAGAAGGAGGTGGAGAGCCTGAAGTACCAACTGGCCTTTAAACGAGAGAAATCCTCCAAGACAGTCACAGAGTACGTCCTCACGCACACTTTTCTAGTTTCCCCGCCTGACGCAGATTCACATTCACCCCACTCGACCAACTGTAACATGTTTGGTGTCTTTCTTTTATTTTTGTTTTAGCGCTGGAGCTACAATTCTAATTTATCTAAAAAGTAAGGTTCTATAGGTGAGTCAGTATCAATCAAACTTTTACACCAGACAAGATGAAAGGCATCATTAAAAATACATATAAAATAGATACACATACATACAAATGACATAAAAAGATACGGAAAATAAAGCAAAAAAAACCAGCACTATAATTATATTGAATCACACTAAAATACAAAGGTACCTCAGGTACAGATCACCTTTTATGCTTGTATTAAATGTTAAACATGCAAATAAATATATTATTTAGATGGTGTTTGTTTAAAAATAAGAAAATCGTTCAAATTAATTCTTAGATCCCAACAATTAGCATGCAGTCCACACTCAAACTCACTCAAAGTCTGAACACATTTGCTTGTACATTAGTGCATGTTTCTTGATAACTGTGAGTTATTCAGTGTCAGAAACCACATAATCAAGTCTCTTAGAGATACTAAACATTAGCCTCAGTGCAGAAACTAAAGAAGTGAGAACTTCAGACACCAAACACGTCCTGTTTGATCGGCTACATTTGGGATGGGAGGTTTCCTTCTGGATAAATTATTTTTTTAAGACATTCATAAGATGCCGTGTCTTAAAGCTCCTTCCGTTGTTGTGTAATATGGTTCTAATCAGCCATGTTAGGCTTGGCAGGAAGTCCATGGGGAATCAATCCTGCGTTCTGTTCTTACGCTGAAAGCACTTCCAGGTTCAGTGAGTGCTCTGGAGCTGCTCGGAGCTCAGCTGGAGGAGCGGTGGGGACGTTGTGTCAGGATAAAACCCCCCTGTGTGTCAAAACACCAAGATATGCATGAGGGACTTTAGTTTTTGCTTCTGTTGTGTTAAACACACACTGCACCTACTGTAATTATCCTGAACTGGAATTACAATTAAGGCCAAGCGTTCTGCGCTAAAACAGCGAAGCGGTAACTAAGATAAATGTCCACCTTAACAGTTTTGCATTTTTGCGATTTGATTGTTTTAAAATGAATAGAATTCAAATATTGAATTAAGAAACTGTCTGGCAGCATTTTCTTTGAAGGTTGCCTCTCAGTATTTTAGTTTAAGGCCCGTTATATCAATACAGTATTGACTTCAAAATAATAATCCCATGAATCCCATAAATGAGAGGGATGAAAAGCGGAAAAACACCCTGAACTGGTCACAATCCATCACAGGACACACACACACACCTAGGGCCAGTTTAGCAGCCACCTGATGTGCAAGTCTTTGGACGGAGCTCCAAAACCCACATAGACACAGGAAGAACATACACACTCACACTCACAGAAAGGATTCTTGGCTGGGACTTGGACCCAGGACTACCTTACTGTGAGGGAAATTAATTAATGGTGTTAATAACCAAAAGAGAGGTGAAATGGTGTGCAGTAAGTCAGGAGCTGGATTATATGGTGTACTGTTCTGGTTTACAGTCTGGTGCTCTTATTGGTCTTTAAAGTTGCTGAGTGTCTTTATCCTCACCTAGAAGAGGAGACACACGGGAGAACGTCCCTGAGGTCCTGTTGAAACCAGACTTAAGATAATAAAGCTGGATCCAGTGGATAAAAGAAAAGTCCCAGTTTTCTGGTGCTAAAGTTTCCAGTCTCCAAAAGGGAGGTGGACTGGTGCGCAGTCAGTGTGGAGGCTGTGTCACAACTAATACATTGTTAATGTTTATTATTTGTCCCTTTTCGCGCCCCACTGAGCTAATCATTTTTCATGGATTTTCCATTAATCTGCCCCTGATTGATTGGAGTGATTGATTGGGCCGCTGCTGCTTTCGTCCAGTGATGTCACCTCTGGGTGGAATTACCGTCCTCACTTGTCCATTACTTAACGAACGCTGAAAACACGAACACAGACAGACCATCTGTCCAAACCGCCAAAATCCAGAATCAGCTCTTATGATGTGATGTGGTTTCTGAGTGCGACGTGCAGCCGATCCTAGGTCTGTGTTCAGGTAAGATGGCAGGTGTGTGTTCAGGTAAGACAGCAGGTGTGTGTTCAGTCAGAGCAGGTGTGTGTTCAGGTGTGTGTTCATGTAAGACAGCAGGTGTGTGTTCAGATGTATGTTCAGGTAAGACAGCAGGTGTGTGTTTAGATGTGTGTTCAGGTGGGACAGCAGGTGTGTGTTCAGGTGTGTATTTAGGTGAGACAGCATGTGTGTGTTCAGGCGTGTATTCAGGTGAGATGGTGCAGGTGTGTGTTCTGGTGAAACAGCAGTTGTGTATTCAGGTGAGACCGTAGGTGTGTGTTCAGGTGTGTGTTCTGGTGGAACAGCAGATGTGTGTTCAGGTGTGTATTGAGTGAGACAGCAGGTGTGTGTTCAGGTAAGACACCAGGTGTGTGTTCAGGTGGGACAGCAGATGTGTGTTCAGGTAAGACACCAGGTGTGTGTTCAGGTGAGACAGCAGGTGTTTGTTCAGGTGTGTGTTCAGGTGAGATGGTGTAGGTGTGTGTTCAGATGGGACACCAGGTGTGTGTTAAGGTGTGTGTTCTGGTGGAACAGCAGGTGTGTGTTCAGATAAGACACCATGTGTGTGTTCAGGTGGGACAGCAGGTGTGTGTTCATGGGTGTGTTCTGGTGGAACAGCAGATGTGTGTTCAGGTAAGACACCATGTGTGTGTTCAGGTGTGTATTGAGGTGAGACAGCAGGTGTGTGTTCAGTTGTGTGTTTAGGTGAGACAGCAGGTGTGTGTTCAGGTGTGTATTCAGGTGAGACAGTAGATGTGTGTTCAGGTGGGTATTCAGGTGAGACAGCAGGTGTGTGTTCTGGTGAGACAGCAGGTGTGTGTCAGGTGGGTATTCAGGTGAGACAGCAGGTGTGTGTTCAGGTGGGTATTCAGGTGAGACAGTAGGTGTGTGTTCAGGTGAGACAGCAGGTGTGTGTTCAGGTAAGACACCAGGTGTGTGTTCTGGTGAGACAGCAGGTGTGTGTTCAGGTGGGTATTCAGGTGAGACAGCAGATGTGTGTTCAGGTGAGACAGCATGTGTGTGTTCAGGTGTGTTCAGGTGGGACAGCAGGTGGGTATTCAGGTGAGACAGCAGGTGTGTGTTCAGGTGAGATAGCAGGTGTGTGTTAAGGTGTGTGTTCAGGTGGGACAGCAGGTGTGTGTTTAGGTGATATTAATCTTATTAAATGATTTTTTGAAATATACTGAACTGTTTGAATGCTGTTCAGCACCAGCATCACATGATCAGAACCCTGGTGTTGTGTTTACGGTTCACACACTGAAGCAGAACGGATGTGTGAGAGGTTTAGCTCCCAGCGAGGGTTGGGGGGGTCGTTAACGAGGCACACGCAGCTCAGCTCGTTAGTTCAACTCACCTGGGGCAAATTAGTCAGGTTTCATAAACCTGCCCATCTGACAGCATCATTACAGCAGAGCATGAAGCAACAGAGACCAGAAACACAAACACACAAACGCAAATAGATCAATAGGTAAATAAATAATATAGTTAAGATAAAAGACAAACAAATCATTCGGTGTTGATTTGAGATGCAAAGGCCCTTTTTTTGGTCATTTTCTTCTTCTTATTAGCAGTAATAATTAATATATTTTTAAATAAATATATTATGAATATTGGCGACTATAAAGGTAATAATAACATTATTAGACCGTATTTATTATAATTGGCACTATCTAAAGAAAACCATGTAACTTTTTGATTATTTTTCGACATTGAGCACACTCTGCTCTTTAATCTGTGAATCTTTCATGATGAATTAACCAGTAAAATGCTATGAAAATAGCCAGAATAAAAACACTGTACCTGAACTTACATTACAGCATTTATGTCTCTTGTTGAGTAGTTACCAGATACTTGGAACAGCAACAAGACAATAATAATAACAACAATTGATATTTGGAGTGATATAAAGTAAATTATATCACTCCAAATAAATAGTAATATTACCCTTTTTATGCAACGTGAATACATACATTTATATGAAATGTTGATGATAGTAAAAAAAAATCACTTTTCTTTGGGGACTATTTTACCTCACGACGCCCTGCATGTATCCCTCCACTATGAACGGGTTTTAGTTTTAGGATCAAAATCTTCTCAGAACTCGAAACAAGATTCGTGTTCATTGTGTGGGGAAGTGGAGTGGGTAGTTTGAGAATAAAAAAGTCCTTCAGTTTAAAACAGTTTATTTTAAAGAGCATGTTTTTAAAGAAGAAATATTGTATCAGTCAAATGAGAACTAAAATTAAACAAAAGCAGTTAAAAGGAAGTGAGCAGTACAGAAGCAGACTGTGACCAACAGCCAAACCTCCAGACAGATTCCTCTGATGAACAACAGGCAGCCATGGCAGAAGAAAGAGCAATAATGGATCCATTTGCACTGGAGTAACTAGCTTTAATGAGTGGGTTTTACTTCAGAGCTGCATTTTATTCCAAAAAGCTACTTGGTCAATATTCCAGGAGCTCCTTCTCCATCTGCTGTGTTCTGCATGGTCCTGTCCAATGTTTTCAGTTTGAAATGCCAGATCTGAGTCAGCATTGTGAGCTTTAGATGAACTCCCACGTGCAGGAGTGATGAAGGTGTTTCAGACTAGCCACTGCTTCACTTCCAACACTTACTTCATCATGCTAAAAGGACTCTAGATTTCCATTCTGCACTTCTAGTTAGTTCATTAGTTAAAGGAAAAATCAAATGGGAGTGATCGATCAGCCGAAACGTGTCTGAAACCCATATTTTGCTTCTTTAGTTTAGAATTGGACCTACGAGGCTGATGTTGCTAACAAGTTAATAGTCAGATCGTTTCTGTAAATGCACTGGAGGGCTCTCACCTGAGATCTGTGGATAAATCAACCAGCCGCAGACCAACAAAAGCAGCAGCAAAGTGGAGGTCCAGCTCCCCTCGAGATCCTCCACTGTAACAAGAACAAATGAGCTCAATGGACGAGAACTCCAATCACTCCAATGAGGCTCCAATCACTGAACCATCGACAGTTTTTATGAGATATAAGATACGTGATATAAACACTTACTGACTATATGAATTTTACACTCTGACTGTATGTGATATATACACAGTTTGCTCATAAAACAGACTTATAGACGCTAAATCTCAGGTCAGTTATATAAAAAAGACGTGTGTGACTGTCTGTTGTGGTTTAATAAAAAATAACCAACCCACGCATCCATCAACCCCCAGCAATTTCTTTAACACAAACTTTTTTTTTGTCCATAAAACCAGATTTCTTGTGTCGTCGCACTTCACTTTTTCTCATGGAAATGCACTTTCTAGTTACAACTGTCCATTTCTATGGGGCTCAGAACAAATACGGGCTTAAAATTAAATTAAAAAAAAAACCATAAGGCCTAAAAACGTTCTTTCCTTCTTTCCCTCAGCCTGGTGAAGTGGATTGAGGAGTGTGTTCCTGAAGACCCGTTCCTGAACCCGGAGCTGATGAAGAACAACCCGTGGGTGGAGAAGGGGAAGTGTGTGATCCTTTAGGAGACAGTTCAGCCGCCCTGAGTCTTCCCCGGGAAAAATAAAAAACACCCCAAAGCTCGGCAGGACAGAACACACCTGCACCCTGTATCCCTTTCACCATGAATGTACAACAGTCCACACAAACAAACACACACACACTCACACACACATACACACACACACACACACACTCTTTTACACTGACTCATTAGCACCGTACAGTCACGATTTGTAAGATTTGACTGCAACTTTGCCACGCATTAGCTATTATTCTAACCATAAATGTCAATATATCTTTATATGCGGTTAGTGCCGTTTCTTTAGTCTGTTCTACTTCGCCGTCGTCGCTGCTGCTTGCGCTTTATTTTGATGCCGAGTTCAAGCACCATCTCCACTGCCAGAAGAGGCCCGACAGACTGCATGGCTGCGGGAAAGAAAAGGAAGATGATTAAAGCGGTACTTTGGCCATGAAATTTACCCGCCTCCTGATCTCAGCCAAGACACGTTTGATTCTTCAGCTTTAGCAGCGGAGCTACAAGGCCAACAAGAACAGAGGCTTATACCCAATTAGCATGTTCGACTGCACCTGAACTTGCCTTAAACTGATGCACAGCGTCAGAAACCACGTAAGCAAGTCTGTCTGAAACTTGACTTCTTGACTTGTTCATACTTGTTCGCTACATTAGCCTCGTAGCTCCAGCGCTAGAGAGAAAGAAACAAACCTCAGACACAGAACTCGTCTGGGCTGATCTACGGTATTGAGGCCGGCAGGGCTGCACAATATGAACAGAATATCAGTACTGCGATTTTACTGCAGTATTAAAAGGCCCAAACCATCACTTTTCTGGAATTAAAGAGTATTGAAGTACCTAGATATCATTTCAAAATTTACATTCACTCCTCAGCCACACGGTCCATAAAGCCGCAAAAGCAGCCCTTTTTCAAATCATAATGTGATGACACACATTTACATGTATCTCCTTATTCAGCCTACAGCAGTTTAGCCCCGCCCACTCATGCTGAGGTTATAAGGAGTGTTTCAGCCCTGTGCTGCCTTCAGAAATAGCTGTGTAAGAATGAACTATAATGAGTTATGAAATTCGTTCATGTTTGGGGCGGGGATAAAATTTTTTAAAGATTTAAATAATTTTACTTTTGTTTGGATTACATGAAGACCTCAATTGATCAGAAAACCCAGTATCTCACCTGGAGCTGTGATTGGTCACCCTATCAGAAACACTGTGATTGGTTAGAGGCTCATTTGCATATTGCCTTCCGCAGTATCAGTACTACAGAGGCCGATATAGTGATAACGATTAACAGACGATATATTGTGCAGCCCTAGACCTGGTTGAACCAGATAGATCCGGTTTTTGAGCAGATATGTTGACCCCCAGGAGACGCAGGGTTCCGCAGGGTCCTCTCTTTCTCCGCGGTCTGTCAGTCTGTCCGGTGGGCCGGTGCACTACGTAAGAACCGCACACGACACTCTCACTTTAAGCACCATTTTGTACAGATAAAACCTGTTTTAATTTATTGACTTATTTATTATCATCTATTTATTTATTTATTCATGGTTTTATCAACTACTGACCCCCGTTGGCAGTGACTGCTCTGACAAAAGCTGCTTCCGGACCCGTAAACTCCTCCAGAAGCAAAAGACGGAAATGCACATCTTTCCAAGCTCACCATTAAATACTGCCTTGTACACAGTTTCCTTAAAAAGAATGTACGTGTTTCGTAAGAAGTCTGCAAACCATCAGCACCTCCAGGACTCTGCGCACAGACCACCGGCGTAAAGCGGTAGTTTGACCAAAAAAAGCTCATTTAGTTTTCCCTGTTTACCCAAAACACAAGAGAAGTTCGGTGTTTTCACTTGTTGAGGCAAGTCATGGAAGCTTATATCCCACCAATCAGCACCATTACCCTCACAAACGTAACGGAGGACAAGCACTGTGCAAAAGTCTTGAACCCCTGAATTTCTTCATTTTTTCCTTCCAGAAATCCAGACTTTCTTGTATGTTAATGTGTTCTTGAGGAACAGTTCTCCAGGCTTCCTGAAGGACTTTCAAAGTCT
>JBBJLS010000028.1:4562102-4577226 GCA_037577275.1 Bryconaethiops microstoma | reverse complement strand
TATTTATTATATTTATTTATTAGTGTGCATTCTTTCGAGTATATAAAGTTTGTTTGGGTTAATAGTTAAATAGTGCAGGTTGTGTGATCTCACTATTTCTGATAAGTAATTACACTATTATTATTATTTTCATCGATATTGTTGCCTTTACTACTACTACCACGTAATTATAATTTGTTACTGTTCCTACTAGTATTGTTGTGTGCTGTGAGCCTGGTGCTGTAAAGAAGGCGCTCTCTGCCTCCGTGTGGAGGGAGTACCTAAAGCCTCGTACCCACGCTGTTTCTCACTCGTACCGAAGGACGAAGCTTTTTTTTTTTTTCGTCATGGAAAATGTTTTTTTGTTTTTTGGTCTTTTTATCTGAGGTATGAACTGTTTCCTCTCTGTGCCGTTTTTGCTCTCCGCCACCGCGAAGATTTGATGTTTTTTCCTGATGGACTTCATGATCTCACTGGCCATGGCGCATCTTTTTCTGTGTTATTTTTAATTGTTTAAGTTGTAAGTATATATTTGTGAGAACGTCTGTGTTGTGATGTTGCCTGTTCACAGGTATTTATATATGTGTATATATAAATATACATATTTTACTTAGCATGGTAAATAATGGAAATAAACTGACTGTAGTGAACTGTTTATTTTTATTTTTGTACTGTGACTTTTAATGACGGATATTTTAATGGTGTTAATAAAACATGAGATCAAAGCGGATCTCTTAGACCCTGAGCAGCGCTGTGGAAACCAGCGTGTAATGTCGTCTGTCTGGAGCTTTTATTTGCCGTTACTTCTGACTGTTGCTGTGCGGTTGCCAGTCACTCTGGAAATGCAGTTTTGTTCTGTACTTTAGAGTAAATTAAAGCGTTCGGGGACTCGGTTTCAAGTGTGTTCTGGCGGTTTGAGCAGGGCCTAACAGTGAGCGGCGCTGTCGGTATCGGGTGGCTTGCGGTACTCCCTGCACACCTGCCCTCCCCCCTTGTTTCGGAGGATGTTTCCACGGCGATACGGGCGGACAGCGTCTCTTTACAGCTCTGAGGGACCAGTGCATCCTCCGCTTTAAAGCGCCTGTATTTAACCTGTGTTTGAAAAACGTTATCGCCCTGTTGAACAGACCGCCAACCTCGCCGAAGCCAACGCCTCCGAGGAAGACAAAATTAAAGCCATGATGACTCAGTCCAATCACGAATACGACCCCATTCAGTGAGTGCTGACCTTCCGAGACTCTTCAGCTGAGTGTCTGGACATCGTCTATGCATTGAGACTAATAATTTTATTTTTTTGGCCCCCCCTCCCCTGACAGCTACACAAAGAAAGTGGTCGGACCCCCTCCTCCAAACTACACCTGCTTTCGCTGTGGGAAAAATGGACACTACATCAGAAACTGCCCGACCAATGGGGTAACCGGGTTTTCAGTACCACTATTCACTATTTTTGTCTTTAATTATTGATTGATAATGTAGGTTTGTTTGTCTCTTACATAGTTATGCAAGTACTGTAGTGTAATGTGCCCCTAATGTTGATTTTAATTCATATTAATAATGTACGAGTTATGTTTGGTGTTAGTTTTACGTGATTTCCTTGATTTCACGTCAGCAGGACAAAAGTTTTGAGAGCACTCAGCGGATCCGGAAGAGCACGGGGATTCCTCGCAGCTTCATGATGGAGGTGGACGATCCGTCCATGAAAGGAGTCATGCTGACGAACACTGGAACGTACGCCATTCCCACCATCGACGCGTAAGAGCCGCCTTCAGCTTTATAGACCTCTTACAGATGCTTCGTCTCGAGCTTTGCTTTCCTGTGTAGTTGTTATAAGGTGTTTTCGATGTCACAAGCGTTAATGCGTTTGCATGTGTCCACCCATTGGGTCCTCAGTACTTTGGCCCCGCCCATTAGAAGTTACCTGTTCTTTTCTTAAAGTCGCCGTAAAGTTCTGTTTAATTCTGAGGGGTGAAAAGGGTTGAAAATTGCTCTCAGTAGTGAGATGTCTCTCCTGTTTTTGGTTCATAAACCCACACAAATTACATGATTGGAGCTCACGGTGACTACGAGTGGAATGTAGAGTGGAAGTGCTGCCCTGGAGGCAGTGTGTTGTAACGGTTGCAGACTGAAGGAATTCTCTCTTCGCTCCTGTTCGCGCTGTTTCAGGGAAGCATATGCGCTCGGGAAGAAGGAGAAGCCTCCGTTTCTCCCCCAGGAGCAGTCGTCTTCCTCCGAGGAGGAGGACCCCGTGCCCGATGAGCTGCTGTGTCTGATCTGTAAGGACCTGATGACCGACGCCGTGGTCATTCCCTGCTGTGGGAACAGCTACTGCGACGAATGTGAGTGTAAAGACGGTGATGGAATGTTCTCCCGTCTCGGTTGTTCGCGTTTGTATTGTTTTTAATTCATATTATTTCTTATTATTCAGCATATCTGTGTTTTTAGTTACTTTCTGAGACCCAGATTAAGCTCAAGGCGAGACTTAAAAGAAATTTCAGTAGCGAATGGCCACTGGGCAGTTTGATATCCAGGAAAACAGTATTTTCAGAATCAGAAAACTTTCAATCGAGAACCATGTGAACATGGCGTAAACCTAAAGGCAAAATGAAAGTTGCCAAAGCATAATATACACTAGAATATTGTAGTATGTTGTAAGTGTAACAGTATGATCAGTTGCTGCTTGTTTAATTAGTGTTGAAGGGGAAGTGAGGGTACGTTGAATATGTATGGTGTCCTATGTTTTATTGTAGTCTTAATAATCCCTTTAAATGTGTGCTCTTACCCGTCATCATAGGTATTCGAACCAGTTTGCTGGAGTCAGAGGAGCATGTTTGCCCCACATGCAACCAGTCTGAAGTGTCTCCTGATGCCCTGATTGCCAACAAATTCTTACGCCAAGTAAGATTCTCCCCCTCTCACATTTTAGTCTTTTTTTTTTTTGTCAGAACTTTGATTTTGACAGTCCACTGTTCTCCTTTTACTTATGTTCAGCCAGTTTGAACTTAAACTAACTTTAAGCGACTTTCCCAAACAGGGGTTTAAACTAGTCTACATTTCTTTTTCAATGGTAAATCCAATTCTGAATGCTGTAGTCCAGGACTAGGGTTAATCCCTGTGGACTTCAGTGCTCAGTAAACACACATGATTCAGATTGTCAGCTGGGGTTTTTTTAAGAGATGGGTCATGATTGTCTAATGGTTAGCCATTAAATTTTTTTTTTAAATCCAGTTAACGCGACTGGCGTCTTAAGTGTATTTTCTCGTTCCAAATTCCAGGCCGTAAACAACTTCAGGAACGAGACTGGTTACACTAAGAGGATCCGTAAAGCTGCCGCTGCCGCCGCCGCTGCTCAGTCTGCCGCGCCTGTGGCCCAAAGCCAGCCACGCCTGCAGCGTCCTGTCCAGACCCTCAAACCCCCCAACTCCCGCCAGCAGGACCCGCTACTGGCCAACGTTCCTCGTCCTGCGGCGGCTAGCACGCCCCCTGCTGCCCTGAGTCCAGTGATCACTCACCAGGCCTCCAGCACACCCCCTACTGGCGGCGCTTCCTCTGGGGCCGGCGGCAGCAGCCCGGCTCAGTCCCCCCCGGCTCAGTCCCCCCTGCCACAGACCAGCAAACAGGAGGAACCTGTTGCACCCAAGTGAGAAACTTTTTCACTGGTTATTAAATCAATTAATTATATATATTGTTTGAGTATGTATATATGTGTGTGTGTGTGTGTGTATACACACATTATATACATGTGTACATGTATTATATACATGTGTACATATATGTTTCGTCTCCTCTCATAACGCGTACGTCAATGAGTAGTGATCTAAACCGGGAGCTTGTTAGGATGTAATCTAGATTGGCGATGTCTTTTCCGGATGGAATACTAGATGGGTTAGGATGTCCAGGTTACAACTTGCAATTCTCAAATTTGTGAAATATTCTGTTTTGCTTAATGTCTTCTCCTATTCTTTGCAGAGAACCTGAGGCTCAGCCGCCAGCAATCGCAGTTTCTTCTGAGACTCCACTGTCAAACCCAGTTCTTCCTAAGGTACTGCGTGCTCTTTTTAACACCTATATAGTGCTTATTCAGTTATTTGATGTTACATTTCCCGTATTCATTCTGGTGATTGTGCCTGTTTGTCTTGTACAGGGCTACCATGTTCCAGTGATTGGGCAGCCACACGTTCTCCCTCTCCCCATTCCCAGACCAGGTGAAACACGCAATATTTTCTTCTTTATACATCCTTCCAGATAATCATATAGTCCTGTAACATTTATTTGATCTGCAGATATTTAACACTATTTTTTTTTAAAATCAATTTAGCACAACCGAGACCCAGCGCGCCGAGACCGGCTGGTCCCAGGCCTGCATGGGATCCGTAAGTAATGTCTTTTTTTTTTTTTTTTTTTTTTTTCCAGGAGGAATAGTAGTTAAGCAATGTTTGAATAGCCTAACCATTGCATAGTGCATCAGACATTTTGGTAACTACATGGGCTGCTCAACACTGTATTCTCAAATGCGCATACCATGACATGTTTGAACTCTACGGTCCACCTGAGGGCAGTGAAGAGCTTAAATATTTTAAATACACTTGGGGGGTGGGGGGTGTTGGTATAATGTTCAGGTTAATTGCAACAGTAATGGGGCTTATCAAATAACTTTTAAAATGATTGCCTGCCTGAAATGTCAGTTTTGGTTTTTTTTCCCCCCTCTAGGCCCTCGAGCCGTGGCCGGGGCCCCAGCGAGCGGCCCCCGAGGCAGCAGGTTCCCCCGGTGCAGCCCCCTCCTCCTGTGGTACCTCCTGTATACGTTCCCCCTCTCTTCCCGCCGCCACAGCACACCATACCACAGCCTCCTGGCGTCGTTCCCCAGCAGTACCCGATGCAGTTTCCTCCAGGCCAGCAGCCTGCTCCTCCCTACACCGTGCCACCTCCAGGATTTCCTCCCGCGCCGGCCAATGTTCCGGCTCCGTGGGTACCGCCAGGCACTCAGCAGCCCATGCCCAACCCCATTCCCTCCATGACACCTACCCCCTTCCTGTCCAAGGAGGAGTTCTACAGACAACAGCGGAGACTGAAGGAAGAGTGAGTAGGATTTGATCCACAGTTATTTTTTTAAGCTATTAAAATGAATCAGAATCAGGAAACTTTCTTGGTCACAGACGAAATTGGTTAATGATTTAATGCACCGTACTAAATTGCACATCCAAAAAGATACAGTAAGGCTCCAGACTGTAGGATCTTGTTCTAGAGGGCACAGCATTACAGACTTGAGTGTTTTGCCGGAACAGCTAATTATCCGGGTCTTAATCGATTAACAAGTGTTTAAAACAATTTTAATATCTGCAGAGCTGTGACCTGGAACACAGTTTGACATACTCACAATGCACTGTCAATAGAAGTTTAGCTTTTTATCCGTTTTGAATGGAGTCTTGTCTGTGCTAGAGTTTGAGGGAGTCCTCCTGTTGTGTGGGAGAATCTAACTTCTATAACTCTCCTTACAATGTTTTAAAAAAGTGTGTTTTGCCTGCTTATAACAGATGGATAGAGTTTTAAAAAATATTCAATTTGCTGTGTTTTAACTGTCAGGTTTTATCTCCTTTCTGTTTTCAATAAATAGTCCCCACTGTCGATTCGTTACCAGGGAGAAGTCTAAGCTTGAGGAATTTACTAATGACTTTGCCAAAGAGCTACTGGAGTACAGAAAGATGCAGAAGGAGAGAAGGCGATCCTATTCCAGGTTTGTGTTTTCTAACCACAGTTAGGCTTTTCTCAGCCCTGGTCATGGAGCATTTCTGTTTTTGGCCTGTTTTAATGGAGCCTAGGATTCCCAAGAACCATTTGTGGAGGGGAAATCCTGAAGTGCCATTCTTTCTAGAGTCGAGGTTTCAGGACAGGTGTTTGATTTAATGCCAAAAGTGAATCACTCCATGGCCAGGACTGCTTCTCAGAATGAAGGCAGCTTTAAGAAAGCAAGACTCGGAAGAACTAAACTCATCTCCTGTTCTCTCTGCAGGTCCAAATCTCCGTACCGCGGTTCATCCTACAGCGGTTCATCTTACTCTTACTCCAAGTCCCGTTCTCGTTCCAGATCCATTCGTTCCTACTCGCGTTCTGTGAGCCGCTCTCGCTCAAGATCGCGCTCCCGATCGCGCTCTCGATCTCGCTCCTATTCGCGCTCTCCCTACTCCCGTAGAGGTCGCGGCCGGAGCCGAAGTTACCGGTCTAGATCCCGGACGCCCCCTTACCATCGCTCCCGCACCCGCTCTCCCTCGTATAGAGGACGTGAAGGAGGTTTGGGTGGCATTTATCGCTCTCGTTCCAGGTCACCGCACTACAGAGGCCACAGTCCAAGCAAAAAGCTTCTGCCTGGTACTCAGCTGGACGTGGATCGCAAGTACGCAGGCAGGTACAGAGAGATTCCTCCTTATGATGCCAAGGCTTACTATGGCCGAGCGGTTGACCAGAGCGACCCGTATGAACGGGAAAGGTACCGGGAGTGGGAGAGAGAGTACAGAGAGTGGTATGAGAAGTATTTCAAAAACTATGACATTCCACAGGGCAGTCAGATCAGAGGTCGTGGCCCAGGCAGAGATCCATATTCCCCTGATCGCTATGCTCCTCCCAGACCCAGAGATAACTCTCCCTACACCAGGGGGCGTCGTGAGGACTATCCACCCCACGGCCAAGGACATGGTATACCTCCGAGAGGCCGTCCGATGACGTACCAAGAGAAATGTGCAGAAAAGTATGGCCACCTCCATGTCAA
Source organism: Bryconaethiops microstoma (assembly GCA_037577275.1). Lineage (NCBI taxonomy): Eukaryota > Metazoa > Chordata > Actinopteri > Characiformes > Alestidae > Bryconaethiops > Bryconaethiops microstoma. The sequence goes on along the minus strand of JBBJLS010000028.1, from coordinate 4,570,487 downwards.
TCATGCAGGAGCTGGAAGAGGTATGACTAAAGAGTCCCTGAAACCCACCAAAGACCGAGAGCCAACCACAAGCACAGCTGTGGACTCCAAAGGTCTGAAGCACAAGAAGCACAGGAAGAAGAGGAAAGGCGACGAGAGTGATATCTTCAGCCAATCTGACTCCATGGATGAATCCAAGAAAGATGAGAGGAAAGGAGAGTCTATGCTAATGAACTCAACTCGTGACGATGCCACCCCAGTCAGAGATGAGCCTATGGACAGCACAGCAGTGCCCTGCAAGAGCACCTCGGACAAGGAGAGAAAAGACAAGACCAAAAGCAAGACAGAAAAAGTCAAGCGCAAGACCGAGAGCTGCTCGCAGAAGAAGGATGCCCCTGTGAAGACCTCAAAGACTGTCAGAGAAAAGGAGGCAGATGTACCTCGAGAGAAGGTATCTACCACTGAACCTCCTATTAAGAGAGTCAAGGATGAACTGCCTCAGAAGGCAGAAACTGGCAAACCACACTCCTCTGAAAAACTCATGCTTCCTCGCAAGCTGATGCAGTCTAGACCAGTCAGACACCACCAAGAGCAGAAGCCCATCAAAGATGAACCTAAAGTCAAGAAGGAGCCAGTCAAAGAAGCTGTGAAGACTGAGAAACCTCTTGCTAAAGATGGGAAGCCAAAGCTGGAGAAACCTGTCAAAACCGAGGAGAAACCACTCAACAAAACAGATGATGTAAAGATGGAGAAACGGAAACGAAAAGACGAAAAGCCACTTGTGAAAGACGCAGAGCTCCCTTTGAGTAAATCTCCAAGGGTTGAAGCTCCGGACATGGCCAAAGGATCCCCTAAGCCCAAACCTAAGTTGGAGAGTGAGAAACCAGTGGAGAGAGAGAAGCCAGCCATCCCTTCTCTGATGGATATAAAGCCTGAGCCGGTGAGAAAGATCAAGCTCAACCGTGAGATTGGAAAGAGGATCGTGAGTACTGAGAGACCACCTACTGAGGACTCTGAGCCTGGTGTTGGGAAAAACCGGATGGAGCAAAAGTCCAAGGCCAAGATCCGACGGAGGGTGCACGCCACAGACGAATCCGGATCCTTGCTGGTCGATTACACTAGGTAAGAGTGAGAGTGGTCTGACACATTTAGTACAATTTTCACAGGTACTTTTTATATTTGAATGATTAAATTTACCACAAATGTCAGCTGTGTTAAGTGTCATGTTTACTTTTGCAGTGTGATGGGGATCACATGGTTAACAAGTAATTTAGACATGTTTGCATAGTCCAAAAATAATTACTGCAGTGCAAAACTAAGGGGTGAGGGGGGGAATTGCGAATACCTTAACTGTTCCTTTACCGTGTCACAGTGATCTTGATCATGTGATTTTGATTAAATTACAGGCTTCAATTCTGAATGTATGGCTTCTGTGCAGTTTTCTTCGTTTTGCTAATGTGCATTGTGTTTGACAGCACTAGCTCCACTGGAGGCAGTCCCATCAAGAGGCATCAGGAGGAGAAGCTGGACCTGAAGAAGACTGTGGTGAAGACCCTGGAGGAATACACCAATGACAGTTCTACACCTGCTGAGGATGAGATCGTTATGATTCAAGTGCCCCGCTCCAAGTGGGAGAAGGAAGACTATGAATCTGAGGAGGACGATTCCAAGGCCACGACTTCCTCTGGAAACACCGGCCCTTCTGCTGCTACCTCTGCTCCTGGTGAGGAGAACGATGCTTCAAAATCTGGTGACAGGGAGCCTGAGAAAATTGCCCCTGCCCCTAAAGACACTCATGCTGAGGCTAAACCTGCAAAGGATCCGTCGTTGAGTGATTTGGAGACAGACAGGGAGAAAGAAAATGATAGGGAACGAGAGCGAGGCAGAGAACGAGACCGCAGTACCTCTGACCGAGAGTCTTCGGACAAAAGGAAAACTGGGATGGTAAATCCAGACAGAGGCAGTGACCATGGCAGCGAGAGGAGTTCTTCCTCCCAGTCCTCCAGAGATCGACCTTCCGATAGGTCTGCACCAACTTCCCGGAAGCTGACAGGCAGAGATCATAATGCTAGCACCACTGAAAGGAAACCGGACCATAGACCTAGTGCAAGAGACCATTCGGATTCCCGCCAGAGAGACGGGAAACCAAGGGAACCCTTCAGGAGGAAGGACTCCCCACCTGCGCCGTCTTCCAGGGGTATTAAGGAACGTGACCTTCACACAGAAGTGGCCAAAAGGCCTCCTGTGGTTTCCCAGGAGTCCAAAAGGACTGAAAACAGCCCTCCTGGGGACAAAAGGTCAACTTCTCAGACTCGTGTTGTTCCAGAGTTCAAAAGAACTGCCCCAGAGGATCACAGGGCAGATAGGCAGGTGCAGAGCTTCAGGCATACTGATGGACGATCCACAAAGGATAAGGAGCATGCAGGCCACAAAACTGCACATAGGACGGGTTCTCCGGAGCCCAGGACCGAGGCAGACCGAGTTGTAGCTCACGTCGAGAGAGAGCATCCCAAGGTCAAGCCTCCGTCCGTACGGTCCATGCGCCTGTCCTCCGACCTCACGCGAGAGACGGACGAAGCAGCGTTCGTTCCCGATTACAGCGAAAGCGACAGTGAAACTTCGGATGCCGATGGCAAGGCGGAGCTCAGGGAACGTGGGAGGAACAGCAGCGCTAGCCCCACCCACAGCCACAGCGCCAGCCCCTCAAGAAGCCACGCCCACAGCAGCTCCCCCAGCTCTCCCGGCAGCCAGGACAGCAAGAAAAGGAAAAGGGACAAGAAAGAGAAAAAGAAACACAAGAAGCACAAGAAACACAAAAAACACAAGAAGCACGCCAGCAACGAGTCCGAGTCGGAGCCCAAAGGACAGAAACACAAGCATAAGAAAAAAAAATCCAAAAAGAATAAGGACAAGGAGAAGGACGAGAAAGACAAGGAGAAAGATGAGCGGACAAAGGAAGAGCAGAAGGAGAAGGCTCCTGTTTAAAGGGACTTGATCCATGTGTGTTTTATGAACCTTGATGGTACAGCAAATAAAAAATAAAAAAAAATTACATTTCAGCTTATGGTATAGACTACTGTTCAGACTGATTTAAGTTACATTTTTCCTTCAGGAACATGATTTGACCATGCTAATCTCCTCCAAACTGAGAATAGCTGCTTGAAATGATGAAGGCTTATGTTCTTTTGATGTGTACATTGGGTTTGTTCATTTCTTTTCTTCTTTTTTTTTTCTTGTTTGGATTCAGTTTTGATGTCACTTCTCATAGCGCTGAGTTTCTGCATTAAAACCAGCTGTAGAGGAGGCACTTTAGGAGATGTGAGATGAATGTGTGACTGCAGTGAGCAGGAGAGTCCGTGCCCTACGTGTGTGTACCTCATCTCCCTCGAGGACGTAGAGTCGGAGAGGAACATATCATTAAATAGTCGACAGTACGATGACATTGCTGTTGTGGCATTGTGGGGGGCACATACTGCTCTGCTTGAGATGTTTTTTTTGTTTGTTTTTTTTTGCACTGTGAATATTTCCTCTACTCAAGTTTTATTTTATGTCACATTCTCATGATGGTTAATTTAAATGACCGGCTGAAAAAGGAAATGTTTTTGTTTTGAAGATAATAAAATACAGCAAAATCTCAACCGATTGGTTTCCTGGGTCCCGTCTTGTGGGTTGCGATGGGTTGTTATTGTGGGTGGTTATTTTCGTTAAGTCAGCATTTGCACAAGCATTCGCCCTCGTCCTCCACCAACCTCGCGTGACTGTTACGCCTGGCTTGTAGGTTGCATTCAAATTTCTAGCCCCAAGTAAGTAAAACCCAGGAACTGGCTTTTGCTTTGAGTGGGACGGAAGTTATCCCTGGATCTTAACAAGGGTCTTAACCCACACCTTAGTTTAGGTCATCAGGTTTGGAAACTGGTGAAAGCCAATTTCTGAGTTGTCTTTATAAATTAAAAGACTCAGGCATGCAACAATGTAGAGACGTTTTCTTCTCCTGCTACTGATCTCGTAATTGTCTTTCCTTAGTGTTAAAAACATGGTCATTATCCAAGTCAGGGGTGTGGCACTCCAGTCCTGGAGGGCCGTGGTACAGCAGGTTTTGGTGACTTTTTCCCTGCTCAGAAACACCTGGTTCACCTCGCCCAGTTAATTGCCAGGTTTGGTGAATGTTGGAGTAGGAGAACCATCAAACTGTGCTGGCGCCGGCCCTCCAGGACTGGAATGTGACACCCCTGATCCGGGTCTTCTTACAATTGGTATTACACCAAACAAAAAACAAACCGTTATACCTACCATGCATAAGCTGGCATTGGAATTGCCGTCTTTGGCATCTGGCAAATTGGACTTCCCTTAAACCCCCCCTCTGATGGGACATCAGAGTCAGTGTATGAGGGATGACTGAGTGTGTGCGTTGTGGGCAGTACCATGCAAATAGAGTGAAACCTGAAAAAAATCAGTCACAAAGACAGTGATGGAAATGCCGGAGAGAGCCGAAAAGGTCCTGGAACCTTTGTCGGTGAGAGCTGCCACACAGATCTTCAGACAAATTCGAGGAACAGGAAGAATCGGTTCTTTATGACCAAATTAGGAACTGGCATCAGGAGGCCCTGACTTCTGCAGGCGCCACCCCTCACCTAAACCAAACGGAGGATCTCCAGTAGGTGAGACCTTTTCTCTGCATTATCCCATTGTCTGTTTTACCTTGTGAAATGAGTGGCTTTTGGTGTGAAAGAAACGTACCCAGACGTCTGGTTCCATTCACCACTAGTGTGAGCAGTTTTAACTTGGTGAGTTTCTCCAGAATGGAGTGTCTCACACGAAACCCACCCTGAACCCCTCTGTTTACACCTTAAACAATTCATCAAGAGGGAGTTTGGGGAGTGGGTGGAGTTCCGCTTTAAAGCTGCTGTAGAAGTGATGCAGGGAGGAGCAGAAAGGCCGTCTACACAGTGAACAGCAGGGGGCGCCAGAGTAAAGATGGAGTTCATTTCTTTGCTCTTGAATGACCCGTGTGGTGTGTGTGGGTGTGTGTGTGTATTTAATAAAGCTGGCTGTGGTGGGACACAGGGCAATACTGTGTGTTCCGTAAGTGGTGGGTTCTGGCTGAAACTGTGTGTGTGTGTGTGTGTGTGTCTGCATCACCGCAAGCTGGTCGGGGCTGTGCTCCGAATTTCAATGAGCTCTGGTTCAGGGTGTGTGTGGGTGTGTGTGTGGTACTGAGAGAAGCGAAGCCCCTCCCCAAATCCCGTTCATTTTATCAGAGAGAGAGAGACAGATGAGTTAAGTATTCTTTCTTTAAGCAAGTTTGCCATCTCTGCTCTGGATCGTCTCTGGAAACTGTATTGTCCTGCTTGAGGGCGCCTGATTGGTTGGTATCTCGGCCTGCTGAGAGCAGTCCTGCGTTTTTGTCTCTACGTGGAACATGTTAGCAGTGCAGGCTGGAACAATTTTAATCAGAAGCAGCTTTAGAAAGTTTCTTCTTCACTCTGTGGCCACCTGACCTTCAGGAGCTTGCTGGACGTCCCATTCTGAACCCGTTCTCACCCCCACATATGATATATATATACATATATAAATTAGTGCTGGGCACGTTAAGGCGTTATCAAGTTAACGCATTATGTAATTAACGCCGACAATTATTTTATCATGCGTTACCGCAGTTTTTTTTATTTTATTTTTTATAAATGACTCTTATTTTGAAAGTTGTTTTTTCTGTTTTTGACCGCTTCACCTGACTCTAACAGACAGTCGCTGCTGAACACACCGACTGTTCTGCTGCTCCCTGATAAAAGAAACATGTTTCTGCTAGAACCTGTTCAGAAAAAAATAAAACATTTATGAATGTTGACTTGCTGTTGCTCAGAAGCTCCCTGATATTCTGTTCTGATCGGGGCTCTGGACCATCGGCGCCGTGATCTGATGATTTGTCGAAAAATGCTCCCTTTAAATTTATACAGTTTATAGTCAGTTTATAACACTGATAATGATGAGAGAAAAAAAAGGGCGGGGGGTTGTAATAATGGTTCTTAAGCTATAATGGTTCTGCCCCCCAGGTCTCTGAGAGGAACTTGTTTTTCTGTAATAAACTAGATAAAACCTGAACGCCCTGCAGGGGCAAATAGCTTTGGTTTAATATTTGATTTGATTACATTAATGTTTAAGTTGAGATTTACAGAAATATTTGAGCTGTAACTGTGTAACTGTGTTTAAAGGGACACTGCTGTCAAAAACCTCCTTATTAGTTTAAAGTGTTTAAACCAAATGTAATTGGACTTTTGTTCATACAGCAGTACTTTTAAAATAAAAGTGCGCAATACTCTACTTTTGAATTCATGACTGAATTTTGCGTATAACAATGCGATTAATCACGATTAATCACATTATTTTTGTGATTAATCACACAAGATTAAATATTTTAATTGTTGCCCAGTATTAACTAAGACGGCTTTCCACTGCTTGGTATTAACTTGATTCGACTTTACTCTATATTAGTCCAATAATAGTATCTGGTACACAGCAGTATTTTTCATACTAACTCCATCATTGTTCCATGTGACTTAAGTAGGTACCAAAACTCGATCTGAAGACACTGCCTGACCCCTGATTGGTCATATAGAACTGTCACCAATATGCAATATCCTTGGACATCCTGCACAAACCTGAAATAAATAAAAAAATCTATTACAATACTTAAAACTATTACTATAGCAACCGCGAATAGTCTATCCGTCGATCAATTCTCGATTCACTGGCACAGACTAGCACTCCACTTACCATACTGCCATCCTCACCTGTTGTTTTACTATAAAGCACATGACAATTCACCATTTGCACATGTCTTGTATTTATTTACTATAGTAAATATTCATAGGTTTAGTCTATAGTCTGTATGAATTGTTATTTACATTGTTAACAACTGTTTAACAATTATGGAAAATAGTTGTAAACTATTTTCCATTTTCTTGTTACTGCACCATGTCAGGACCGACTCAGGGGGGGATTGTACTGTGTATAACTGTGTATGTGACAATTAATAAACAGACAAATAAATCCTGAATCTTGAAAAATATTACCAACCGTTAACATCCATCATTTACATTGACGGCATTTATCAGACACTTTTTATCCGAAGCGATTCCATTCCCTAACTACAGGGGGCAGTCTCCCTGGAGCAACTTGGGGTTAAGGGTCTTGCTCAGGAATCCAGGTTTATCTTATCTTATGTTATTGTATCTCATCTTATGTGTTTTAGTTTTTGTTCTTAGGCCCCTATGCAAATTGTTTAAATCCATTTATCTCAGCGTGTGACAAAGTGTCTTTCTACTAGCAAAGTTAACATTAGAATAAATGCAAACAAACAAGAAAGCAGTAAAAAGTATCAGTATTAGTTCTGTGTGTAACAGTAGTTGATACTGTGTGTTTTGGTGAGGAGAACACGGGTTCGGTTCCAGATTCCTCCTCGGTTCCTCCAGACGTTGTTTGGAGTGTGAAACTCCATCAGCAGCTCCTGATTTAATTTAATGAAGAACCAGGTTTCTGCTGAAACTACAGTGATACTAAACTTCAGCAAGAACTCACTGATATTCTGAACATAACCACTATTTACTGTATGTTGTTTGTATTTATTCCTTTTAGTTTTATTTATATGTATATAAATGTGAGCTTAATTTAGACTTTGAGATGCTTCTGCTACTTTTATCATTCATGAAGGTCAGAAAATGGTTCCGGTGTACGGCGTGAAAAAGGGTTTATAAATAGTTTTTGGATATTTAGGTCTTATAAACCATTAATAAGAGGTTATAGCACATGAATACATTGTAAAATCATAACAGCCATTTATTAATGTGTCATAATTGCTCAAATTTAATTCATTTCTTAAACTCTCACCAGTTCTGACCCCAGATCAGTTCTCCCTGCCCACCCTGCTGTAATAGTATAAAGACCAACTACAGGCAGCTTCAAGCTCCAGTCAGAACAGATTGGCTGTGTATGTGTGTGTGTATGTGTGTGTGTGTGTGTGTGTGTGTGTGTGTGGCCTGGAGCTCCTAATGGGACAGAAATGGGTTAGACATGTTAAATCACCGTACGGGTGCAGTTAGCGGCTATCGGCGCTCACTCACACACGCACACTCACGAATTTACTGCCGGCCCCTCGCTGTAAATCTCACTGGGGTGGGCGGCCGAGAGGGGTGGGGGTGGCGGAACCGCAGGGGGGGTGAGACAGAAGTGTGAATCCGGCCTGGTTTAATCTCATAGCTTTCCATTAAAGCGCATCGTTCTGGTGTGTTCTGAACATTCTCACATGTTCTAACTGACATGTTCTAACCTGAATACTGCAGGTTAATGGAGATTCAGGATTACAGTCGATACACCGTCACCTTTACACTCAGAGTTTATATTATACTGTTA
>JBBJLS010000028.1:4546162-4562002 GCA_037577275.1 Bryconaethiops microstoma | reverse complement strand
AAAATATTCAAACAGTTACTTGATCGGTGCCTGAGGTTTAATAAAAACCGCATGCAAGTCTATTGCAAATCTAATATTCATAATTCAAAAAGTTGATATGACTGAAAAAAACTGACGGCAGATTTGAAATCAGCATGAAAAACTGGTTTAGAAAAGTGTGCTGTGGTTTCTGATGATTACATTTTTTTATTTATTTTTTTGACATGTTTTTATTAAAGGAAACTATTTATTGAATCGTAGCGCTGTTTTCTCCTGGTGTTTATTAGCTCAGCTTTACTCTCACTTCCATTTGTTCTGGACTGCGGTATCTGAATGAGGTCCAGCTCTCGAAGCCTGTTTTGTTTAGTTTGGTTTATGTTTAGTCTTTCTCGTTTCTTTCCTTTTTTTTCTTCTTTGTTTGCGGTGCGCTGCTGAAACCCGAGTCGCCGGTCCTGTTCCTCGCGAGCGCTTCGTGGTCGGAATGATCTCAGGCTCTGAAAATGAAAAGCTCTCCTGAGGAGATTCGTCGTGTCTTAGATGTCCTGCGAAACATCGCTTTGTTGATCAAAGCACTTGTCTGTTGCTTAGCGACGGCTGATCTCAGTACAGACGCTAACCGGGGGGAGGAGATTCTGCAGAAAGAGGCGGAGCTTTAGTGTTCTGAGAGGGCAGTTAGTCTCAGCCTGTTTTGGGCTTTAATACCAGTGGGGTGGTCTGAAGGGGGGTTTGCGTGAGTAGAGGTGGAGACGAGTGGGCCGGGTGTCTGGGGGAGTGGAGTTGGGCTGGAAGAGGGGAGGACTCTGAGGTGGACTGGGGGGGACTGGAGATGGACAGGAATTGGTCTGGGGGGTCCAGTCCATTACTTCGTGTTTGGAATGTGTTCTAAAATGTTTCACATATTTGCCTGTTGTGAATGTGGACATGTCGGGACGTGCTGAGGCTGCGTTCGAGAGCGGCGCGTGCTGTTTAGTGTTTTAGGCTTATTTATACTCGCCTTCCCGCACTTTGACGGAAAAACACAAACACTCTTTCACTGCTTACATATAAAGATCAGACAGGCAAGCACAGATTAGACTTATCTCATATGCTGCAGGGACGGGGCGGGGGGGTGGGGGGCACTGTGTGTCTGGTCGGTGAGTTCGGGAGGGTTCTTTCTGAACAAACAGGTAAAATTATTGACATGTTGGTCAAACACCTACTTCGTGTCACTTCATGATTAATTTTTTCTTTCTAACAGTTTTGATAGTTGTGCCATTAGTCGTAAAAAACAAACTGATCAGGAGCTGTGTTTAGTTGCTTTAGTGCAGAATATATTCCCCACTATAAGACTTTAATCAAATAGCTGGTGGTTTGATGGGCTGCGCTGTGTGTCGGAGATGGAATCGCAGAATTGGTGTTTTGCGTGCGGAGCTGGGCGGTGTGTCGATGTTCATCATGATAAATGGAATTCCAGTTTGTTTTAGTTAAATTCAATGCATCTCAATGTGAAATGTTGAATAAAACTAATTGTATTCATATTTCTCATTTGTTTCAGTTTGTGATGGTTTTCAGAGCGGCACGGTATGGACAAAATATTAGATTTGTGGTTATACTGCTACGTATTATGGTACATTTTAATGCGTTAAAGGACCCGTATCACAGGCTTGTAAGTATTGAAGGTTCACTATACATTTACTCCCCCTCATCCAATACAGTCCATATATGGGAAATAAGCTCCGTAAGCTGCCAGTTTTCAAATAACAATTTTTGTGATGTCACAAAACCAATATTATTATCCTTATTTAGCCTGCAGGAGATTAGCCCCGCCCATTCACTGTTTAAAAAAAAAAAAAATACAGCCTGTTTTTATTAAGGGATTAACACAGGTTGGAAGAAAGTTGTGTTTGCATCGCCTGCCTCCATTTGTTCAAATCATTTAGCCCTTTTTATCCCTACAGATTAAACACTATTCACTGTTAGTTATCGTTAAGTCAGTATTAACGTATGAAAGGTGATATATAGGTAAATCAATCAGTAATAATTTATTATGCATCTGTATTCTGTTAAAATCAATTTATCTCTTTTAAATTGCTTTGTTTACTTTTTTTAATAGTCTTAACCATAACCCTACTTTTATTCTATAGTTTGGGTTACGTTTACTGCTTACTTTATGCTTTTATGTCTGTAAAGCACATCGAATGACTTGTCTGTGATGTGCTGCACAAATACCTTGCCGATAATAATAACAGTAATAACGTGTAAAGATAATCCAGCTCAATCTTTAACTGATGATAATTTTAGCGTTTCAAAGCATATTACGGCCCAAAGCAGTTATTAGCGTTTTTTCGGTTTGTCTGTATTGTGCGTCTTTTTAAGCTCCTGTCCTGCCTCATTTTTTTGTCAGTGGGGGAAAAAAAATTGCTGCAGTTTTTTTCAGGCTGCGTGCCTCAGTGCGATCGACTTCCTCGCTCTCGCCGGTCTCCGCAGATCGTCCGAGCGGGAAGTAAATACTGGAGGCGCAGGAATCTCCTGCATAGCTGCAATATTTCCACTGCTTTCTGTTTACTTTGAGGGGAAACGCTGAGGCAGATCCGCTGCGTGCAGTCGGCCCCTCCTCCTCCCCCTCCCGCCGCGCCGGGGGCTCCTCTGTCGCTCTGCGGGAGGAGCCGCAGCAGCGAACGGCTCGGAGCGGTAAAATGACACCGCGCTTCTCCATTTTTTCCAATGAAATGTGCAGAGGGGGAAGGAACGAGGCCGGACGGGCCCTGAAACCTCCGACCGCAGCCGGACGGGGACGGAGAAGAGCCGCCGTTTGACTCTCATTCTGCTTCTCTCCAAGGTAGAAGTGCTTTCCGTGCTCGAACTTTCTCGTCGCTGCAGTGTCGCCGTTCCCTGGCGTGCTTTGTTTTTGCGTCTCAAGCTTTCAGACCCTTCGGTTTCCTTTCTTTTCTTTTTTTTTTTTTTTTTTGGTCCTCCGCTGCTGTGATGCCTTCTGAGCAAAATAAAAGGGCGCAGTTTCGACGTGTTTATAAATAGCGCTGTGTGCTAAACGTTAGCTGGACTGTGGATCTCTTGTCGAAAGGTCAGGCGGGGGGGGGCCGTGCTTCTGTTACTCGGTTTAATGTTAAATTGCAACTTGTGAGGTCATTTTTTTTTAAATGGAGAGAATCCTTACAATGGGATGAGGTGTTAAAAAAAAAAATTATAATAATGCGCAACAAAAATTCTCTGCGTGTCTTGGAAGTAGTGCTTGAAAAACAAGCTGAATTGCTAATTCAGTTGCTAATAACTGGTGGATAAAATTACTTCAAACTGGTTAAAGGTTTGACGGAATAATGTTATTCTTATAGCAGCCTTAAAATGAGCCATGTATATATTTTAGCATATATGTACACCAATCAGCTATAACATTAAAACCACCTGCCTAATATTGGTCTCCATGTTCCAAATCAGCTCTGACCTGTCGAGGTCTGGACTCCACTAGAACCTCTGAAGGTCTGTGGTTCTGCAGCAGGTCCTTTAAATCCTGTAAGCTGTGAGGTGGTTCCTCCAGGGATCGGACTTGTTTGTCTCACAGAAGCTCGGATCTGATTGAAATCTGGAGGAACCATGAGCTCTTTGTGATGTTCCTCAAACGGTTCCTGAACAGTGTCTGCAGTGTGGGGGGGGGCATTCTGCTGAAAAAGGAACTGCCATTAGATCACCGTCTCCATAAAGGGTGAACTTGATCAGAGTGTTTAGGTGTTAAAGGAATGTACACGTGAATGCAGGAGTCAAGGTTCTTCAGCAGAACATCACTCAGAGCATCACACTGCCTCCCACCGCCGCCTTCACATGGTGCCTCCTTGTGCCAGTTCAGACGTTTTGGTAGGTTTGGAACCACCCCCCCCCTGTTTAAGGCATTTAGGTTGATTTCATCTGTTCTACTGTCTTCGTGTTGTGCTGGAGTACATAAGTGCTATTTAACTTTTACACCCCGTATTTGTTTCTTCGTATTTCTTATGGATGAGTGTTCTAGCCTGGATGTTTTAAGCTTTTGAAAAGAAAGTATTAAAACTAATCTGTCCGGTTTGCCTGCATGTACACACATTTCCTCGCTCCTCCGCATATTTCCTCGATCCTCCACATATCAGATGGAGTGAGTTACATCAGCGCGGCTTTAGCACTGTCGTTACGTTACTTACTGTCTGGAAGAGAGAATTTTTTTGTTTTGCTCTTTTGAAAACTGCATTATTTTTTTTTATCACTTCTGAGTGTATGTCGAGCAGACAGCTGAGGGCGTCTCCCCAGAGCTCAATCTAGCTAGTGAGGTAGATTGAACGGAACTAAATTGTAGTGAAAATTGGTGAAAATCCCACCCAAAAAAAGTGGTTTCATAAGCATCAGTTATTTTAATAAAGTACTACATTAAAAAAAAAATAAAAGTACCAGTAGTGTAGTGAATGTTGGATATCTGCGCGACCTGTTCTCTCAGGATTAGTGCAAAAAGCCGTTGTTCCAATCTGGTTCTAATTGATCTCCAGAATAGGGAGTATCTGATTGGACGTATCCCCGTCAGCGTCTGTGTATGAAGTGTTTCTGTTCAGGCCAGAGCCGAGAGGAGGAGTGTTTTGATGGACTGAGACCCTGCAGAAACGATTCGCCTGCTCTGTTATTATTTTCAGCGTCGTGTTCAGACGTGGATGCGGTTCTTGTCTCTACAGGCAGATTTCTGATCGTCCTGTAAGGGCGTCCCCCACCAGCTGTCAGTCACAGGGGCTTTACTGACCTGAACGTGTGGCAACGCTGTCCTGTTCCTGACAGCCAGGAAAGCTCTCAGGACCATGAGGTGTTGAGTTTGGGAGGGAGGTCTCTGAGGAGCAATCAGCAATAGTAGAACACTGCTTGGACCATGAAAACAGATTGTAGAGGCTGCAAACAACCGGTCAATAAACCGCCTAGCAACAGGGAGCCGTTTGGATGGCAACCCATTATAACTAACTAACTAACTATTTATTTATTTATTTATTTATTTGGATCTCTGTCTATTCAGTCTTTAAAAAAAATTTTTTTTTACATGTACATGTTTATCAGTCATTGAACTTTTTTTTTATTTAAAAAAAGCTCGTTCTAATGAAAGAAAACCATAAAATTCTCTCTCGCTGTTTTTTGTGTGATCATATTCTAGCTATAAACACAAATATGTAGAATCTCCCTGGATTAACATTATGTAGAAATATTTACTGTCTGTATGGTTACGAATGCAGTACAGCGAATATCTTTGCGCTGTATTCCAGCGCCACCTAAACACGGTTCTATTGGGAACAGTAAATACAGTAAATCCCCACTTATCGTGGGGGTTACATTCCAAGAGCACCCGCATATAGTGGAAAAAGTGAATGTCGTGATTAAAAAAAAAAAAGCCTAAAAATGCCTATTTTTATAGTGTAAACCCGTATCTGTACTGTACAGTTTACACTGAACTGCTGTCTCCCGCAGTGCTAGAATGTAAACACCAATGTTACCCCTGTATAGACTGGACTGGAATTAGTGCATGTGTGTTTTCTTTAGTATGCGCTGTCGTTTTCTATGGTATAAGCAGGTAAATATACTCATTTAATTTACTGTAATAAAAATACAGGGCTTTAGGAGGAGCAAAGCGAAAAACACGAGAACACTCGAGCCGTTCCGGGGGGAAATTCTGAACTGCAGCTGCGTCAAAGGGCAGCAGCCAATCAGCAGCAAGGAGAAATAAATAACATTCTCGGATTGGCTACTTTCAAACCTCCCTCCTCTGAGTACAGGTGACTCCGGGCATCGTCTGCCACGCCCCCTCGTCCTCGTGCTGGTTGTTTGTTTGGGGCGGCTCTGAGCAGTGGAGGTTCATTCCGCTCTGACTGCCCTGCTCACCGCCGTGCCCAAACATAAACAACCAGCACGAGGACAACGGAGCGTTGCGGACGAGGCCCGGACATCACAAAAGCAAAAAAAAATGCAGAGGATATCTGCAGTTTACATGTAGGTGCGGCGGTTTCCACGAACAATTATTAGTTCAGTTCTCAGAAAAAAATCTGCGAGAGACCTGAAGTCGCGACTGCTGAACCGTGATTAAGTGGCGGCTTACTGTACATGAAATATCAGTAACGCAATCTACACTCAAAGTGCAAAGGAAGGATTTCTGAAGTGGCCAGATTTATTTTTATGGCACTATATACGTATACACACACAAACACTGCTTTCCATTGATGGAGACTCAGACTGTGGGACGACTTGAGTGTGTAGAGAACGAAAGTAGAAACTTTTTTTTTTTGCTTGTTGGTTTTTGAACCTCTGTTGCCCCCCTCAGTGCTGTTTCTCATGTATTGTTTCTCTCTGCCCATTTCCTCCGCAGTGCCAGAACATATCGAGTCCAGTTCCTGCCAGCCTCAGTCTGCCAATCTGAACAGCACACCCTCCGTACCCCGCGCCATCAGCGATGCCAAGAGGGCCCGAGCCAGCAGCCTGTCCCGACCCCTGCTCCGTTAACGCCCGCCACATCTCCACCAGTTCACAGGCACGCAGCTGCTGAAGCGTGGGCACCGGTTCGCGGTCCTCCCCGCCATCCTGGGAACTCAAGTGCAGCTTACGTCGTCCAGCGAGCCAGGGAAGCTAACCGAGCAGCCTGTCCTACACTGCACCAAAGTCCACCTCTCAGGTTCCCGCAATGTTTACATTATTCACACACACACATGCTTGGGGCACGTCGAATGATCGTGTCCATGTTGGAGCCCGTTCAGGTTTATTTAGAGGAAAACAGCCTTGAATTTGGCTGACTTTGATGACCGTGGGAAAGAACCCTAAGGCCATGCCCACTTTCTCCCCTTTTAGGTGTTTAAAGCACCATTAGTGCATCTGAGTTTTTTTTATTTCTTTTATGTGCTTTAATGACAGTATTATTTACAAGCTGCTTCTCAAACTAGGGTTACAGTGTCAAACTGCGTTTTAAAAGAAAACACATCCTCTGCAGAGAGAACATTTTACATATGACCTATTTCTAATTGCACAATTTCTAAATATTTGACGTTAAATAATGTTTAATTGGGAAAATAAACCGTTTTAACAGTGCATTTAAGGGCTCAGGTCCTACATTTATCCCTCCACGCAAGACAAACATGAAGATTGTCAAATGCCGTGTCAAACTACTTTGCAGAAATCACATTTAAATACGACATTTTTCCTAATTAAGTGCACACTTTCTAAGTATTTCACACAAATGTTAAATTTGGCAGTTAAACAGTTTAAATAGTGCATTTAAAGGCACATGTCTTACATTTTTCTCTGCATTTTTGACCTGGATTGATATAATTTACTGCTTTAATGGGCGGGACTAAAGTGCTATGACTCTGAATAGGTCTGTGTAAATAAGTTGGTGTTTGTGACGTCGCAAAAATGGTGCATTTAAAGAAGGCTGTTGCTTAGCTGTTGTATATGGTCTGTAAAGTGGAGATCATGCCGTTTTGAAACTGTTTACTCCCTACATTACATTTATCAAAAAGTAGCTACAGAAGTTAGTGATTTTGAAAAGCTGGTTTCATGTAGAACTTGTCACCGCGATCTCTTGTTTGGAAGTGTAGGGCTGGTGCTTTTCTAGCTCTTCCAGGTTCAGATCAGGTTCAGGACTGCCCTGAGTTACAGGTAGTGGCGTCGGAGCGGCGCTTTTATGTTTGTACTGACACAGTTTTGTTGATCTGAGTTAATATGTAAGTGTCCTTCAGGCTCACTGGACTGCAGGGTAAGACTGGAGAGTTTTTTATTTTTATTTTGTGATTGGTCGGGTTAGATAAAAATAGCTGTTAGTAATTAGGGTTGGACACAAACTAGTTCTGTCTTTGGATCTTTATGAGCGAACCCTGTCAGCCTCTCACAGTGTTGCTCTTTTGTTTCTTAGGCATGGCTCCCATTCGGGACTCGGTCAGCCACTCCCCTAACCAAACAGGTGATTGAATTTTTTTTTTTTTTTTTTTTTTTTTTTGGGTAGCGTCTGGGTTGCTGTGTGCATAGTGTGTGCTTGCTGTTGGTGTTTGTGTTGTGTTGTGTTGTCATGGCAGTGCTGCGCAGCATCTGTGTTTATCACCCAGGGCTGATTAACATCGCCGTTAAAGTCATTCATGTTCTCGTTTTTGTAAAACTGAAACTGAAACTGCAGCAGTGTAGAGTGGGATTAACTTTTGACATTTGAACTTCCCTGTGTTGAAATAGCAGTCAATCTGTCCGTGACTACATTATGCAGGAGAACAAGAAACCTAAAGGCTGGTTCTGCTGCATGTCCAGTCATTTAGAGTGGGGTTTAGTGGAAAACTGTTCATTGTAGAGACTGTGGTGAATGGAACCAGACATCTCCTAATACGAGTACAGTTATTTCATTTACTGTGAATCCTCCGGTGACCCTCCCTGTGTCTTGAGTGTTTTATATGGCTGTTAAATGTGGACTAAATTAAAATTTCTTTGGGGACTGTTTTTGCCTATTCTATACCACTGCGTCATGAACGGGTTTAGTTTTAGGACCAAAAACTTCTCAGAACGTCTCAGGCTTTAGACAGCACTACCAGAACCATTTGATGGAAGCTTTTAGAGGCAGATGTCTGTTTCTATTCACCTCCACTCTGAACAGTTCAGATTGAGTTTCTTTAGACCTAAACGGCTATGAATGACACATCTTAACTAGGGATGGGAATCAATAAGAAATGATTAATGTCAATGCCATTATCGATTCTTCTTTTCGATCCGGTTCCATTATCGATTCCTAAACAGTGTTACAGGATGAGACTGTTGCCTTAAGAAACTTTGCGTTCTGGGTAATTGAGCCTTTGAGGAGGCTGGGAGATGTAGTCTTTCATGGAGTGTTTGGAGTTTTACATGGCCGCTCTGTTTTTGAGTGATTTTCGCCACTTTAATGTTCTTTTTGGAGACAGTAAATAAATGCTCCCATCCCGAGGGAGGAAAGAACAGACCCTGCTCCCCGTAATTGTCTCATTTTTGGACCCGCTCTGTGGCCGAGAGTAACGAGACAAAGCCGAGGCTGAGAAGGCAACAGTATAAATTTTTTTTAACTCATCATAATTTTATGGACAGGTAATAAGACCTGGTTTGCTACATATTTACATTAAAAAAGATGGTCATAGGCCGTTCATTCTTTTCGCTTTGAAAGCAGCTGTTTTATTAGATGTCAGAACTCAATCTTGTCCTTTACATGGTAAATATAAACGCTTGAACAATAAATTATGCGCTTATCTTCCATTAAATAATAAATTTGGTCCAAATATGAAAATATAATTATAAAAATAAATTAGCATTGTAGTTAGTTACCCCCATCTGTGGAAACCACAGAACTTGCACTGGAACGCTGAGAATCGAACATTCTTGAATTTTACGGTGTTAAGACCTCAGATGTTTTAAGATGTTGGTAGTGTTTCTGCCCTTGCAAGTTAAAACGGCACTTCACGGGTTCCAAATGCAACTGTCGTGTTTTTTGGGGGGGTTTTTTGTGGTAAAATGCAACCACGCCGTGGACCGCTTTCTTCGCTCCGTGATATTTGGAGCCGCGGAGTGTGACGTCCTCACGCGCGACGCAGGAAAAGTCCAAAAGAATCGTTACAGGAACCGATAAACCCGGAGGTAAATGATTCTGGTGCGTCGCAAAATTAGAACTGGTTCTAAATTGGAACCGGGTTTCGATTCCCAGCCCTTATCTTAACTATTTAACTCCAGAAGTGTGATTCCTCTTTTAATGCTTTTCTTTGGGGTTTGGAGTGCAGATAGCTAGAGCACATTAGGTACTGTTCACAGTTTGGGTTTTAAAGTTTTGTATTGACACAGACGTTCTTAGCATTTATCTTTTATTTAGTGACTCAATACTAATAGAGATGATCTGATCTGATAGTATCGTTGTTGGTCTGGTATGGGCCGGAACTGCTGGATGTGATACTGGAAAAAGCCTGAATGCTGAACTAAACTCGCCGCGCCATAAAGAGAGACACCGGTATGGACATGAGTAACGTAGACGAGCGTCAGGGCTGCGTCCCAAATGGCTCCCGGATCCCTACATAGTGCACTAAAATACAGACTCCTGCACAAACAGTGTAGAACACGTCCAACACAGAGACACTGGAGACTCAGACATGTGTGCAGAACTCCAGAATGGACACACTGGAAACTATATGGGTGTAGAAACTGGAGTTTATAACTTACACAGCGCCCCCTAGAGGAAGTAGGAAGCTGTTTTAGATTCAGAGCGCATCCAGATAGATGTTATCAGCTTAGTTGTGAGAGAGAAAAAGAGTGGATCGGATTGGTAACTGTATCAGCATGACCGTGATATCCTTTCTGCAGCTTAGTCATATGTAAGCCTGTTTGGCCTGTGCCTAATGACTCGCCACAGCTTCAAGTCTGATTAGTGTTTTCACACATCGTAGCACAATCTTTAACTGTCAGGAACTGCTCCACACTGCTCCGAGACATTAACCAGAAGCGTTCCTTCTGTAGCCACCATTCTCCTCGAGGCCCCGAGTGGGTTTTTGTGCTGCTGTAAGCAGTGTCTGGGATAAAAACCCTCAGACTTGGCAAGAGAACAGCTCTTCGGGGAGCTTGGCAGCCATCTTCGAGTAATAATTCGAAAGCAAGCACAGGCTAGCAGGGGGAACTTTGAGGAGAACTTTGTACTGAGAGAAAGAAAGGAGAAGGGCAAGGATGTTTTAAATGAGAACGGTTCGGTCTCAAAGTTTTGAGAGGCCATATGAGCGGGTTTCTTTTTTTAAATTTATTTATTTATTTATTTATTTATTTTTAAATGTCTGGTTTGGGTCAAAGCGAAAAGATTGGAGTTGTCCAGGCACCCTTGAGCCCGCTCTGTCCTCTCACTCCCTGATCCTCTGGCATGCTGCAGGATCACGCTGCTGCTACAAAATGGTGGCAGCTGTGCCTCTGTTTCAGCCAGGCTCAAACAAGACACTGCCCGACGGGGCTTAGGGAACCTCCTGCGACCCTAATGTTCAATAATCTGTGAAAACGCGATGCCTGGTTCCATATTAGCCCCCGTAGATCATTCAAACCGTGTCTGCTCGTGCACAGAGATGCTTCAATCCAAATTCTCTGTAATGATTGATTATAATTCAGTTTTTGGGCAAATGTTTTATTAATTATTGATGCACTGATAGGAGATGATGCCCATTTATAAAATGTAGAAACTGGGCATCCATCCACTTTGAACAGCATTGTGGAGAATGTGCAGAGTTAGCAGTGCAGTGAACCAAGTATTTGCTTATTTGTAGTAAAATAAGCCACTTTTAGCTTAGATGTGTAGCAAAATGATAATTATACTGCGAAGTAACATTTGAACTATTGTGCCCACTACTACACTGGAGTATTGTGCACTACTACAGGGCAATAAACATCAAAAATTGGTTCAGAGTGTCAATCTAATGTGTCCGGTGCTAGTCAATTTTTAAGCAAAAAATCTGTTGATACTGATTCCAATATCCTGCATCTCAACATTAGTAGGTAGCTGTATTTGCAAAAATGATTAGTGCATTGATCATTTTTGTGTTGTCTGCTTGTGTTTGTGTTTTTGTGACTTAAGAGAAAGGAAAGTGTGCTGAACTCCATTGTCTACTTGTTGGCATATAGACTAAACATTTATTTTTCTCTCTGCAGGTTTGGATCACGCTGGTCTGGACCCACAGTATGAGAATTTGCCCTGGAGCTCTGGCTCACCTTGCAGCGACTCAAACAGCAACTGGGGCAAAGTCATTGTAGACAGCTGTGATAAGGGACCCTGGCCCTCCATCACTGGTAGCGACCCAGAGTTAGTCTCAGAATGTATGGACGCTGACTCTGCCTCCAGCTCTGGGTCTGAGAAAAACCTCAGTATGATGGCGTCTGGGATGGCTGGTGGTGACAGCAATGGCAATAGGGAAGGTTCTCATTTTATGGTTGCAAACGGCAGCAATAATGTGGCTAACGGGAGTGTTAAGGGGCCTTGGGGAGTACCCAATGGCTCAATGCTAAGCACATGTCAAGTCTCTGGGGAGAGCCCTGGTGGCAAGCTGGCAGAAGCTAGTCATGGGAAGATGAATGCGTGGGGTACCCAAGGTGCCTCAACCAATGGAGGTATAAATCCAAGCACTTTGAACCCAAATGCCAACCATGGTGCCTGGCCTGTTCTGCAGAACACAGGGCCCAACCCCCATGGGCCTGTGGGCAATGGGAATGGGGGCACCAACACTCAAAGAAGCACCATAGGTCAGACACCCAGCGTGCAGAGTATTAACTCTAAGATGTCCTGGGGAAACCTGCAGGAAAAAGTTGCAGAATCCGAAGTCAATGGTACAAACAAGGTTCTAAGTGGGCAGCCTCAAAACCTTAACACTGAATTTAACGGACCAAATAACACTACTAACACGATGACCTCTAGTTTACCAAACTCTACAGGTTCAGTGCAGATAAATGAACAGCCCCCAGGGCACCGAGCCTGGCCTGCGAGCACAGGGGGCTCCCCTCAGCTCCAAACTTCTCCAGTCTCTAATGGCACTTCCATTTCTCAGCATGGCAACAGCGAGGGAATGAACAGCAGCGGGTCTTATGGTACAGCGTGGGGCGCTGCCCCCGGCACTAATTACTCTGGAGACAAATGTCCTGTCCCTAAAGGCCAAGCTGTGGGTGACACTGTGAACGCAACTCTAATGCAGTCTGGAGCCAACGGCTCCTCTGTGAGCGCTACTTCTTTTAAGAATAATAATAATAATGGGATGGGCTGTCGCGGAGGAGGCTGGGACTCTGCTTCTGCTTCCTCTCAGAACATGACTTGGGGAACAGGGAACAGCGTGGGTCCTGCAGGGACCCAGCGGCCCTGGGGTAGTACCTCATCGTCCTCTTCTTCTTCTTCATCCTCTTCGAACACTGGCACTAAAGTCTCGAACGGGGAGTGGAACGTTTTGCCCAGCAACAATCAGCATTCCAATGATGGCACAAATGGGAGCAGGAAGGGAACAAACGGCTGGAAGTCTTTGGAAGATGATGCTCTAGGGTTAGGGAGCGCTGGCCAGTCATCCCAAAGCAGCACATGGAACAAATCTACAGGCAGTGAAGGAAGCGGAGAAAGCTCGGCAGGCCGTAGTGAGAGAGATGGACAGCGAAGCAGCAACCGCAGGAGGGGAAACCAGCACAGTATGGTACAAGCAGCTCTGTCAAGAACTGACATGGACCCAAGGGTCCTGTCCAATACAGGATGGGGACAGACCCCGGTCCGCCAGAACACTGCCTGGAACGTCTCCAACACTGACAAAAAGGCTGGAAATGGGTCACAAGGCTGGGGCAACCCTCCTCCTCAGCAGTCCAACTCAGGTGGATGGGGAGACGGACCCAGCACCAGTAACAGTGACCCTGCCAGTTCTGGGTGGAGTGAGCAGAAGCAGACGTCTGGATGGGGAGAAAGCGGCAAATCCCAGAACGGTTGGGAGGATTCTTCCACTGGTATGAAAAAGAGCAGTTCCTCTTGGGGAAATGGCAAAGATGATAAGTCCTCTTCCTGGAATAATGGTCAGAAGGCTAAGCAGGGATGGGGTGGTTCCTCTACTGGAGAAGTTTGGGGTGGAGAAAGTTCAAGAGGAAACCACTGGAGTGAACCCCAGAAAGCTGGATCGGGAGGTTGGGACAGTGACAGTGATCGTTCCGGTTCTGGCTGGAGCGAGACGGGCCATGGCAACCCAAGCAACACCTGGGGAGGTAACGGAGGAGCTAATACTCCTGATCAAGGTGGCCCTACCAGTGGATGGGGAGATCCTGTGAAGACCAACAATCAGAACCAAGGCTGGGGTGAACCAATCAAACCGAGCCACTCTAACCCAGCCTGGGGTGACACCACAAAATCTAACAACTCGTCGGAGTGGGGCAAATCCCAGGATACCAACATGGGAACCTTCAGGGCAGGCTCTCAAACCGGAGCACAGAACAAACCGTCTGGTTGGCTGGGTGGTCCGATGCCGGCCACCACGAAAGAAGAATCATCTTCTGGTTGGGAAGAGCCATCCCCTGAATCCATCCGACGCAGAATGGAGATCGATGATGGAACTTCTGCTTGGGGAGACCCCAGCAAATACAACTATAGCAACGTGAACATGTGGAACAAGAATAGCTCGGCAGAGCAGGATGGAATGTCAGGGTCTCAGCAGCAACCTCCCCCACCAGCTCCAAGCTCTATGGGCCAGAAGGAGAAAAGCTCAGGTAGGTGTCTGTGTATTTTCTTCTCCTCTTGCTAGTGCGTTGGCAGTGACCTAAAGGCTGTATTTATTTACAGCAGTGTAGTCATACCTTTGGAATTTCTCTGGACACTCTCCTCCCACGTTCCTCATTCCTCTTCAGTACTTGTGCTGGCAAAGCTGGGACTTCTGGCTGGTACGGCTTATTCAAATCAGCTCAGACACAGCACAGGCTTGAGGGTTTTTTTTGTTGTTGTTTTTTTTTTGTTTTTTTTTTTTTTAAAGGTTTGAGGTTTGTTTTGGACATGTAGCTATCTACTGAACAACGGCTCTTGCGAAGCTGGTTTCGGTTTTTGGCAGTGCATGAGCTGTGCTTAAGTTTAAAAAAAAGGTCTTGGGTTACGCTGTAACTGAAGGTGCAGTCATATGCTAGCAACTTGAGCAGCAGGGCACACATGAACAGAGCTATTTTTGTAGGAAGAATTCAGGGCATGTACTGGACGGTGAAAGTGCAAGAAACTTCACTGGTCAAATGTAAGCTGATCTATCAAGAGGACTTCAAAGTAAACAAAGCTTACATAAGCATGTTTATATGGGGGAGGGGGACCCAGACTGGGCCTGAAGTTTAGCTTTACACCCACACATAATCCCGCACTCATACTCTTCTTCTGAGATTGAAAATAGAAACACTTTTTACAAGGGAAGCACGTTTTGTCTTCATCCTAAAGCTTACACTTAGACATGTGTGGTGTGGGTAAATTAGCTCATCTTTCAAGTAAACTAACAAGTTCTGATATGTGTTACATTTCATCCTCTGTGATCAAAAGGTACTGTCCATACACGCTGAAGTGCAAATCTACTATATTTTCAATTTCTGCACATTTATTGAAATGTAAGCAAAATGTTTGGAGATGTAAATGGTCATTTAGAGCGGCTTTTGGGTGAAATGGTAAATTGTAGTTCTCGACTCCTCCTTTAAAGTGGTGATGAATGGAACCAGGAGTGTCCAATACATATATGGTCATTTACTATCTACTCCAGTGAACCCACATGTCTTTTTTTTTTTTTTCTTCTTCTTCTTTTTTTAAACAGAATTCTGCAGATATTCCCAAATGTTCTTTATAATTTTGAGATTAAGATGTAAACGGAGTGAGGAAGAGAGAGAACCAGATGTTTTACTTATTGGTCCTAAAACTAAACACATTCACGTTGGAGGGATGCATGCAGAGTGTCTTGAGGCATAATAGTCCCCAAAGAAAACTGATGTATTTCAGATTCTCCAATATTTGACCATCATCAACATCCATGTAAGCTCGGAGACATGGAGTTTTATTAGGCGTCAATTGTGAATAAAATGCTTTTGTCTCAGAGGCGTCGCGGTCCATTCAACACCACTGTAAAGATGTTCCTTTTCACATTTCCATTTCCAAACCCACTCAATCACTTTTACAGGTATGGGGGAGTTCTAAAAGATTCACCTTAAAATTTGACTGGTTAAATACTAAGGGTGAAATGTAATTGAAATCCATTTGGTTTGGATTGTATTCAGACTGAAAACTTGTCACTAGACCTCTCAGTGATATTTAGCATCATTCAGCTGACTGTGTGTGTGTGTGTGTGTGTGTGTGTGTGTGTGTGTGTGTGTGTGTGTGTGTGTGTGTGTGTGTGTGTG
>JBBJLS010000028.1:4480406-4492265 GCA_037577275.1 Bryconaethiops microstoma | reverse complement strand
ATACCCATCATTTCTGTATGTAGCATAGTGTATTCATATTGAGCTTTTTCTTATCTACAGATTTTTTTTTTATTATTATTTTTAGACTTTATATGAGATTGTTCTTACTTCTGTGTTTCTTGGCAAGCATTACATAAGCAATTTCCTCTGGGATCAATAAAGTTTTCTGATTCTGATGTTGAATGTACACAATAAATAGACTAAAACCCAGCGGTTTTCATGACAATTCAAACTACAATTTAAAATATTCTCTGAATCTGAAAGCAAACAGATCAGAGTGGCTCCTTAAACTGCAAAGACTCAAATGTGGGCCCACATCTTAATGTCCCAAGTAATATTTCGGAATAAGATTAATAATTATAAATTGTATCACTTGAGTATCTGGGATCAAGCATGAGATCACCAACTGAAAGCATGTTTGACTCACACACACCTTTCTGTCTCTCAGAATTAAATCCTCCTGAATTATGCAAAACAGGTTGGGTAAGTCACGTAACATCCCTAAACACTGTGACAACACCAGATCCCACACTCATCACCTCAGTCATGAGTCAGAAACACAGTAATACAGGCATTATACAAATTTCCACAGTGGGTATAGAGAGACAGGGCAGCCCAAACATTCCCCCTAAAACTACTCTTACTACAATGTAATTATGAGGTAAAATCTACATGGGGAAAAAAGAAAACAAAACTTGAGTAAAAAAGTATCAAGTAAAAAACTACTAATAAACTATAGTATAATATGTCTGTCAGCATCGGAAATGACGGTGTTAGTCTTCTCAAGTCAAGTCAAGTAGGTTTTATTTGTCATTTCTGCCATATACACACAGTACACAGTGAAATGAAACAACGTTCCTCCAGGACCATGGTGCAACACAAGAACAGAACCAAACAGAACACAAGACCACAAGTGCAGACAGGACAAAGAGCTTGAAAAAAAACAACACATGAGCAACAATAACAACTAGACAAGACGAGACAATGTTCAGTACGATTAACAACAGCAGCAGCAACATCTCCTTTTCTTCTAAAATGAAATGCTAAAACAAGGCTATAATTATAACATTATGACCCCCCAACATTCGTGTGTGCTCATTGTGCCCCCCCCCTTACAACTAGTAATATAAAGAATAATGAATAAATAACAAATTTGCTACAACAGGCAACCATGCACTGCCATCTGAATTAGTAAGCAATAAATATAATCATAATCATAATCAAGATCACAGCTTATTATTGCTGTTCGTTATTAATACCTATTTGTATTTATTTTATTATACCTATTTCCAGTTCCAGTATCACAGTATGGTGTACCACAGTGTGTGGTTTGTCCATGTGGTGTTGCCATACCCCAGCAGAAACAAATGCTTGGCTGTGGGTGAGTTCAATCAATTTAAAACACTGTTCTGTTTCTCTTGCATTATTTGGAAATGTATTAAAAAATGGAAAACTAAAAAGCAACATGAGTGTTACTTAAACGACATCACTGTGCCTGTCATAGATTTTGTAAAGCGCTATAAAAACAATAATTTTGTGAATCGCTGTAGTCTCGCAATGTTATGCTAAATTCCTTAGTTAACTGTTACAAAGCTCTGGAAAAAAATAAGGGTCCTCGGCAATTTGTTTTTAAATCAGCATCTCTGTGAGTATGACAACCATTCCTTACCAGTGTCTCTTCAGTTCCTACACAAGCGCCACAAATGTTACACTGATTACTGATCACCTGAATCACATCTTATTTTATGAGGAAAAGTTTAAAAACCCTACTGTAATCGACACTCTCCTCTCACAATGTGACCAGTTGGATGGTAAAACACTACTAGAAGTCTGTCAAAGGTAATTATTGCCATTTTGTTTAAGAATAAACAAGAGGTTTGTTTTCTTTGAATTATTCAAGTTCTGTAATCACTGCATCATTTCTCTTATTTTGATGTTTTGTCATTTCCTTTAAAATTATGCTTTAAAAACAATATTTTTATTTGGAAATTAGGAGAAATATTGTCAGCAGTTCTTAAAAACTAAAGCAAAGCTGTTCAGTTCAATACTTGCACCTATAAAAGATAAAACCTGAGAAACTGAACATTGTTGCAGTGGAATGGTTGTCATACTCATAGAGATGCTGATTTAAAAATAAATTGCAGTGCTCTCTTGTTTTTTTTTCCAGAGCTGTATAAAAGCATTCTAGTACATATTAAAATTTTATAAATTTTTAATGACAGAAAAAGAAATTGAGCAAAAGTTTTTCTTGCTATATTCTGGTAATTCTTGCATGTACACAACACTACTAAAGATGCACGATGTAAAGGGAGGCACTTACAGAAAGGCTGTCTTGGATAAAATGTTAAACTACCATCTTTCCTTTTCATTCAGATGGATTTCCTGGCTGCACAAACGGCTGAATCTTTCAGAAAGCATTGACAGTACAGTCACTGTTTGGCCTTACATCTGAACACAGAGACTACTATTAAGCCCAGACAAACATTTACATTGCATACAAGTGTGATTAAAAAAGAATCAGTGGTGTTGTTTTGTTTTTTTTCACTTCATCTAAGTTGTGGATGATGTTCAAGAAATGCGCCCATCATAGATAAAGGGCTGTCTGTCGGGCAGAGGCCAAATGAAATTGGTTAAATCGCTGAAGGATGGTGATGAAAGTACAAATTGGCGTTCATGTAGGACCTTAAAGCTGCTCCACTGATGACAACTCACAATATAACATTATTCATAGCCCAGTTTGGGTCGTAGACCAGGCGAATCATGTGACTTATAGAGAGCTGCAGCCTATAGAGAGCGTTCCAGATGTGTCAACCACCTGTGTGTGTGCGTGTGTGTGTGTGTGTGTGTGAGAGAGTGTGTGTGTGTGTGTGTGTGTGTGTGTGTGTGTGTGCGCGTGTGCTCAAAGAACACCAGAGGATGGGACAGAAGAGCTCAAGCAGACAGCCACAGATGTGCAAGATGACACAGGGCTGCCTTTGTGTGAGACACACACACACACACACACACATTCGCACACAGCCCAGTATATGGCTGGAGTAGAAACACAGAAACACACATGCAACCACAGATAAGATACAATCATGCACACATCTGCGTACCCCCCCGCCACTCCCCCACCAATCACATGCACACACACACACACACACACACACACACACACACACCTGGTTTGTAAAGAGCATCACTGTGTAGATGTAAGCTGTCCATGCTTTACTGGAGGCCCAGATGGTCGCCGGTGCAGCACTTTTCAGTGAACAGACTGTGGCTAACCTTCAAATGACCCAAAGGACGGCTAATCATGCTACTGACTCGGAGCTTTGCTCCTCATTGCTGCACTGCTGTGCACCCTGTGCCCTGCACAAAAATGATTTAAAAAGAAAAGTGACCATTCTGTCATACTGAACACACCACAGCACACAGTGTGAATAGTACCAAATTATTTCTCTGCATTAAACCAATTTAACCCATTCATCAAGTGGAGCAGCGCGCAGCCAGGAACACAGTGCCCGGGGAACAGTGTGTGGGGATGGTACCTTGCAAAATGGTACCTCAGTGGTGCCACTAGGAGTCTTGGGTTTCAAACCCATGAGTTTCTGATCACAGGGCAAACACCCTAAGCACTAGGCCACCAGCCGCCATTTAAAGGGAAATGTATGTCCATGACATAAACATGGAAAAGAAGGGCATTGCAGATACTTCACTGCATATGCTGAACAGTTATAGCTGTGCTACATTTCAATTATGTTTAAAAATGGAAGAAGCAGCACAATAGTGTTGTAGTTAAAACAACAATGGAAACACGGTGTGACTCTGTGAAGGTTAAAATGTTCCATAAGAGATCAGAGATTACTTTTTGAAGCAGTCTTAATGGAACGGTATGGTGAAAAAAAATATTTATACAATTTCCCACTTGCAATCATAAGTTTATATGGAAAGACTTTGGCTTCAACATCATATTAAATCAGTTCTATTAATAACTCAAAGAAAAACTGTGAAAATTACTGTGTTTTCCTGGTGTTTATGAACTATTTACAAAAAAAAAAAACAATACAACTTAGTATACTATTATGCATTAGTATATTACTATCATGCATTACCAAATTTTTATGTGGTACTTTTTTTCAAAGAAGACAATGTACAATGTACAGAAAAAGAAAGGAAAGAAAAAAGAAAATAACAACAAAAACAATAAACTAGCCAAACACGTTTAGAGTCCAAATTATGCTCCTTCAGTTTAGAAGCAGTTTAGAAACTCCTTTCAGTTTAGAGCTAGATTACCATTACTGTTAAACACTACAAGTCAGTAGTCACCCAAATAATTTGTCAACACATCCCCAAGACTTATTTCACCTCATCCAAACCTCATCTAGCTCTTCATTAGGGTGGCACAAATTTGTGGTTTAGGAGTAATGTCAAGTAACTCAAAACTGTGTTCAACAATTTTACACAATAGGAATAAAATGGGTTTCTGTAGCCTTTAGTTTTGAAGTGATCCATCAAAGTTACTAATTATTTGCAAAGGGTTCCACACTGGTACCAGAGAACAAAGATGCAATTACTTGAAAAATCTGTCATGTTTTTATGTAGTAAAGACTCTTTAAATGGTCATAGATTACACTCTGTAATGTTTTCCTTTCCAATCAACTTCCCCGAAATCTATATTTGGGAAATCAAAGGCATGTGAAAATCGCAAACTGTCGAGTTCATTTAAGAAGCAGCCAGCTCTGGAGAAAGTACCCTGTATCCTCCTAAACATAGTCAGTGAAACACACTGAAACAAAAATAGCCATTAAATATTCATAGCTAAATATAGTTATCATGCTCTTGTGCCAAGGATGGGAAAAAGTTTGCCAGAGTCTTGTAAAGTTGCCAAATGCTGATAAATGCTCCAAACTGATCCAACACAAGCTACATAGGAGCCGGCTGCTTATTCTGCCAAAGGCCCACCGAGTCATCTCATAACTAATTCAATTCCCCAGAAAATAAAAGACAGACTAGAGAAAGGAAGCCACTATTTATTCTCTGTTGTGACTGATTCATGAAGATCCATCTAATTACAATGACCACTGACGAGGATGTGTTATTTCGTTTTCAAAATCAAAAAACTTTTGCAAAATGTTCAGACTTTTGCATACGAGTATAACCATGTGGATGTGGATGTGTGTGCATGTGTATTTGTAAAACAGATGAACTAAGATGATAAGCCAAGGTTTATAGCGGTTGCAAACTAAATTCAAATGACTTCGTTTCAAGTAACGGCAAACACCACGCCCCCACCCCCCACAAAAAACAAACAAAGTTGTTGAGTAGAAAAGCAACACAGTGTCACGTCTGGCGTGCACAGGGAGTGAGGTGAGGCACAAGTGCAGGTTCCTTAGATGGATTTTTAATACAAACACATAGACTCTACTGATACAAAACAAAATGGCACAAGGGCCTAACAAAAGCACACTAAACAAAAGACACAAGAGAAATGGGTACCATGAGGGTTGACCAGAAAATGAATACAGAAACTCTTGTAACTTAAATACTAACCACACTCAGACATAAACCAATTATAAAATCCAATCACTTAAACTAAACACAAGACAGCTGACACTGACTATAGACACAAACATACACATACTTCAAAATAAGAGTCCCATACATAACTAAATAATGACACTAGAGACTGCAACCTGTGGACGTCATACACAGATTATAGACTGTATGTCATCTTCTGTTTACAGGGGGTCTCCGAGTTACGTCACAGTTCCGTTCCTACGACAGTGATGTAACACAAATTTTGGTGTAGAGTCGGTCCTATGACAGCAGTAAAATCCTAATCTAGCACATAAAAACACAGCTAAGCCACAGAAAAAGGAAAAGGACATAAATGTACACTGTACTGTAGTAACAGAAAAAAATTACAAAAAATGTGTAAAAACACTTGCACTTTTAACTGTCCGAAATGGCGTAGGTAAGCGTACAGGGGTGACCCCAACTATTCTGCGTATTCTGTGTGTACTGTGTATCGAAATGTCGCATGTTGAGACTGTTGTAGCCTGAGGACCCCCTGTAACAACACTTTATCACATCGCTTTACCTCCATTCTGATTGAGAAAAACTTCTGTGGAAGAATCCGAAAGCAGTGTGCGGGTGGCAAAGGGGAGAACTGGCAATGAGTGGGAAAAGAGAGGGAGTGTATGTGACGAACAGAGAGAGAAAGAGAGAGAGAAAGAGATGACCAAGCGAGAGGAGTATGGGTGTCAGGTCCGCTCCCCTGCGTTCTCGTCACACTGCCATGTCTGTAGAATCTGTATTGGCCCAAACAGAAAGAGGGCCTTTCTTCCAGCTGAGCCTGCACTAATGCAATTGAACAAATTAGTATAATTACACTCCATATCGGAGATTGAGGAGACCTAGTGGGGCGGAGGGGTGTGGGAGGGGGAATCAGTGCGGGTATTTGCTGACGGGAATAACTTATTCATCGCTGTTTATCAGAGTACATTCTTGCATTTATGACATTATGGGTAATCAAATAAAAGAGAGCTGGAATGCAGGTTTTTTTTCGCGCACAAAATGTGATTCGGTTAATGTGAAAATGACCCCCACACCACTCCACCCCCCACCCACAGAAACATATCACTTGCTGCCCACTTGCAACAAAAATTTCACGAAGTTACCATCCAGACCAGTGCAGTATCCTCGTCTGTGACCAAATAGCAGCCACCAGCTGCAGTTCCGCAGACACACATGGCAGGACGAATCCATCAGCCACTACATGTTGAGACAGATGTCCCCAATTTCTGACACATTTATAGTGGAAATATGTCCAGACACTCAGCACAAAACAAATCCATGTCAATAATAAATCTCTAGTCCTTAGTATTGGGTTTCTTCTTGCTTTGAAAAAAGGGGTTTCGGAGGGACTTCTTCCAAACGCCTGAGACCACAGTTTGCCTGGACGCCTTTTAGAGGCTTGTAAGCCATTGGAGCATGCTCGATCATGACAGTGATTAAACAGCACAGAGAGAAAAGGGGTCAGGGGGAGGTAAAGTCTAACAAAAACAGAAAACAAGTGTGAAAAATGATTCAATTGTACTGAGCAAAAGGACATGACATGTGACTGATCCCAGAAAGGGATGGCATGATACAGCTATTTCGATTCAGATACCAATGCTGACATCAGCACCGAAGCCTTTAGGATCAGTTGATACTGATCTTCTGCTAAGCTATTAATCTAATAAGCCTCAAAATGAAACTATTTTTTATTAAAGCGCTTCACCTGTTTGTTTGGACACCCCTGGGCAAATTACGTTTTGTTGTTTTTTTAAACCTGAGTCAGTGATGTCCAATTATCCCCCATCACAACATAGGGCAGCTGGTGGCTTAGTGGTCAGGGCGTTGCTCCTGCAATCAGAAGGTTGTGGGTTTGAATCCCAAATGCTAGTGGCACCACTGAGTTACCGTCCCCACATGCTGCTCCCCAGGTGCTCCTCATTGGTGACAACCCACTGCTTTTGGAGCAGTTGTTGGCCTAGTGGTTAGGATGTTGCCCCTGCAATCAGAAGGCTGTGGGTTTGAATCCCAACACTGCTAGTGGCACCACTGAGATACTCTTGAACAAGGTACCACACACTGCTCCTCAAGCACCTTAGCTAGCACATCTTTGGAGAGTTTAACACACTTGGAGAACACTAACTGCCAGTTTAGTTACATCAGATTGACACTCATGTTGGCCATCCTATCCACCTAGAGCGTGAGGCCAATTAATGTTCTTTTGGAATCCCAGCCACGAATGACTGTAGCGTCACCAGGAATTAAACTCATAATTCTCCAATGATTGGTTCAACATGGGATTATGATTTTTGACCTCTGGTGACCCATTTGATCCCACACAGGTGCTTTGTTGTCAGGTGCCTGTAGCATTATGTAAGGCTAGTGGTAAGGATGTTGGCCCTGCAATCAGAAGGTTGTGGGTTCAAATCCCAACACCGCTAGTGTCATCACTGAAGTACCCTTGAGCAAGGTACCATCCCCAAACACTGCTCCCTCTTTGCCCCTCATTAGTGGCAGCCCCTGCTTCACTGGGTAAATGGATTAAATGGGTTAAATATGGAGAAAGACGTTCACACTGTGTGCTGTGGTGTGTTTATACTTGACTATAAGGAGCGGCTTTACTTTATTACTGTACTCTTGTTGAATTCAGCAGGAAATCTTTGTTTGCTGTAAAGGATCTACGAACTTCTTTTCAAATAGAAAATCAGTGAAACATTTAATTGGAGATGTTGAGAGTTTTGCGTATGACTGTGGCAGCTTCTCCTACAGGTACTTTGCTGAACAACTACTCGTTCTTACATTCATGTGGACACTGTTGTTAGCACACAATCTATATTGCTTTACACAGCCTATATTGCTTTGCACCCCAAACTACATGAAAAATCTACACTCGTTCTATAATACCTATATAATGTGACCTTTCACACTAACATAAAATAAATACAAATTGAAAATGATGACATTTTATTCAAAAGGTTTTCTTTTTCTCAGAAGCCACCTATTTCTAATCCCAGATTTATTGCTGTTCTGCATTTTTTGCACATTTAATGTTTGTTCTGCATCTTTGCACAAAGCTCTCTGCTGCTAGAATACAGTACCTGTCAAAACACTGTATTCATCCTCACTGTAGCTGTTGTCAGTTGCGATGAGTGTTGTGTTGTCTTGTCTCATCTAGTTGTATTGTTGCTCTTGTGTTCTTTTTCTAGCTCTTTTGTCCTGTGTTCAGTTCTGTTCTGTTCTTGTGTTGCTCCATGGTCCTGGAGGCACGTGGCTTCGTTTCACTGTGTACTGTGTGTATGTGTGTATATGGTAGAAATGACAATACATCTACTTGACTTGACTTGACTTGACTTGAGATTATAAAAAGACAAAGAACAGTTTTTGTGAGGAAAGTGGTGGTCTGAGGAAAGCACCGTTTTGGTACTGTGACCATGATATTTGTGTCTGCCTACGAGCTCCTTGGAGAACCCCAAACCTGCACTGCTGAGCCCCTTCTTCTTCCTCCACTTCCTCTTCCTCAGCCAGGCAGACCCCGCCCCACGGAGAGCCAAAGAAACAGTGGGAGGTGGAAGAAGTGCATTTGATCCTTGCTCACTCTGAGCTGCAGGCCCACTCGCTTGCATCCTGTTTGGGAAGAGGTCCTTTTGAAACCCATCTGCTCCCAGTTCCCAGTAGTACCATCAGAGGGGTTGTGCGTAGAGACCAGACACACACAGGATACACAGAGCCATTTGCTCAACATGCCTCTCCTCGATCAAACTCGGAATGCAAATGCGGCTTCGCCACGTACAATGTATGCAGAAAGACACTGACAGATTTTTTTTGTATGTAATAAAAACCCACAGTGTCTGGGAAGATCAAAAACAGCACAAAAACAGACACTTTATTGAGACTGCTGCATTTTTAGTCTCTTTAATCAGACTTTAGTGACTGTCTAATAGCTCTTGGAACATCACATAGTTAAATGCTCATAGGACTGGATGAAGCAACTCTAACACTATTTGCTAAGTTAAACTGGTTTGCAGTGCGTAATCAAGAGAGATGTTTTTTGGAAAAAGATCATAATCAGCAACCCGTTTTAACACCACCTCGCCCCTCCATCTGAGCTAATCGCAATGACGCAAAAAATCTATTTGAAGTTTTTATTTTTAGGCCCAACCTGATTACAGCCAAATTGAGTAAACCATTTGGTTTTTAAAGGCATACCTGTGAGTCATATCTGCTGGTAGAGAAAGCCCATTGCAGGGCACCTGGACATTAATGTGCTGACATCTGTTTGTCCAAGAAGAAGGAATGCAAGATAAGTGTATTAGTCAATTTGAGTTTTCTGGATTATATTTATAAGCGGTAAAGTGTTGACCTCGCTTTTACCCAGATTTTGAATTTAGATTGGGAAGCTGGCAAGAGGCTCTATTCAC
This sequence comes from Bryconaethiops microstoma, assembly GCA_037577275.1. Lineage (NCBI taxonomy): Eukaryota > Metazoa > Chordata > Actinopteri > Characiformes > Alestidae > Bryconaethiops > Bryconaethiops microstoma. The sequence goes on along the minus strand of JBBJLS010000028.1, from coordinate 4,482,306 downwards.
CTGATCTGTCTATTGCATTGCATTTGTCTTGGCCTGGAGTGAGACTTGATCAGATTTTATTTTAAAAGATCAAACCAAAAAATGCCTTAAGTGAACAACAACAAACCATGCAGTCTTCCAAAGATTCCAAAATACTTTATTGCTTCAAAGATACACTGAGAAACCTTTAAAAACCAGAATAACAGTATATACAAGCCAAAATACCTATACTCTAGTGTAAATTATGTAAATATTCAACTATTGCTTAACATTTTTTATACTGAATTTGACATAAAAGTTTTTGTATTGCTTTTATATATTGAGTTCAACAAATTAATCACGCCAGCTGAACATTTCAGACATTTATTCTCCCACAGTTCCAAAAAACCCCAAAGCATTACAAAAACTACAATAATAATAAACATTATAACAGAATTGAGTAAAACAAATGCATGCAATGTTTAAACACAGTCATATGTGTAACTGAGAAATGGCTGAACAATGAGTCATGAAAAGAAAAAGAAAAAAACTCCGCATAACTGGCTTTGGACTATCAAACCAACAAAAAGGAGCAATAGATAAAGTCCTATCTAAATGTTTGAATGTTTTCAAAATTAGTACACATGTTAAAGCAAGCATGTTCTCTGTAGAGGTTCATACTTACACGCAAATTCAACAAAATATGTCATTTGAGAATTGTAACCAAATTTGTAATTTGACCATTATATCAGTTGATGAAACTTTTGCAAAAGGTAATGAATTTTTTAATAACAGAAACATTATAAAAGGCCATTTGTACATTTTAAAAAAGGCTTCAGAGCCTCGGTGCTCTGCCCAGTTTTGACACTTGAAGAATGACCTTGTACCGGGGCCCTTCTAGATTTATGCCAATCTGCTGTAATAAAAGCGTATAAAAAGGCAGGGAGTTGTTCAGACCTATAATGTACCCCAGTAGTCAGCCACACGGGACAGGGCCAGCTCGGAGAGGCAGTTCCCTCAGGAAGTAATTAGCTGTGTCCGAACAGCCACTAATAAAACATACAGGCTACATGCTACACCAGCTCTGGCTGGGGGGGGACCCCTTGGTAATTATGAGGGGAAGGTGGAAGGGATTCTGGGGTGGAGGAGAAAGGGAGGTAAAGCATTTTACCAGGGCTCCCAGGTACAGTAGCAAAAACAACGGCTCTACACAGATGGTGTCGAATTCATTCAGGCCTGAGAGGTGGGCGAGCTCGTTGTTTTTGTTCCTCCTTCAGCAACCTTTCAGTGCCCTCGCTCCTTTTAGTTTTTTTGAGAGAGATCCAGTGTTTCAGCAGGGAATTGGGAACATATTCTCATTTAAAAACAGAAGTATCTCTGTTGCTATCAGTTGCAGGAACAGCCAGTAGGTCAAAATCAGTGTCGATTTTCTGCATGCAAACTTACCAAAGACAGACTGAAAATGAAGACAAAGATTTTAAACCGAAATGTCACAAGAGTGCTTGGCTGTTGTAGTTCCACAAACAAAATAAAAGGAAAGCATGTTTCTCTACAAACTCCAGTTTGGTGAACTGCAGCCCTGCCCGGTGGTGTGGCCCCGGGACCTTGTGTGGAGGCCCCACTAGTCAGGCGTGCAGATGGCCTCTGGTCCAGAGAATGCAGCACTGTAGTGGACATTGTACGTGTCCTTACAAGGGCTTTGAGTTCTGTAAGTGTTCATGTGGGCCTTTGACCGTCTGATCTCTGTTTGTTTTAATGTGACAGCCTTTTCCAATCCAAGCCCTGTCTGGTTACTCTTTGCTGCACAAACCAATGCAGGATTTCCATATAATTTGGCTGACGCCCTTTTTTAGACCGACTTACAATCATTAGTTACAGAGACAGTCTTACAGTCATTAGTTACAGGGACAGTCTTACAGTCATTAGTTACAGGGACAGTCTT
>JBBJLS010000028.1:4460940-4477876 GCA_037577275.1 Bryconaethiops microstoma | reverse complement strand
TGCTGATCCAAACAACCAATGATTTATAAAGAAAAATCATGAAATTATCAGGGGTGCCCAAACTTTTGCATACCACTATGATGAGCTTGAAGAAATATTATGAACACAAACACTTGTAAAACAGATCCCATAAAATGAGATGCTTTCCCAGATGACAAAAAAATGCCTGTTGCCTTGCATTCACTGACTTTAATTAAGGTCTAAAGCAGATTGGATGCTGTAACCTGTTGAGATGGAAGAGGGAGGAAGGTTTCCCCTCTGAAGTCCTTTCTCAGGCATTCCCTTTAATGTTTTATTAAAACCGTTTCCCTCACTTAGGGGACCCAGCAACAAGCTAACTGTGGTGAACCACAGACAAATACTTAGATCTCCTGTGAGCCCAGAAACAACCACTAAGTGAATGCATCACTGCTTTAGAGGAGATTTTACACCCTGCCACACTGCTGGGCCATGCCAAGAGTGACTCACTGAAACAAAACCAGAGCTAGTTCCTCTGTCTTTGAAGCAAACAATGAAAATCTGACAGTTAGTGAGAGCTAGTTCAGTTAGCACGTTAGCCATATTATCAGTGGTTGACTACGAAACCAAGTGCCTCAATTTAACCCCTTAAATTTTTATCTGTTTCCCATTAATTAAGGAAAATGAAGGGAAAAGTGGGTAAAACTACTGAATTTTACCCTTCCTTTTAAAAATTTGCCTCTTATATAATAGAACCTCCTGAATTAACGCCTTAAAGATTAAGGGGTTTCACACTCATGCCTTAAATCTCATTTTAAGGTCAAATTAAGGGGTCGGTTTTACAAATGAATGGCCACTTAATTCAAATGAAGGGGTTTGGTGTATTTTCAGGGGTAAATTAAGGTATGGTTAAGCACATTTTAAGTACATTGTGTTTTGTGGTGGTTCTTGGTGGATGGAAGTGAAGTGAGCTTTATTTCTCTCTCAGTCTATTGTGGCAGGAAAGCTGGGTGTCATCATCATCATCATCATCATAAACACACACACCAACAGAGGTGTGTCTGCTGTCCAGATTTTCTCATGCTGTGTGGTCTGCACTCCACACCAGTGGAGCAGAACCTCACCCTTAGTCAACAAAATGTAAGCATATTTGGACGATTCTCGGTAGATTCTGAATGTTCTTTCCCAAGGAATGACTCAAGTTCTTAGGAGTCTGGTGGATGAATGGTGGAGCTGGATAATGGCAGATTGGGCTTTTGACGATGAGGTCATGACTGAAACAATGAGTCAGCAGAAAATGGGAGGGGAAGAAGGGATTGGCAGCATGATGCAACAGGAGGAAAGGGAAGCTTCAGAGGAAAAATAGACCCGTGGACCAGCTCTAATAAAACCATCTTAAAGGAAATAAAGGGGCTGGGCTTTATTGAAACAGTATGGAGGAACTCTGAAGCCCCCTGCTCATTCTGTCCTGCCGCCATTCTCGTCTCTCTACCCTAGACACTACGAAACCAAATGGCTTTGTCTTACCCCTTAAAATTACCTTAATTTTGACCTTAACAAAGAAACGTAAGGGATAAAGTGCACATATTAAGGCTGATTAAGGGGTAGAAGTACTGAATTGTCCCCTTACTTTTTCAAATTTGCCCTTTAAATAATAAAACCTGAATTAACGCCTTAAATGAAAGATTAAGGGGTTTCACACTCATGCCTTAAATCTAATTTTAAGGTAAATTTAAGGGGTCAGTTTCACTTAATTCAAGTGAAGGGGTTTGGTGTATTTTTAGGGGTAAATTAAGGTGAGATTGAGCACATTTTAAGTACACTGTGTTTTGAAGAGATAGGAGGTATTTCCCTAAATGCAACCTGGCACACATGGTAATGCCGCATCCGGATTAGAGCAATTAGCCAGGCCTCCCTCTGGGACAGGTGCATGGTCACGCTCTGACGGACGTGCCAAACCACCCTGCACCAACCAGCCCAACATCACGCTTGCCTGGCCGTCCCATCAACCGCTCAACATCGTCCACTCTAAAGAGGACTGACAGATGTGGATCTTAAAATTATTTTTATGTGAAGCTATTTTCTTTCCATACCAGTCTCCTGTATGGAAATTCAAGATGACGATTCATTATTCATAGTTCATCACCTAACCGCAGGCAACACATGGCCAGGAGAAATTACAAACTGCTTAGGCAAAAAAAAAAAAAGAAAAGAAGAAAAAGTAGAATAAAATAAATATTAGCCCACATAAAAAAATCTCTGAGTTCTGCAAATACTAACAGCTTTACTTAAACTTTTATTTCTTTGACTAGCCTATAATTAATTTGGATCCCAGAGAATCAACTTTGGTTTTTACAGTTGTAAGCACTTAAGTAAAATTATATACTTGGCACCTGAGTTTCTGCGCAATGTGCAGCACCGGGACTAATGGAAAAACCACTTTCAGCTCTGTGGCAATCCAAGGTTTTGGCAGGCGGTGCAATGCAGCCAAAGCAGCCCTTAAAAAGCCAGACGAGCCGTCTGACTGTTTTTATATTTGCATATTAGATGTATATCATGTTATTTTTTCTGGGCAAATGTGCCATGTTAAAGAATAGGGAGTTTTACAGCTAGAACCTTAAGCTCGAGCGAAATTAGAAAACACCAGCCTCGAGCGATTTGAAAGTTTGCTCTGAAGGGTGACATCACTGAGCTAAGGCTTGCAGCAGACCCGATAAGAACCGCGTGTGGCTAGCACACCGTGGATGTTCGGGTCAGTAAGGTAAATAGAGAAGCTGGGATGAGGCGTGACGTGTCCGTTGAACAGCTGCACTTGCCTTTAAGTCAGGGTGCAGGCAGCAAGTGTTCGCTTTTTGCTTTGGCACGGTCCATTCATAGGCTGTATGCGAGGACAAGTCCAATACAAGAAGTGCCTTGAGCGTAACGTTGAGCATACCAGTCCAATGCTAATAGTGAAACCACAGTCCATGACTAATAGGTGAACTTGGGAGAGCGATGAGAGGGGACATGCAAATAGCCCTCTTTTTTGCATTCCACTTTGCATCCAAAACATCCTGGTTGGCCTGGGCAGCTCCAGAGCACGGACTACTGGGAAAAAGGGAAAATGGGATGGCTTTGAATAAGCAAATCAGGGCTGTCTTCAACTGAGCTTATCGCGCTGCCACTGACAACCTGGGAGGCCAGACATTTGTCAATGCAAAGTACTCAGCTCGGCTGTGATAAATATCATCACACAGGCCTCTCGACCAGGCTGAAGAATAGGAAAATGAAGCACGCCTGGGTGACAGTTAGAATGCAGTGGTACGAGCCACGCAACTTCCCTTTCAGACTTAAATCCAAGCTGCACCTTTCTAAAAAGAGGAAGAAGACAGGCGATGCATATTACCTTGACCTATGACCATACTCAAAGATATACACAAGCACATACACAAACAGTAACCAAGTACCTTATCACAAATATCAATTGGTGAAACCACAATTCTATATGGAAAGTTTCTCTTTAGAGCTAGAAGATTGTGTAAGAGGGAAAAGATCATCTTTCGATTTCACCATTTCTTCCTGTCATTACAATCAAGCTGTTTTTGCATGCAGTGACAGAATACAGTGATAGAATACAAATATAGTAGAATCTAAATGCATGTAAATGGCATACTTCCTAACCTATAGTTCTGAAATAGTTTACACATTTTTTTAAAACTGCAGTTTTCTGTTGTTTTACCATGGCAGGCAGTAGTATATTCAAAATTACACTGCATTTTAGTATCTGAGACATATTCACACTGGCCAGATCCCAAATTACAGACTACCACACTTGATGGTACATAAAAAATTGTACACTATCATAAGAAGTGCAGATAGTAATGCAGTGTGTAAAGTATATAAGCTAGCCCGCTTCACAATTTCTTCAGGACATTTCCATTCTACTAATAAATAAACAAATATTCTGATGATTTTTATTGATGTTTCATGGTCCACCTGGATTACTAGTTCTCTGACTAAGATATAATGACTAGTTAAAAAAAAAGGAGCTTAACTGGAGTGTCACTCTGTTGGTACTCTCCCTCTTTTTAGTGTAAAATACAATAGTGAAGCGTCAAGTCAAGCAGAGCTTTGTTGTCATCTTGGCCATAAACAATACAATGCAACAGCAGAGATGAAATGACATCTTGCATTTAAAGGACTTATATAACTGGGTGGGGGTGTTGGAAGTGCATTGAATCTAAATATAGTGTAACACTGTAAAAACAGAATGTAAACAGAATGGATGCAAAAGGAATTCAACAAGAATCTGTACTTAGATCAATTATCCATAGTATATGTTGAACACTGGTAGCTATGGAAGAATCTCATACATTTTATAAATGTAAGTCTCTTTTAATTGTCTATAAAATGGTTATGCAAGTGGAGAGGTGGGTAGGAACTGATAGAGGTCCATGGGGTCGGGGTAGTATGGATTGAATCCCTGATCTATCAATGGATTGCATCCAAGCAGGGTGTGGAGAATAGACTCCAGGGAAAACCATCAGTGTGGCAGATACTGCAGGATCCTATAGTCTCTGACGGTCTAGATGTTCTGCCACATTGTGTAATTGTGTCATATTCCATCGCAATTTGAGACTTTTAAGTTACACGACTCTATGTACCTTATTTTGATTCTAGACTTTTTTTTTTTTTCTATTTAAAATAGTGATGAAAAAACACCCTTTTCTTCAGGGAACATGAATGGCATCTTACGCTTTGAGGCTACTGTTGGCAATGTTTTATCAGGAATAAGAACATTTTTAAAGAATTTCAAAATTTAAAACAATTATCCAGGCACCAGCTAGGAATACATTCTTTTATAGCAACTGTTGTAAGGTTTGCCTAAGAAATTTAAACTGAAGTTTAAATTTGCTACATACTGTTGAGTTTCTACTACACTACTAACTTCAAAATAAGAATACCACAAAGGGTATTTTGAGTGATGCCATAGGAGAACCTTTTGTTTCCCCATAGACTTCTGAGTGTAAAGAGTCATGTAACACAAACTGGTTCTTCACAATTTTAAGAGTTCTTCCAAAACTGTTCTTCTCACTCACACATCTTATTTACAAAAATGTTTCCTGACATAACAATTACTTGGAGCTTTTAGGTAACCAAAGTAGTGCTTCTGTAGCATTGCCTCTTTCTGTACACCTTTATTTATAAGATTGTATTGAGTTATGTTAATGTATCAAGTTATGTTAGGATTGTGTTGAAGAGTTGCAGTTGAGCCTGAAAGTTGGTCCAAACCTGGAAATAACCCTGTAAACTTTCTGTCCAAGCCCAACCTGATATCCAAACGACATTATAGTCCTTTTTAGGCCTGACAAGACATGGTTTAAAACATGGTTTGAGACAAACATTTACTTTAATACATCTATTTATTAAACCGTTTTTGTCCGTATTAAAGTTCTGTACTGCGCTGTTCTCAGGCTGGGCAGTATTGATGGCCTATAGGAAGTCATTAGTATTCACATGTTAAGGTCTAAAACTCTGTCTTACACAGACTGTTGTATGTAACATTTTTTGGACCGAACTAATTGCATATAAACTTCCTTTAAGCTGCATAAAATCTCTCTGGAATCAATTCTCTGTTCTGTCATCAACCAAAGTGTGTGACACTCCAGATGAAACACTGGTTTAAGGTAATGAAAGTATAGTGGAAATCCAGGGTAAATCTGTTCAAAGTAGGAGAACCTTAACATGAAATTTGGTTCTGACTGGAGCCCAAGTCTAAAACTGACTAAATCTGACATGCAAGCTCTTCTACATGGTTGTAGCAAAAGGAAAATGGGCAATGACAATAAATTTACCATCCTGCTGGCATTATATCTTGGTTACATCATAAAAAAATCACACTTGAACTATCCTGATTTTTGGATCTTTCAAAAATAAATAGAATGTCAAATGAATGAATGTGCTAACATTCTGTATTTTGATGGAAAGTGGTGTGTACTGTAATGTCTCATTCTGGGATTTTTAGTCTGTAAAGCTTATTTGACCTTGCAAAAGTTGCAACAGAAGAACACAGTGCTGCATGGATCATTAGATGATTTTCATTAGATGTGAGAGTATCAGTATATCTTTTCTGTAACAGGTACAATGATGTTACTGCAATATCTAAAGGAAAATAGGCCCTCTCTTATATAATTCCTTCTTATTTAACATCACTTTTGATATGGAAGTGAGAAGGTTATAGTCTCCATTCAGTAGACAAAAGTAAGAACTGAATTGGGAAAGAAAGCTTTTAGGTTTTCGGCACCTGATGCTTGGAACAATCTTCAATCTGAAATTCATTTGGAAAACATAGAATCCCCGAATGATTTTAAAGCTCAGGTGAAAACACTGGAGTCCAGGCATTTTTATATAAATATGTTTTATTGTAATTATTTTTTCTATTGTGTGATTGTCAGACTGAAACTGTGTTGCTGCTATTTTGGACAGGTCTGCCTTGGAAAGAAATTTGCGATTTCAGTGGGACAAACCTGGTTAAATAAAGATTAATAAATTTCCCATTGTCCGTAACCACGTGCACATTACTTGACAGTCATAAGGTGATAATATCACTCTTGCCATCCCCCTCTCTGCCCCTAGGAGCCCAAAAAATAATCCAAAGGGCTTTCTCAACATTTTTTAGAGCAGAGCATCGAAAACACACCACACTGCCATGTCACAGCCCAAAAGAAACAAGAGAGGTCATAAAGGAACAAAGGGCGGCTAAAGTTAAACTGGACCAATGCCAGATATAATTGGACAATATGAACATTTCTGAAGCTATATGTGCAAACATTTAGCAGATGCATTTAGTATGCACTTAAAAGTATTTATTCCCATAATGGTCAGTACACATGTTAAATCTATTAGTGAATTCACAGTCCACAGACCAAAGGCTGGCAGTTCTCAAGCACACTATCATTAAATGGGAATCCAGATGGTTGGGTAAAAAAATTGATTAGGTTTTTTTTTTCTTTTTCTTCTTCTTTCACTTTTCTTTTTTTGTCATGCCCAACACAAAGTCATAGCCAAGTCACAAGTGCTGGATGACACCAAATCTCCAACAATTCTTGGAAAGATGTTGTACATTGTGCCATTAACAGGCTAATCAAATCTGTGAACATGAAGCACTCCAAATTAGCAGATGGGGAGAGAGGGAGAGAGGGGAGAGAGAGAGCCCGTGTTGCTGAAGTAGTCAGAATCTCAAAAGCAGAACAAGAGCTATGCATGCCATCAGATGGGCAAGATAAGAGATCGCATATGCAGCCGTACGTCTATGATGGAAATCTAACTTGTTCCTCAGTTCTTAAACACTTCCACTCATTCTCATGTAACAGCTCTGACAAGAATGTAGCACGCGTTAAATATAAACAAATTATTTGACTAATTAACTCTCCAAACAATATAGTATATGCTCTTTACACATTAAATGTGCCACAAATGTAAGTCATGATCAATTTATACATGCATTTATAGAAGCACCATAACCCTCTTTACACTGAAAATGTGTGCTGTGGTAGAAGACACATGTACAGAGGTTGACATAAGTGGTACGCAAGTAAGCACAGGCGGGATAAACAGTAAAATGCGCAGCAGTTTTCAGTCTTCACGGCGCACAAATGTACCTAATTTGAGTAACTTCATACTGGATCTGTAATTCCCACCACACAGGTAAGGAAAACCTTATAAAGAAAAATAATAGTTAAGGTTTAAAATAATTAAAAGTGTGTACTATGTGGGGGCTAAACATTTTAGCTATACGTTTTTTTATAAACACGGAGCTAGCAAAGAGCATAAATGTGTTATCGAGGCTATGGAGTGAGAAAAGGCTCCCCAAGAAGGGAAGTCAACAGCACCCCTTGATCAGTGGAAAGACAAATTAAATGAAGAACAATTTAAAACTCTCGAAAATATGTTCCTTCTTGCGTTCAGCGAAGCAAAACACCCATGGCCAATCCGTAATTTTGCACAAGATGTACTTGGTATGGGACAGCATATCACTCTAACGTGGGCGGCAGAACTGGTGAAATTGACAGCAGAAGTGAGGATAACATGGATTGTGAGGTGAAAGATTTTTCATTTTTGTGAGTACCAGTTCATTAATGTAGGTACTCATTACAGCACTAAAACAAAAAAATAATGTCAAGTCCTGCACATGTAACTGTAGCTGAAAAAAATCAAATATGGCCATTTACTACAACTTTGAAAAAAGTTAAGCTTTAAATTGTTAAGGTACATCAAAGTCACAAGTGCTAGAGGTGCAGGGTTTTAGAAATGCAGTGGCTTAGTGACCAAAAAGACAATTACACCAAATCTCAGGTCCTGTTTGCACTAGTTTCATGCATCTTGACATTTACATTCAAAGCAACTTCCATTCCCTAACTACAGGGGAGGAGCAACTTGGCATTAAAGGTTTTGCTCAGGAACCTTGTGGTGGTATGCTGAAGGTAGGATTCAAGCTCATAACCTCTTGGTCCATAAGCAAGTATCCAACCCACTAGGCCACCACTATAGTCAGGACTATGCCTGGAATAGGCTTAATCAACATAACAATGCAGGTGTTTTACTGAAATCATTTCAGGAGGTGGCCTCCGATGCATTTTAGCCAGATGTTGCAGCCAAACTACAGGGGTCCTCAAGTTACAACAGTCTTGACATACGACATTTCGAGTTTACAACGCTCACTCCCACTCGGCTTACACTGTTAGCCTCGTACTTATGGCTATGAGGGCTAACTAGTTTGGTTGCGCTCGGTGGAAGAATATGCAGCAATGCAGCATAAGAGTGAGGGAGTTTTCCTTTGTCTGTGGCTTAGTTGTGTTTTTATGATTTTACAACTGTGTTAGAATCGGTAAGTGACTCAGGCCAGGGTGTGTTTTGACTTACACCAAAATTCGGGTTACATCACTGTGGAAGGGACGGATCTGTGTCGGAACTCAAGGACCCCCGTACATATATTCAGCAGTCAAAACCTCTCCCAGGACTGTGACAGCACCTCGCCCTGCTGTTCCGCTTGTGGAGAAGTCACTGCTTTTCTGACCACCACCACTAAAACTTCTAATGGGAGTTTTGTCTTTGAGTTTACTTTGGTTGAGCTGGTTGGCTTAAATAAAGCCACAGTTTGGTTCACTCTTCCTTTGTCCCATTGTTTTTCTGCCTTTCACAACAGCACACTGCTTTTGAACTTTTGTGGTTCATTATGGTGGACACAGGGGCTTCTTGGAAACAGTGACTGCCAGAGTGAGGGAATGAGCAGTTTTGTGCAAAACTGTGCTTTTCTTTTTAATGGAATTGAAAAAAAACAAACAAGCAAACAACACATGCAATTGGTTGTTGTGAATGAGCTAATTTGCATATTATTCCCAACATGCATGTGATTCAAATCTTATATATTTACAGATCAGACACTAGCTGCATGACCTGGTGTAAATGTACACTGTCAAAATAAAGGGTACCGGTGTAACCTGTATGGTGCCTTTTTCTTCTGAGATAGTTTATCCTACCATTGCTGTCATAACAAAATCACAAAACACTTCACGGGAGCAGAAAAAAAACATCCCCAAGTTTAGCCAATGTTAATGTAATGCTTTTATTTCAAATCATTTTTCAAGTCATTCATCAAGAAAGGTCCAGTCATCAAGAAATGTTCACACAGTTTTCTTATGACAAGATTCGATGTGGACAAAGTAGAGCAGACAGTCACAGACAGTTAGAACAAAGACATAGATGGGGGCCAAATGTTAAAAAGCTATGAGATTGTTCAGCTTTATAGAGGCTGGTTTTATTAGCAGGAGCCTCTTGAATGAGTGGGGAGTGCGTGTGTTAGCAGTGGTGATAAGGATGTGGCCTGCAGCTCCCTAGAGGAATACTAAGTGTGTGGGAGACACTGGAGTCTTTCAGGTCCTGGCCCTCGGGGGCATGCTTGGTAGGGCAGTCCGGTCAGCCATAATGTGAGCAGGCATCGCCGATGACAGAGGGCCCTGTTCTCACCACAGGCTGTGGCAAACACTTAAAGCACCCGGTCAAAAAAAAGAAGAAAAAGAAAAAGGCTGAGATAGGTTAGGGGTCTTGGGGAGGGGGTTGAGGTGGCTAAAGGGGAACCGTTTATGGTTGATGCTGGTGGATAGTTAAAACATCCCCAGACTCTGTATGCACCCACTAGCATCATCCTATACTCATTTCCACTGGCTTCCATGATTATCAAAAAAAAAGCTTATGAAACATGACTATAAAGCACAAACAGCTAAACTGTTGAGATTTTCCCCTCAGGTCCCGCATTGAGGTTTGAGGGCAGACTGCTCTGCACATGATTGGCAGGATGTGGATTTTTGAATGTATGCTAATATAAAGTGGGAACAACTGCTGACTTGGTGATTTTCCACCATGTCAGCTTTTGCTTGGCCCCCCCTTTTTTTTTCCCTACTTTACTTTGCGGGCCAGGCTGTTCGCATTAAGGCACACATTAAAATCCTGTGGCGAATCTGTATCTATTTGATGTCAACTGATCTTAAAATGTTGTTTTGATATGTCACAATCAGAGAGAAAGTGAACAAGAATAGGAGAGAAAGAGAAAGAGTGGGAGAGAGGGGGTGGGAGGGAGATTTGATCTGTGAAATGCAAGAACAGAGGTCCAAAGCAACTTCCTCTCTTTATTCCTGCCTTTCTTTCATTCTGTTCCTCTCCGAAAGCCGGATGAGGGTCATCTTACCAAAGTCCCTGCTGCCCTACAGAAAACCCACTATTTGGCAGCTCTGTGACCTGTTAACATCTCTAACCCTACAGACCCAACCGGATATTCTCTCTTTTTCCTTCTTTCATCGCAAACATACTTTCATGTCTTTTCCCTTTGGACATATGTATCTCCTCAAACCATTCCTGAACAAGTTGTGCAGTGTGGCAAGATGACAGGGCGCATTATCCTCAACCACTGCCACTGGGAAAAAATACTGTTGCTATTAAGGGGTGTACATTGTCTGAAACAATTTTTGGTTAGGTGGTTCAAGTCAAAGGAACGTCCACATGAATGCGACACACAGAGTATCACACTGCCTCCCACGGCTTGCCTACTTCCCATAGTGCCATGCCTTCCCCAGGTAAGTAACACACACAAACACAAACACAGCCATCTACATGATGTAAAAGAAAACATTATTCATCAGACCAGGTTTCCATTGCTTCCCATGGTCCAGTTCTGATGCTTATTTGCCCATTTTTCAGCAGTTTGTGCTACAATAACTTCTGTGATATCAGACTAGAAGAGCTAGCCTTCACTCCCCAATCACAGCAATAAGTCTTGGGTGCACATGACCCTGTCACTGGTTTACCGGTTCTCCTTTCTTGGACCACCTATTGTAAGCACAAATCACAGCATAGAGAAACACCCTTCAACACTTTTGGAGATGGTGTTTTCTGACCTAGTCGTATAGCCATCACAGTTCGGCCCTTGTCGAAGTCCCTTAGATCATTCCGCTCCATTTTTCTGCTTCTAACCCATCGTCTTCAAGAACTGACTGTTCACTTAATGTCATTTTTCAGATTGTGGTCCACCATTTACTTCTTTTTTCACAGCTTTCATGGAGATATTAGGAGTAACGAGAATCCTCACATCTGGGTGCCATCCTCAAACCAACCTTCAGGTGGAAAGGGTAAATTGAGAGCTGGGTTGGTTTTTACACAGTTATTATCAGAACTGTTAGATGAACTAAGTTGCTTCTTTCCTTGGGCTGCATACACACAATTCACTAAGGCCTTCTTCTACTGTTCCAACTTAATTCCAGTGTGATTTAGGTTACCAGCCACCACTGTTCCTGTGGAACGCCAGCTTAACTGAAACCCCGGCTGTGAATGACTGGTTCCAATAAGAAGACGCAGTGTGTGAAAGCACTTATGTCAAGGAGGCTGTTAGGCATCAAGAAAGTGCAAGCTGACCGTCACCTCAATCAGCATCCTAGCAATCAACCAGTGGACAGAGTGTGGTTGGTTTGATTTGACTATATTTACAGATCCACATACACGTCTATACATATGAATGCAGAAAAAAACCAAAAACTCATTTTTTTTGTGCAGAGAAATGATTGGTCAGGTGATGAGTGTTTTATATGTTTGTGTTACAGTGTTTCATGTTTATTTAGCTTCATAATAGCATTCAGTGCAGACACAGGTGTTTGTACTTTCATGGTACATTGTTGGTCGGGGCTACAGTTTTTCACTTGCTACCGCTTGATTAATGTGTGTGTGTGTGTGTGTGTGTGTGTGTGTGTGTGTGTGTGTGTGTGTGTGTGTGTGTGTATGTGATTTTTGCTTTACAAAAACAAAGCACAATATTCCACAATGTTCTCTGACATCCTTAGCAGTTGGAAGTCATCACATTTCCAAGGAAAGATGTTTTGTTGGTGTATAAAATTTTCATGCTAAATAAATAATGTATCCTTTTTGGACATTTTTATACATATTTTAAACTGTGCACCCAAAGAAATAATTCAATATGTGTGAGTGTGCGTGAGCAAGTGCTAAGGGATGGTGCTGCAGTCTGATATTCTGGGAACGGAGGGGTCGTGCCGTTGACCCACCTGCTCCCTTCTCTCTTCAGCTGGATCTAGTCGGATTTCAGCAGCTGCATCCTTTCACAAAGCGCCTCTTTGTGATCTCCCTGAGGCAGACACACATACAACTGTGATGAGAGAGAGAGAAAGCTAGGGAGAGAGAGAACGAGAGAGAAAGAGAGAGAAGCAAGTGAAAGGAAGAACAAGGGGGAGAGAGCCACTGATAGACAGAGAGAGCAATAAATAGGGAGGGAGAAAGAGAATAAGAAAAAGAGAGAGATCAGCAAAGAGATAGAGAGTGAGTGAGCAAGAAAGAGAGAGGGAGAGAAAGAAAGAGAGAGAGATCAGCAAAGAGATACAGAGAGTGAGAGTGCAAGAAATAGAGCACAAGAGCACAAGAAAGAGAGAGGCAAAGAAAGAAAGAGAGAGAGAGAGAGAGAGAGAGAGCAAGGGAGAACGAGCAAAAGAGAGAGCAAAAGATAAACAGAAATAGTGATGGAGAGAGAAAGAAAAAGAGAGATCATCAAAGAGATACAGAGAATGAGAGAGCAAGGAAGAGAGAGAGAGTGAGACAGAGACAGAGAGACAGAAAGAAGAGAAGGTTTCAGAAAAGGAGACAGGGAAAAAGAAGTCATGATCGTGTTCTTGCAGTACCTTTTGTGTGGCTTATTGCCACTGATCACAGATCACTTACAGCCACTAGAGCACATTTTATATTTGCAACAATATGTGCATCAGGGAAATCCAAAATATCTCAGATGAACTGTACAGTGCTGAGGGCACTTTAGAGACATGTACAAACAGCCACAGGCCCCTAATTTCACATGCAGATGCCAAATATTCAAACTTTGCCCTGTTCGGCTGCATGCAAACCAGGATTTTGCAAATGTGGACTGTAACCCATGACTCAGAAAGTTACAGTTTTCCCATGACTCAGAAAGTTACAGTTTTCCCATTTCCAGAACTCCGAATATATTCAAAAATATAATTCCAGTATATTAAAATGTACACCACAGACAGGTGAAGTGGCACCTGTCTAGGAGTGGGATATGTTGAGCGGCAAATAAATCTTAATTTTCCCCTGAAAATACATCAAACCCCTTCGTTTGAATTAAATGATTGTTCATTTGTGAAATTGACCCCTTAATTTTACATTAAAATTAGATTTAAGGCATGAATGTGAAACCCCTTAGCCTTAAATTTAAGGTGATCATTCAGGAAGTTCTTTTATTTAAGGAGCAAATTTGAAAAAGTAACAGGAAATTTCAGCAGTTTTAATCCTTAATCAGCCTTAGTCTGTTCACTTTGTCCCTTCATTTCCCTTCATTTCCTGTATGGGAAATTAAGGTCTTAATTAAGGTCATTTTGAGGGGTAAAATTAAGGCGTTCGTTTTCATAGTATAAGGAGCCACTCTGATGAGGGGCAAACTGTGAAGGCTAGATGACTCGGTCAGAGCATCCCCAAAGCAGCAGCCTTTTTGTGTGGTCCCAGTATGTAGTGTTTCGTACCTACCAAAAGTGTTCCCAGGAAGGTCATTCAGTGAATTGGGTACAGGTTCATGGGTTCCCAATGTGATGCTCTGGGCAATGTTCTGCTGGGGAACCTTGGATCCTGGCATTCATGTGGATTTTACTTTGAGACACACCACCTTCCCAAACTTTGCTGCAGACAAGAACGTTTGTTCCTACAAATGGCATTCCTTAAGGGCAATGGCCTCTTTCAGCAGGATAATATGCCCTGGCGTACGACAAAAACCTCTGAAATGGAATATGACCAAGAGGTGTTGAAATTTGATCAAGGATCTGTGGGATGTTCTAGACAAACTAGTTTGATCCACTAAGACCCCATCTCGCAACTCACTGGACTTAGGGTCTGCGGCTAAAGTCTTGGTACTAGATACCACGGCACACCTTTAGAGGTCTTGTAAAGTCCATGTCTCAATGGGTCAGAATTGTTTTGGTGACATGAGGGGGACCTACACAATATTAAAGTAAAGTGGCCCCTTATGGTAATGCGTGAACACACCACACAGTGTGAACAATGTGAAATTCTTTCTCTGCATTTAACCCAATCACCAAGTGAAGCAGGGGGCAGCCAGGAACACAGCGCTCGGGGATCAGTGTGTGGGGACGGTACCTAGCTCAAGGGTACCTCAGTGATGACACTGACAGTGCTGGGATTTGAATCCAGAACCTCCCTAACCACTAGGCCAACAGCTGCAGATGGTTTTAATGTTATGGCCGATCGGTGCATTTTCACTATATTCTCTGCATTTTTGAATGGATGTCTTAGCCTCAGGGTTCCTGACTCATCCAGTCCAGTGCCCAGTCCAGCCATGGTCACCCAGGGGTAGAGCCAGAGCAGAGCTGGTGAGGGAGAGAAGGAGGGAGGCACTGAACGATTAACAACAAAACCCTTCTTTACAGCCACCATAAATACAAGCCTGGGTAGAACACTATAAATATGGTCTGGAGGTGCATAGGGGAAGCAGTGCATTTACTGGTTTTCATTAAAATCCACTTCACAGTTTTACTCTCTGAACACATGTTCGGGTGTGTGCAGACATCTACTAATTTGCCCGTTCTCTGAAAGTTTACGTTAACATATCATATCAAAATCTTGCTTATCCAAAGTGGAAAATCTGGGGTAAGTGAAAAATTAGTTAAGAGAAACTGACAGATGTACATATGAAAAAGATATATCAACACACACACACAACGAATACACACTTTTCTAATGCATGATGAGGGGAAATACCAAACAAAAACTGCAGGGGTGTCCAAAGAACCACTCAATGCAAAGGTCCAAGTCATAAATACCAAGATGCCAGAAAATATCGGGAAGAAAACGAATGAGACAGAAATAAAATGATGTAATAAGCATCGGGAGAGCTAACAGTGGCATTTGAAAAGTAAATGTGGGGTACGGACATGAGGCCATGTGTAGTTAAACTGGAAAATTTATGAAGGATATTAAAGTTGTCCTAACTTCTCTCTAGGGTTGTCATTAGACGACACTGAAGGTAGCAGCAGGCGACTCACCTAGACTAATATACCATTAAATCAACCAGGAGAGCCAGATTAGCAGTAAAAATGACTACTAAAAGCTGTTTTTTCTGCTATGAAGAAAACACACAGCGATTGACCTATAATGGTTTGGCGTTGGCAAATAGGTTCAGATCTCGTTTTGATGAAATCTTGAAGTATTTGGACATGCGGATAGACTCATATAGCAGCTAGTGGAGTGTGTAATATAAGCAAGGTCTGTATTAGTGACACTGACATGCAAACAATGGCAGTTTACAAGAGAAAGCTGTATTAAGTCTAAATTAAGGAAAAGCATGTGATATCATGAGGCTGCTGGGGAACAGGAGCCTGGTATGACCTGTGATTTCACACACACACATACACACACACACGCACACACACACACACACACACACACACACACATATAAGAGAGTAAGCCAGTGTGTTGTGGTGAGGTGCGGCGGGGGAAGAGCGGGTGTCACTGATTTGATCGACTTCTGCTGATATGAAATTTCAATCCTCTGCACTCTGGCCGCCAGAATGAATGGCTGACTGTGTCCAGCAACAGGGGAAGGCCAGATAGAGGACGTAGAGTTAGAGAGTGGGTTGTGTCTAAGGGCACTGAACAAAAAAAGATAAATGCCAAAAATGTGTCCTATTAGCTGGATCAGGATTATATAAATTACAGCTTGGCTAAAAGGAAAAAGCTGCTGCTGACACTCATTTTTATATTTAACATTTTTATACTTAAATTCCAAACGTTTTAACAAACGATGCAAAAAGGGGCTGTTTCTAGTGTTCAATCTCTTCTTCTCCTTTCTCAATATGTCATTTGTACTTATTTGAAAAAGAACAAAGCCAGAAATTCTAAGATTTTGACTTTGTGTCACATTGTTTTGAAAAAGCTAACAAATGAATAGGAACAAAAATCATCCATTGTATTTAAAGGGTACATATCTTGGAAAAATAACTTTTCCTTGCTTTTTTAAATTGTTGCATGTGATGCATGTAAATACTGTGTAAGTTTCAAAATGTACAGTTAACTTTGCAGTAAATACAATCCAAATGTGAAGAAGAAGCTTTAATAAACAGACCATTATAATTTACTGTTCTTGTGATGTCACAAAACACAATCAGCCTGCAGCAGTTTTGCTTTACCCTTTCACAATGACTTTATAAGTAATATTTGAGCTTGGGGATCTTTTTTGAATGAAGCACATCACATGGCAGCCAGTCCAAACAAAGCTCAAAAATGAATTTGAATTGTAAACTTAGGGTTATGGGCCCTTTAAACAAATTAAAGTCTTTGAAAGAACCACCAGTGAGGCATTCAGTTCAGTAGGGTAAACCTATGTAACTGCTTGTCATATATAATATAATGTACTAATTATT
>JBBJLS010000028.1:4450065-4460840 GCA_037577275.1 Bryconaethiops microstoma | reverse complement strand
ATATATAAATAATAAAATATAATAGTCATTTTTCAACTGACACATTCCTTAAACATAAACAGATTTTTTTCCTGAGAAATGTGTGAGACAAATATTTTCACCCAATTTATATATCAGTCAGGCCCTAATATAAATGCCAAACTCAATATCGCCTGATTATTTATGTTTCTTTATAGTGCAGATGTTATTTAACATATAGGTGCCCTTTGATCAGACAATGAGATTAAGTAAGTCAGTAAAGTACAGGGGGTCCTTGGGACACGACAGTCTCAAGATACGTCGTTTTGAGTTTATGATGCTCACTCCCGTAAAAATGTAAAAAAGTTTGAGCCGTGAGTGTTTCAGCTTATGCTGTCAGCATCGTACTCACGGACGCACTGGCGTCCCCCAGTACAGTACAGTGTACAAGTACAGTATATTCGTGTCCTTTTCCTTTTTCTGTGGCTTAGTAGTGTTTTTATGATTTTACAGCTGTGTTAGGATCTGTAAGTGAGTGTGTTGCGACTTCCCGAAATTCAGGTTACATCACTGTCGTAGGAATGGAACTGCGTCGTAACTCGAGGACCGCCTGTATCCTCGCTGCTTCTTCCTGTGCTGAGAACAAACTCCACAAGAAAACTTGTCTGATATCTGTGAAAAGACTCTTTATATGTCCATGCAGCGTCAGTTCACTTTCCCTCTTTTATTTCCCTCGGCTCTTTAGAGCACGCAGGAAGTGCCCCCTGACCCCTCTCTCTCATGCATATAACCTGGCAGACACACACACACACACACACACACACACACACACACACACACACACGCACAGGTGCCAAAAACAGACTACAAACCTATTATCCCTCACAGTTATTTTCAGGAGTAACAACATGCATGATGTAATTTCATATTAATTCATAAGAGGAAAGTCCTCTCAATCCATGCAACATTTGTATTTATAAGTAGGAGGAGAGATTTTTTTTATTTTAAACGGCTCATATTTTCCTCACTTTTCTGAACTAGAAAGCATTGATGGAACATGTAAACATTGTTAAAGTTTTAAAACACAGTCCCTGCTCAGTATACTCAAGCTCATTTTAAATCATTTGTTTTTTGCAGTGTTACAAAAATCTACATATTTACATCCAACATATTTGCCCCTTTTCAGCCTACAGCATCCTAGGTCATACCATTCACACTGAATGAGAAATGACTTCACAAATGTACCACATACACACCTGCACCCACATTAAACAAATGTGCTCGCAGTGCTGATGTCTGTTGTTAGAGGCTTTAGTATTTGCATGCAGGGAGAGTACTGTAGCCATGAAACGAGGCAACGGTTTGAAAAAAGTGAAGTAGCTGAAAGGAAAAACCAGGCCTGGGGCATTTTGCCCACATTTTTTACAAGAGACAAAAAGTTTTTCAGTGTTAACAAGCCTCAAAAAAACCCATATGAATTCAGAACATTCAAGGATTTGATCTATTTTTTTCCAAGCCAGCTGTTAAGTAATTACCAAGACTGCTTCTCTGATTTATCCTGGTTTGAGACATCTCACAGTGGGCTAACAGCTTGACCTTGCCTTTTTTTATGGTTCTATGTGTCACTCATAAATGCAAATCACACGACAGCACTTGGCACGGCTGCTGCAAGTTCAAACCCATGAGTGTCATCTTATTTACCCAGCTCCTGATACAGCCTCTATTAAGCAATGTGTCCCAATCCACTGATCGCAGAAGACAAATTCCCAACCATAACCTATTTTAGGCCTCTCCTACAACAATTACGTGGATACGTAATAGATATAGTAATCCAACATTTAGAGCCTGACAGTCCAACAAATGGCAATGGCATGACTGAAATTAAGAGCTCTGGGACATAAAAATCTTTCTGAGAAATGGAATTAGGAGCTCAAAACAGTCATACTCTTTAAGCTGTGGTCATGCTTATCCAGTAACTTTTTTGAGGTGTGGTTCTAACTAAACCTGAGACACCAGACCTACTTAAGGTCAGAGTGTTGACGTTTGTTTTTCAATATAAATTGCTTATTATATCTCTAGACTTGTAAAAATAAACTTTGTACGTGGTGTAGAAAACATGCCATTTAAGAATTTTCCACATATGTATAGTAGACTGTTTATTTGTCACACCTTCCTTGTACATATATTCACTGGCCAAGTTTACAAGAACATATATATGGTTGGATAAAATGACCAGTGATTAGGTGGTTAGATGTACCTAACCATCCATTCATTCATTTTCTGTAACCGCTTAATCCTCACCATGGTGGCTGGTACCTGGAGTCTATCCCGGGGTCTATGGTGCGAGGCAGGGACTTACCCTGGGAGGGGCAGCAGCCCACCACAGGACAAACACACACACACACACACACACACACACACAACATTCGCTCACACACACACACCTACGGTCAATTTTGAATCCCCAATTCACCTGACGTGCATGTGGGAGAAACCTGGAGACCCTGGAGGAATCCCACACCACCAGGAGGGGAACATACAAACACCACACACACACACGCACACACACACACACAAATGACCCTGATTCAACCCCCAACCCAGGAGGTGTGAGGCAACAGTGCTACACACTGCACCACTGTGGGGCCCCGCACCCAAGCACCTAACAAATGTATTACTGCTCAACAGTAATGGTACAAATCTAGCACCTGATATCGATTGGATGGTGGGCAAACAAGAAACATTTGCTGATGAAATGACCAGTGATTGGAGTTAAATGGTATAGAAAAAGTTAGCGTGAAATAGCAAATGCATGCACACACACATACACACTCACATACGCACACACATACACTGTGTCATGTTGTTAATAAGTATTTCTAGGTACTCCAAATATGTTTTGGCTGATCAAATACATACGGAGCATTTTTCTTTAACAAACCATTCATTTAAATCAAGTGCAATAGTTTTTTTGGGCTCTAATTCAAGATTTTAATATCAATATTGCTGTCTACAATGAAAAGGTTTTATTGTGTCACCTCTAATAGTTATTAGGTCAGGAAGTGACTTTGTGCCCCTCTGCCTTCTTTAATCACACCAGCATGTGGCAAAGACTTCGTCTATCACCAATATTCCTGCATAGTAGTGAAACTGGCATGTTTATGAGAAAAAAGGTTGGGTCTCTTCCTTGATGGCAACCTTTAGCCCAGACCCTCACGACGCCCTCTGAGGGCCGCAGAGCAGTGCAGAGTAGCTAATTGATGTGAAGCCTTGGCAGACTGCCTGTTTGAGTGGTGCATTTAATTTAGCCAGAGACAAAACAAGCCGCTGGAGAGGAGCAAAGCCATAAAGCAGAGACCCAGAGCTATAATGTGACAGGCCTGCGACTGAGCGTTTCCCGTAAAAAGAGCCTGAGGGGGCGGGTCTCAAAACTGCTACATGTCCCCACATCGTCTAATTCACATGAAAATTTGGGAGATGATTTATGAGAATCTGGGATCAAAAAAGCAGACGAGCTGGAAGACGGAGTTGCAACCACAATGTTTTATTCAGACCATATGCAGTGTTTGTGTGTGTGTGTGTATGTTAGAAGGAGAGCAGTTACACAGATACATATATTCTTACCATTCTCATTGTCTGACTGCAAGAGAAGATACAGGATCATAACAGAATTCTCTACACAATTCGAAACACTTATCCTGTCACTTTGGGAAGTAAAGCAGAAGCAGTTGATCTACCGAGTCGAGGTGAATGGATTGACAGCTGCTGGTCGGCAGCCAAAACACTATGCGCATGTTTCGTCCTAGGATGGGGTGGTGGGGTGTACATAAGAGTCAATTTCATGCCTGCAGGTAGACATGTGGGCTGCTAACTCCATCAAGTAACTCTCAGCAAAGAGAAATTGGCTATACGGTCATGCACTGGACCAGATCTGAAATAATCAGACTCAACATAGCGGACCAGAGCCCCTCCAGCATGAGCTTTAACTAACAAGACAGCACTGTGTCTGAGAAGAAGACACACACACACACACAAACACACAAGAATCTGGAAGTATTTGAAATGTTTTCCTGATGGCACTGAAAAAAATGGCTTCAGGCCAATTTATTCTTAGCTGTTTGTGCTAATTGTTTCCTTCAGTCCCCCCCGCCCCCCCCCCAACCACACACCTCACAAGCATCTCTCCAAGCCCACTAACAGGTTTAAATAAAACTTCCAATTGGCCCAGTAAACCCCTCATTAAGATGTTTTTTGAATGAAATTTAGGGGAGCAGGGGGTCATGGGTCAATGGGAGGGCCTAACTTGCAGCAGCTGCTTGGGGGTGGGGCACGATTAGAACCAGCAAAGTTCAAATGGCAGGCCTGCTCGAACATCCGCAGGTCCATCCGCCAGTGACTCACCCAGCAAACTGCAAAACACATCTGGTAAGGTTCAGGCACAGACGACGTAAAGTGTCCTTTTCTGTTGGGAGGGTCTGCCAGCGCTCACTTATGGAAGAATTTCTCTTAATTTAAATAACGAGCACACTGTGTTTGTACTGCCCGCAGCTGATGCTTTGTAGAGGCTTATCTCACAAGGAGCTTTCATACCTCTAAACACAGTCGTATGCAAATGTTTGGGCGCCCCTAGTCAAAAGACAAAAGTTGTTGATTTTCTAAGTGAAAATAAGTCCAAATGCTCCAAAGCGAACCAAATTAATTAGTAAATTAATCATTATGTTTTGTTCATGAAAATGTAGTGTAACGTTTCTGTTTATTTGCTAAGTTTAACACATTAGGGAGAAAAAAAGCAGAGAAATAAAACATGCCGACTTTTTCACAGCCATGTTTTGCAGGATTTTTGCCTCAGGAAACAGTAAACGTGTGTTAAAATGTGCAGAAGTGGAGTACGTGCTTTTATTTTTCACTTTGAAAATCAACAAAACATGACCATTGGACCAGGGATCCGCATTTTTGTATATGTCTGTTTCTGCTAAATTCACCTTAACCTCCACTAACCTCAAGCCTAAGATTAACATCAACAGCAAGTAATAATTTGAACATTTGTAGATGTCTACTAGGGAGTTTCCACATATAATGGGCAAACAACCTGGAAACAGTATGATATATTTTGTAACTCGACCAGATCATGATGTGAGACGCTGTACAAACAGTTTGTAGAACCCAGAGTCATTGTTGAGAAGCTAGATCACAGAGACAGAGCCAGAGAGAAAGACTTTTAATTTGGTCTCAATTTCACAATGCTGTGTTGTGGCACAGTAGCTGTATGAGCTTGTTTGGTGTGTGGTTTGGCTGTGTCTGCAGCAGCCTGGGTGAATAAGAGGGCAGGAAGACATGGGCAGGGGAGAGTTCAAGCCACTGAGTTCACAGACCGAACTGTGATCTAATTATTCAGGGACTACAGATCAAGATCTTTTGGCAGTCGAGTGAAACAGAAGCCCTCAGCTGAGGTGCCAAGCCCACAATAACTTCAGAGATAAGCATCTGAAGAAAAAAACATAAATGCTGTACCTGTAAGGCTCTATTAGAGTTCATCTGGAGTCAAGCTACACTCCTAAATCGAAAGGAGCCAAGAAAGGTTCTCTAGAACAAATGCACAGATGTTCCCTTAAGAACCTTTCAGTCCAGTTCTACTCAGTGGAAACCACTTAACATGGTTCTTTAGCGAACCAAAGGTGGTTATTTATTGCTTTATAGACAAATTAATTTAATTTAAGGAGTTTATCTTGAAGGATCATTTGAACCATTCTAATATAAACAAATATGTAGCTGACAAATAAACTTCATCTTCAAATCTTCACTCGATGGGTTGCTGGTGCCCATGATTTGTTGTTGCCTCAAAGGAGGTGGTCAAGACGCAAATACTTGGACTTGAGGTTCCTGTGGGAGAATTCTGTAATTGAATTGAGGCTGTGCATTATTTAAGCTGCAGGGTTTTCTGCACTTGTAGGGGTGAAGCTGACCATGGACTTTGCTGAGGCTGTCTCTAACCGAGTCCCCCCGACTTTGACAAATCACAAAAGCTGTAATTCAAACCTTCCGTTGCACACTGGGCCACTCCAGGTTCATATGAGTCCTCCTCTCTCTCTCTCTCTCTCTCTCTGTCTCTCTCTCTCTCTCGCTCCTCTCTCTCTCTCTCTTTCTAAGCATGGAGTGGTCACAGAGCTTTGCCCACAACACAGAGAGCCGTGAAGGTCGAGCGCTGGATTTGCTTTACCGTCATTCTTTTCCTGCCTTTCCCCTCTCCTGACACCAGACCTCACCAAAACCAATGGCCAATCCCACCACTTGGCAGCAAGTGAAACCAGCTGTCGGTCAATGTTACGCTCTCTCTCTGCTTTCTGAGCCGGGAGACTTCCTAGCATTACTCGTGAGCTTAAACTGAGCCCTCCTGTAATTTTTTGCTGAGCAAGAGCTTTGACCGTCCTCCTTCCTCCGCCAGATGCCCCTGTCCTTTTATCAGCATTCCTCACAGCACTTTCTAACATTTGTTTGAATCTAGACCAGGTCAAATGACCCCTTACCCCCTCAAACGTGTAAACTGTAATCTCCAATATGTCATACAATAGTTCAGTGAAGCACAAACACTGACTTTGATTTGCTTTCATTTAGTGTCCTAAGTGAAAACTGCTAGATGTAATTATCGAAGGTATTATGTTTTAAGTCATGCTATTGACTTAATAATTGGCACCACTTGTCATATTACATGTTTTGTTCATTTTCAGAGTGGAAATACATGCACACTGTCTATAGGAAACACACTTCAATGTACTGTTTTTCTCACTTTGGTGCAAATTCATATTCATATTTACCAGACAAATGAAACCTTACATTTTGAAAGTGCCATCTTTTTTGGTCATGTTTTCTCATTTGTTTTACCAATATATTAAACTCAGCCTGTAAACAGTAACCGGTGCAAAAGTGTGCTCCCAGTGGAGAGTGTGCCATTTTTATTTAGAAAATCAATAAACCAGCAAAGTCCAATTTGTGAATTGTACAACACCTGTTCCTACCAAGAAGTCTAACGTTTTTACATCATTACTCAACATTTTGAAAGCCCAGAAAAAAGACTGACTTACCTCACAGCAATACAACATAGCTTATCTACTACCTTTGTGTGTGTTACTTAAAGAGCATGAAGAGTCCACAATGGCAAAAGAAAAAGAAAAATCTCCCTGTTACTTTCTCAGTCCGAATAAAATCCACCGGTCACTCTCTGCTCTCCTGTTCCAGCCACCTACTGCAAGGATTGGGTGGACGAAAATGCCTGCCTAGTGAAACATACCTTGTCTTTTCATGGGAAAGCCAGTGATAAAAATCAACTTTGCAATACATGGACACAAAGGCTCAGTAACAAAGGCTGTGATTCAATCTCTTCTCTTATCTTCACAACTCTCTCTCTCTCTCTCTCCCTCTCTCTCTCTGTCTCTCTCTCTCTCTCTCTCTCTCTCTCTCTGTCTCTCTGTATCTAGTTTTTACTACTAAAGGTCTGTTTCTGTGAAAGTGTGGGTCTATTTTTTCCCTCTCATAGCTAACAAACAGACTGATGTCAGTGATTAACTTCCTTGGAATCATGTAATGAGGGAAATAACAAAGAGACCTTTAGGTAGGCCTGCAGTTGTAATACCCCGTTATTCTTTCACAATATCAAATGCTGAGAAAGGCCTTTTCTTCACTACAACAGGAATGAGTCCGCTTCATTTGTTTGCATTCAAATTAGGATAGTGCTGGCACCACAGAGAGAGAACATTTGAAATAACAAACACAAGAGGCTGGAGGCCAGAATGGACTATAGAACGAAGAACTACAAAAGTAAAATGCAAGTTCAAATTACGTTTGGGCAGTAAGAAACATTATTTCTACAGTTTGCTAACCTGCTCCATGGCCGTCGTGAATGAAGAGTCGGATCATATTTGTTGTTTTGATGTACAGCCTAAAAATCATACATCCTTAAAAGAGTTCTCATAACAGCAACAATTATACAGAACCATAACTGCTCAAAAAACCATCTGAATGCATAAACCACCCTTTGCATGCTTAAATGCTTCTGTATGATTAATAATCTGTTGTATTTAAATAGTTATATATAGTACCAAACAGGGCTCTGTCATATTGTTTTTGTATAGGACTGTTTTTGCCAAGATTGTTAATACAGTGTATTTATAGCGTATAAATTAAGCAGTTTCCTCCAAGATCAAGAAAATTATCTGATTCGGATTTCTGATTCTGATTCTAAAGTGGTGTAACATGTGACATCCACACCAATGCAGAGTGGCCTGTGATGATTGGGACCCCTAAAATATTTATATGCTGTACAGTTACTGAAACAACTACCCACCCACAGCTCCATTTAATCAAGCTAACCACCAAACTTACATCAGTACTACACATATATTTTTCTTCTTATAATTGATAAAGCATCTCATCCGTGACATCTGCTTTCAAGCTGATCCCTCATAACCTGTAAGATGATATGTGTATTACTTATAATTCTAAACTCTTGGTCTAATGTTCATATTTTGGTTGATGCGAGATGTTAACTATTTTATTAGGCATTAGATAGGCAGTAGACAGTAGGTAGGCAGTAGAAGCTAAAACATTGTCATTTTTGCATTTTTGTAGTGATTAAAAGTCCTTTTTTTTTGTTACATTTTCATTCACTGGGGTCCATTTTTGGAAATAACTTGTGTGCAAACACTCTATATATGCTCATAGCGCTGGGAGGGTTTTAACACAAGTTATTTCAAAAACTGCTGCAAATCTGTACTGCTGTAATAAAGGCAAAGGGTGGTTATTTTGATGAAACTTGTACATAAACCTTTGATATCTTATATATGTGATGTAATATAAATGTAGTTACAAAATGGACAAAACGAAAATAGAATTATGATTTTTATTAGACATTCTCTGGAATATTTGTATGAACCTGTTTGTGGAAGCACAAAAAAGGGATCTGAGGTAAATAATTTCACTCTTCCTTATAGCATGCAGGAGCTCCTGCAGTCTTCAGCCTGCATTGTTTCTGAAGAGACATTTTAAACCCAGCTCGTTGCTGGCAAAGTTTAGAGCTTGTTGGCAGCTTTTGCTTTGTTTTATTCCAGGTGAAATGCTCCAGCTCCTCTTTCATGCCTCGCATTTGCAGCTTTTTTGACTATATATACACATTGTGTATTTGACAGACGGGTTGATGTTCCTGTATACATGGAGCAGATATGAATGAGTTGCTTGACAAAATTCAAAACTCAAGCAAGACTCTTACTTACACCTCAGCATGCAATGTATTTTCTTAACGAATGTATAAATTAAAAATGATTCCTAATCAATAATGCAAATGAGCCCCGTCGCTCGGAGCAATGTATCAGACGACTAGACGGCATTAACCAATCAGAGTGGAGCGTGGAAGGGCCGTCCACCAGTGCGCAGTGTGGAGAGGCGTGACGCGCCAGAACTTTGCGTGAAGTCTTTATGGACTGTCACCGAGTTGCACGGAGAGCTCAAACACGACCAGAGCGACCAGGCGGCGCGTGCACGGACTGGAGAAAAAATCGTAAAAGTGTCTTTCTGCGTATGTGACATTTCTTCCTCAGTAAGTTTCGATTCCAAGACGGATTTTATCTGGACCGACATGACGGAGGAGCGCGACAAGTGCGTGCCAGACGCGCCGTGCAGCCCGGCGGGCACGTCCAGCTCTATGTCCCCGGACGAGTCGGACTCGGACGCGCCCTCCTCCCCAGCCGGTTCGCTCCACTCGGGCACGAGCAAGAAGCTGGACGAGGAGGACGACCGGTTCCCGGCCTGCATCCGAGACGCGGTGTCCCAGGTCCTCAAAGGCTACGACTGGTCCCTCGTGCCCATGCCCGTGCGCGGAAACGGCTCACTCAAGAGCAAGCCGCACGTGAAGAGGCCCATGAACGCGTTTATGGTGTGGGCACAGGCGGCACGGAGGAAGCTGGCAGACCAGTATCCCCACCTGCACAACGCAGAGCTCAGCAAGACCCTGGGCAAGCTGTGGCGGTGAGTGGGCACTGCGCCGTTTATTTCTTAGTCATGTTAATTCATGTATTTGTATTCATCATGATTCAATTGCTATATTCCTATATTACTGGGCCATTAATACATGATGACTGTTGGGACTGACTTTTCCTTATAGATGCTTAAAGTTCCTCTTTTCCAACTTTAGAGTTTATTTTGGTGCCCCTTTTCTCCTGCGTTAAACTGTAAAAACTCATTTTATGTAGTTCAACTTTAAAGCACCCTGTCTGCCCCTGGCGCAGATGTATTAACATAGATATGCTGGGCACCTATTCGTTTAGGGACAAAAGTGACATAACTGTAAAGAGGGGAGATGTTCCTGGTATTCGTAATTTGAAGAAATTTGTGTCTGTTGTTGACTGGCAATGATTAAAAACCAAAAGAAAATTTATTGTTTACTTTTCGTTTCTCGCTTCCGTGCCGTAGCCTCCTGTCCGAGAGTGAAAAGAGGCCCTTTGTGGAGGAAGCGGAGAGGCTGAGAGTCCAGCACAAGAAAGATCACCCCGACTACAAGTACCAGCCGAGGCGTCGGAAAAGTGTCAAGCCGGGACAGAGTGACTCCGACTCTGGTGCCGAGTTGAGCCATCAGATGTATAAAGCTGAGCCTGGGATGGGCGGTCTGGCAAGTTTAGCCGATCATCATTCAGAGCATCCAGGTGAGCAACAAATTATACACACACACACACACACACACACACACAAACACATAGCTGCAGAATGTGTCTGGGTTCCGCTGGCCTTGCATTCTGGTCTACCAGCTGTTTGCCAAGATGCGTGCCATCAGT
>JBBJLS010000028.1:4412167-4423319 GCA_037577275.1 Bryconaethiops microstoma | reverse complement strand
GTGTGTGTGTGTGTGTGTGTGTGTGTGTGTGTGTGTGTGTGTGTGTGTGTGTGTGTGTGTGTGTGTGTGTGATCCCTTCTCTGTTGTATAAAAACAAAGCTGTGTGTGTGTCCTCCAGGTTTACGGGGCTTGATCAACCTGGGCAACACATGCTTCATGAACTGCATCGTCCAGGCGCTCACACACACGCCGCTGCTGCGAGACTTCTTCCTGTCAGACAGACACAAATGTGAAATGCAATCCAACTCCTGTCTGGTGTGTGAGATGTCTCAGCTGTTTCAGGAGGTGAGCGCTAGAGTGTGAGCGCGAGTGTGTGTGTGTCTGCTGGGCTGGCGGTTGGTGATAGTATCCTGGGATTGGGGTGGCCGAGCAATATGAGTGTTCGTTTTCATGATAACTAACGTCACATGTCTGCTTTCGTGGGCGTCGGTCAGAGAGTAATTTGTTTCATTTAATTACTTTAATTGCAGTGTGAAATGTTGAATAAAAATCATGTTTATGTATTTTTACTTAAGCTTGACACTGTCATCCCCGTGTTTCGTGAAAATTTCTTGAAATAGCGTATTTCTTCTGAGGGGTTGCTCAACTCAAACAGACTTTGAATCTTTCAGTTGAAAAACCAGTTCCCCTTTTCCAAGTAACACGTTTCTGCGTGGCAGGTAGTGACACCAGAGAGAAGCTGCTGAATGATTAGAAAATGGAGTTTTAGATCAGAAATGGGCAGCCTCAGTCGCTCCAGGCTTGTATGATCTTCGGTCTGTAGCAGGAAAAGCCGTCACATGTGTCTTGATTGACTTCCACACATGAACACTTCCGTGCATCTTGTTTGTATCACGGCAAGTTTTGTTTTTCCAGCTTAATTCGGTTTTAGTGAACTCTTCCATGCGTCACATGTTATGGTGCTATAAATAACAATAGAAGGCTTTGTCTTCATTCTTTTTACGAATCCAAAATGTCAGAATAATCCCTGATCGTGTTCCATGAGTGGCTTCCTGTGCGTGGGAGACCGCAGCATGACTTTATTTACTTGCCAAGTTTTTTTATTTGATTTAAATAATAAAATATGCTGAAAGAAAACCAGGACTACAAAACAAATACGATTACTTTTGCATATCACAACACTGCAACAATCACATTTTACTACATTTGTAAGTAGATGTCCTCCTTTTGGCTTCCTCTTATTGGTTCCAGACCACAGAGTTCAGGGAGAAAAATGACAAACAAGGTTTAATCTTTAAAGAGGCTATATATATATATATATATATATATATATATATATATAATATAAAAAAATCCCTCCCTATGGTCTTCCTGGATAGATTCCCTGATTGGGCTGGAACCCCAGCATTTTGATACACTTACTATGGAAAATATTCTTTTTTTTCATTGACTTGTAATATTTCAGGGTATCTTTGTTGATACAATTGATCATTGTTAATTTTGTTCAATAATGATAAAAATCAGCAGCAGCAGTAAATAAGTGCTGTTAATTTAAGTGACACCAGTAAATGTTTTCTCTTTCAGGTATTATGACATGACATTTTCATTATTAATATATGTTCTTTGTGTATATGTGATGGAATCTGGGAAAACCCGTCGAATGTCGCACTGGCCTTTTTTCAGGAAAGAGGAAAAATAGGTCAAAAGTCAGTATTTTGTTAAAATTTGTTTTTCATTAAATTATTATTCCACAACCTCTTGTCTATCATCCCTGAAAATATCTTGTAGAAAATCGCTGGTTTAATATGTTAAAGTGATTTAAATTAACCACTACGTCCAGAAGTCTGAAAATGCGAACAGCGGAGGTGCTTGGAAATCGCCCAACTTTCTTGTGTAAGCCTATGAATATGGTTCACCTATCAAAATAAACCACATAAAATTTCCCACTAGTAAGTGTGAGCTACGTGGGAAATAAACGTTTTTTTGTCAGTGAGTCAGTCAGTCAGATGAAAGTCATGGTAACGTGAGAGGGTATAGCTAGACAGGAGGAGAGAGGCGAGGTAGCTGCGCACCTGATCGAGCTGAATAGACTTCATCTCCTTAATCCAAGAGATGCCACTGCCTTGAACGAGGTTATACTGGACTATTTTACATCCAGAGATGAGGACGACGGCGGAGACTGGGAATTTGCCGACGAGCAAGAGGAGTCATGCTATAAAGGTAAGCTAACTATTTTGATAGGCTACAAGTTTTTTTCCTTAGTTGTTATACTGCATGGCTATCAACCTGCACTCAAAATAGTCAGAGTCTGAATTCTTAATACAATAAAAACTTACTTGATAAAGGTTATCTCCTTTTGGTGACATCTGTTTCTGTATTAGGCTGTGGATATCACTGTAGCTAACCTTGGTATACTATTCCAAGGTCTCCTGACAGCACAAGAAGGCACAGCCACAAACTTTTTGTTTGTGCATTCAGTCCAGGTTTTATGAGAGTTTAAAAGAAGGAATTAGCCTGACATTAGAGGCTCATATTAGACTACATGATGATGCTAGCAGACACTCAGTGTCTGCTTGCATGAAGTTGGCAGCCCACAACAAATGTTGTCAAATGTTAACTTTGCACATTAACAGTTGCATTAGCAGTCCTTGATACTAATGGTATGCTAGGGCCCTAGATTACTGACCAAGTTAAAGGAACACTTTATAACTTTTCACCACTATTTGAAGTATCCTGTTTATCAGACAATTAGCTTTGGTACCACCTCCAAATTAATCTGGAATATAGTCATATGCTGTAAAGGGTGAATAAACACAATGTTGGGCCTATTTCCACCAGTCATACACTTTACAACACAACATTGCTGACTGTATTGTCATCAAACTCCAATTAGCATGCCATTAGCAGTGCCAGTAAGGTTCTGCAAAATGATTTATACAGATTTTCAACATATGGGTAACTTCACACAGGTTTATATGTTTGTAGCAGTGAAAAAAAATCAAGGCTGTAGTACAAAGCAGAAAGTCATTGATTAGCCTATCTAGGACTGTAAATGTTGATTAGAAGTAGAAGTTTAGCCTCTTTACTGAAGCCTGATATTTATCATTCGGCATTTCAGATGATGACCATCCTGTCATGGAGATTCTGCCACCATTACCAGTTCCACACCAGGGTGATGGCAGTGTCGGGGATTTTATCTGTGTCTGCAAGTACAATAACGGGCACCCATGTTCAACTCGTTTCTTGCCAGAGGAGCTGCAGATGATTCGTTGCTGTTACCTGGAAATGACACTTGGATAATCTTGATCCAAATGCTTTACCTGATCAACTTCTTCCAAAGGGTCTTGACACTACAAGGCAACAGTACCTTTACAATGAATTTATGGAATTTGTTGCAGAGGACAAACAAGACTTTGGTTGCCCCGAGCCCCAGGTTCAGATGAATTAAATGATTCTGGTGATGAACTGCTTTGTTAAGTGCGGTCAGGGTCAAGGCCAGTTATAAAAGAAAGGGTGTCTTTGTGCAGTTTACACTGATTTATATTTTATTGTACTGTAGCCTTGAATCAAAGAGTATACTGAATGCCTATAATCTGCTGTAGATATGGTTTTATTTCTGTCATTTCAAGTACGCCATGTCAAAAGTGATTTTTAAAAAAAGTATATTAAATAGTGGCTCAATCAATATAAACTAATTGATGTATAGTACATAAATAAGACAACATGTTTAATATATTGTATGTGTTTTACTTGATGTGCATGTCAAGTATGTTTCATATGTAATTAACAAACTTATTTTATATTGAAAATGCCTGATAAAGTAATCACCGTACATATTACTGTACATTTTGTTTATATGTCTATAAGATTATTATTATTATTAGCATCATTATTATTATTAGCATTATTATTGTTTGCAAAATAGATGTTAAATATGTTTCATCAATATGATATGTGTTTTATTTGATATTTACTCTTAAAATACTTCATAATTAACAAGAGTTAAAAACTTGTTGATAAGTTAAACTCATTGAATGTGTTTACAAATAAAGACATTCTGAATGTTCTGTTAATTTATGAGCGCTGTGTGATGCTTGGTGTCAAGTGACCTTTTTTGTTTTAAAACATGTACATTAACTAATGTTTTACTAAAGTAAAGTGATTCATTATCTTCTGCTACTTTACTGTTCGGATTCAATTTAGAATTCTCGTCTTTAAAGTGTTTTTTTCTCAAAATTCCATCCCAAAAATCCAACTGGTGGGCTGACTTTGGGTAATTATAACATTTGATAGAAACGAGGTATAACAATAATGCAGACATATTTGAAATGAGCTTGAAATAGGCTTTCAGATGGTATCAAAATCTCAAAAAGGTCAAATTCCTTCATGTGAAGGGTTTTCCCAGATTCCATCACATATATACAAATCTAAAGGGGGAGGTCCAGTAGTGCCACCAAAAGCCATCGCTTCTGTCTTTCTGTCATTAAAATTAAGGAATTTCAAGGTCATCCAGGCAAGTACATGATTGATTTGCATATCATCCTTTTTAAGGCGCACATAAATCTGAGAGTCATCTGCATCGCAGTGAAAAGAAATGCCATGCTTCCTAAGAATGGGTCCAAGGGGGAGCAAATACAAAGAGAAGACGGCCAAAAACTGAACCCTGTGAGATACCACACACAAGAGGAGCAGCAGAGGATACAGATTTGCCAAGGCTGACACAGAAGGTCCAATCTGTCAAGTACAATCTGACTCAAGTGCAGTGCCCCTGATGCCCACCCACTGCTCAAGATGTGAGAGCAGGACTGCATGGTCCACTGTATCAAATGCAGCAGTTAAATCTAAAAGCACAAGAATGATACAGCCACCGGAGTCAGGAGCTAAAAAAAATCATTAAAAGTGCCGCTGCTTTGCAGGGTTTTAAAACCGGATTGGAAAACCTCGAGAATATTATGCTCTTCCAGAAAGGACATAAGGAGTTTTTGAGGATTTTTTCAATGAAAGGCACTTGGAAATTGGCCTCAAATTTGTAGGATCAGCAGGATCCAGAACAAGTTTTTTAATCACAGGTTGCACTACTGCATGTTTAAAATATCCAGGGACTACACCTGTGGACAGGCTACTGTTTATGACTGCTGTGACAGATGGTCCTACAGTAGGGAAAACTTCCTTAAATAATTTACGAGGGATAGTGTCATTAGGGGAGCCAGAGGGCTTCAAATGACCAACAATCTCCTGTAAAAAAGACATTGTCACAGGCTCAAAATGATCAAAAACTGCAGAGCAGGGGACAGAGACTGAGGGGTCATATGCAGTAAGAGAAATTAGAGCCCTCGTAGAAGAGACTTTGTTAATAAATGATTTAAGGAAGTTTTCACAGACAGCAGGGGAAGCCTCTATACAGACATTCTGTGGGGCATTAAGAACAGTGTCAATAGTCTTAAATAAAACATGAGGATTGTAGCAGTTGGACATAATGATATCAGACAGATGTTTTCTTTTAACATACCTCACAGTTGTCTTATAGCGACACCAGTAGTCCCTTACCAATTGAAAAGACACCTGTAGTTTGTCCTTTTTCCACTTGCACTCCGTTCTATGGCAGTCACGTCTGACAGCGCGAGTCATGTCATTCAGGCAGGGCTCAAATTTAATTTTAGGCTGCCTGTTTTTAATGGAGCCACAGAGTCTAAAACAGATTTGCAGGTGGAATGAAACCATGAGCTATGCTCCTCTGTATTGTGTACAGACTCAGGGGCAACGCAGGTGTGAGTAAAAGCAGCCAAGAACTGAGCGTGGAAGGGTTAATTGATATGACTACAGCGCCACGCAGCAGCGGGAGATTTAACTTTACCACCGGCAAGAGCAACCTCAAATAATACAGGCATATGATCTGAAAGCACAACATCACAAATCTTTAGGTAAAAAACAGGCAGACCATAAGATAAACAAGATCAAGTGTGTGTCCCCGCTCCTGAGTGGGTACAGATACAGACTGCACTAGATTAAAAGAGTCAATAAGGTTTAAAAAGTCCCTTGCCATTGGCTTATAAGGGACTTATACAACACACATGACCATTAAAATCCCCAATAATGAGGATACGGTTATATCTCGGTATAATTTCAGCTAAGAACTCAGAAAAGTCATTTAAAAAGTCCTTATTATGTTTTGGAGACCGATAGACCAAGGCACACAACACTATGTTCAAACAACCCAGCTCGAATAAAACTGGTGAAGGAGGATGGCAGGGATAGCTGCTTACATTTATAGTGTCGCGTAAAAACAGTGGCTATTCCCCCTCCTCGGCCCAACGTCCGCAGGGTGTTAAAGTAGCAACAGTCATCAGGTAAAAGTTCGGTGAGGGCGCAAGTCTCACCAACATTCAGCGGCGTCTCAGTCACACAGAGAAAATCCAGTCCTTGGGACATGAAGAAATCCTTTGAGGTGAAAGTCTTATTTGCTAGAGATCTAGCGTTCACTAGGCCGATCCTAACAGTAATCAGCGGGCCTGCGGCTTTAGTTGTCTGGGGAGCCTGACACAGAGGCCGGAGGTTGTGATGGTTCACATCATGCCCGCGCAGACGAGGGGCGCATGGGCCACAAGGCTAAAACACCTCTCCCAGGCCGATGATGGGTACTAGACAAGTGTTGACAGGGTCCAGCGTCGGGAAATAGCGAGGCCTGGCACGGTTCCAAACATAGTCCTGGGGGCTGAAGAGAAACGCACTAGGCAAACTTTGAGCGTCACAAGCCTACCACTGCGTTTTCCCCAGTGACGGAAGCGCTTACGCCGGGGAGGTAGAAACCGGACACAGCAAAGATGAGCTGGGATCCTCGTCAGAAATGGGGGTAAAGTTCCACGTCCATTAAAATCTAACTTTACTAGATCTTGGGTAGAAAGCCAAAGATTCAGCAGTGTTTGACAATCATACACAAATAGAGCGCTGATAACACATACGTACAGTACAAATACACACATTACTGGTAGGGGCAGATGGCAAGCCATCACTTCCGCTTCCCAAGGCTTAGATCTAAAGGCAGGATTAGTTGCGTTGGGACCTTAAACAGACACGGACAACATTGTATTTTGGTGGTAACACACAGTAGTGCTCATTTTTTTACCAGTGAAAAGGTGTGGTGCGGCGAGGAGTCCTTGGATGTTCTGTGAGAGGTGCGGTGATCAGTGGGGAGAGGAGATGCGAAGGAAGCTAGAGCCCTGAGGAGTCCGGCGTACTTGGTTGTAAAGCGGGTGGTCCTCTGGGCTGGAATGTGAGCAAAGGCAAGGAAACATATGTGTCTCCAAACTCTCTCTTACCCTCCCCAGAGCCCTTATATAGGGTGCTATCTCTTCATTGAGGGTGATCACAGATTGGGTGCAGGTGTTCCTGGTTGCCCGAACATTTTCTTTTTTGCTGTCACTGGGAGTGGACCCTTCTGTACCTTCGATATTCCCTGTGAAGGAGAGCTTACCTGCCGCTCCTGCTGCACTGATGGCCTGCCATCACAAGTGAAGTGTCCATTTGTCATACATGAACACACCACAGCACACAGTGCAGTAGCATAAAATTGTTCTCTGTAATTAACCCAATTAATAAGTGAAGCAGCAGGTAGACAGGAATGCTGCACTGGTACCTTACTCAAGGGTACCTCAGAAGTGCCACTAGCAGTCCTGGGATTCGAACTTACAACATTCTGATTGCAGGGGCAACTCCCTAACCACCAGGCCACCAGCTGTCAAGTGTTTTGCATGTATAATTTAACAGCCTACATCTCCCACTCAGTTGTTGCATGTGACAGTTGTTGCATCTGACATAATTGCCACATATTAACTGATTGTTTGCTGCTTGTCTCATTTGCAATTTCCGTCCATAAAGGCAGAGCAGAAAGCAGCAGTTTGGTATTAGTTATATATATGCATATTTGTCATCCCTTTACACATGTTAGCATTGTATGCATTACTGAGCCTGATTCCTTCTTGCCTGGAGTCTTGCTGTCGGTAATTCTCTTTTTGCTTTGGTTTGTAGTTTTTTTAATTGTTTAATCCACTAACATGATTTAATTTGATCTTGAATCTCTGTTATATTGCTTAGAAAAAATGATATTCAAATGTTCCTAAAGATGATTTGCCATCTCATGACACAAGTTAATTTAGCTGGAGAAAGACATAAAGTATGCTGAATGTACCTTTGAATGAACAGGTTGGTGGCAATTTTAAAATAACCCCTGGCCTCATAATGCCCGAATAAGTCTCTTATCATCATTCACCTTCTCACTCCAGGCAGCCTTTAAAAGAACATGGAAAATGAACATCAGGGCAAGTGTTCCTCAAGAGTGAGTGGCAGACTGAGCTCAGTTGAACTTTCACTGAGCAGTGTTCTTACATGATTAATAATACATTGTAACAAGTTTCTTTGATAACTTCTAATAAATTCAATTAATTATTTATGCTGCTCCAGTTGTTCTACATTAATTCAGCTTCTTTTCACAACCACACAATATTTTATGTGTTATGAGATGTATTTAGCCTTGATGCTGTTCCCAATAGAAACAAAAATTAAAATGACTATAATTAACAACTCCATATGTTTTACAGAGCATAAACCTCATACACTGGGCTCATCAAAACAGTCATAGTAATTTTTTTTTGCAAAAGACTTTGTCCATTTCATTTCACTAAAGGGATACAGTATGTGGTGGACTATGGGTTAGTAATGGTTTGTTACAGACTTGGAGTTTTCAGGTACAGCCTAAAAACTGAACCAATTAAAGTAAGATTGTGCAAGCATCCTTAAAACAAACCAGAATGGGTCAACATTTTATATATACTGGGTATGTAATTGAAATCTATCACATACTTTTCTGAAAGATGAAGTTTCAGAGACTTTTTTGATCTGTACTGTACAGCATTATT
This sequence comes from Bryconaethiops microstoma, assembly GCA_037577275.1. Classification (NCBI taxonomy): domain Eukaryota; kingdom Metazoa; phylum Chordata; class Actinopteri; order Characiformes; family Alestidae; genus Bryconaethiops; species Bryconaethiops microstoma. The sequence continues at coordinate 4,414,467 of JBBJLS010000028.1, read as the reverse complement.
CAATGTAACGTTCTCATTTTATTCCAGCACATCCATGTATTATCAGTCAGTCCTCAGGACACTGCTGCTGTGTTATCTAGGTCTAAATGAGCAAGAATGTATTGATTGCTGAACACTTTAAAAATGAAAGGTGAATACCATAGTTCCATTATGTGCATAAATAATCATTCATTATTAGCATTATAGAAAATAAGTCCACTTAAACCAGAAGTCAGTGACACTAGTGATCCAAACACTACAATAGAGTGGAACTTGGCAACTGACAACCTTATACAGAGCTGCAGTGATTAATCCTGGAAGAGTTTATATCAATCAAGTGGATCATCCACATTTAATTGTCTGGCCGCTGAACCCCACTTGTGTTCTAAAGTTCAGTTAACAAGGTAGAGAAAATGCAGCTGATGAGCTGTCAAATTACAAGATGAGGGAGCTCCTTTGTTAGCTAGCTGGAATAATACTGACACTAGAATTACACAAGAAATTCTTTACCCCTCATTTGCATCAACACCATACTCAGAAATGTCTTCTAAGGGTGAGAAATTATTCATTCACTAGACACCTGGAGACTCAATAATGTATAAAATCTATATCATTCAGCCCTGACAGGCTTCATGGTGCACTTAACCTTTTTACAACCCCTGCAGTATTGTTGTAAATTGCTGGGGCACTCATTTGGAATCAACATCATTTAAATGCTAGACCTGGATTTCCACCTGTCCCTGTCATCATACCCAAGAGGAATATGCTTACAAAAAAGCAATTGAATATAAAATATTCATAATAGTATGCCTCCCCATCTATGACTGGAAAGCAAATAGACCACATGGAAATGTGCAGATAGCCTACACATGCATCGGTAATGTAGTGTGTGGCTGTGCATGGTTAACATTATGTATACATGTGTTTGAGTGACATTATCATTAAACGTCCTTAGTCCAGTGTTTACGACTTTTGTGGTTATCTCATTGTTTCGACCATCAAATGAATATTTTACCACTCCTACTGTGCGAAAGCACAGCTGAGAATATGTGTTATTTATGTGTATGTGTGAGAGATACTTGCTGTGAATGTGTATAGTAAAGTTGTCATTTTCGACAATATAAACATTAGTCAGACACATGCAACCTGGCATCCAAAGGGTGTAAACCAGCATTCAACTTCTTTTGGAAGCCCCTGGGACCTTAAATCTGCGACTATACACTATATGTACAAAAGTATTGGGAAAAAAATGTTTTTCAGGGTTTGAGCTAGTCCCCTTACTTCCAGTGAAGGTCATGCTTAATGCTTCAGCATACCAATACATTTTGAACAATGCCATGCTTCCCACTTTGTGGACACAGTTTGGGGAGGAACCTTTTCTATTCTTGCATGACTGTGCCCCAGTGCACAAAGCAAGGGCAATAAAGACATGGTAGGATGAGTTCGGTGTGGAAGAACTGGACTGGCTGGAACAGAGATTGCCACCAGGCCTTCTCGTCCAACATCTGTGTCTGACCTCATAAATGCTCTGCAGAATGAATGGGCATAAATTCCCACAGAAACTCCAAAATCTTGTGGAAAGCCTTCTAAGAAGAGTGGAAGCTGTTATAGCTGTAAATGGGGACCAACTCCAAATTAAAGTCTGTGTTTGAAAGCAATATCATTCAAGTTCTTGTTGGTGTGATTGTCAGGCATCCCAATTCTTTTGTCCATCTAGTGCAGGGTTGGGCATTTAATTTCTACAGGGGGCCACATAAAAAATGGTGCTAGGCTGTTTCCCGGCTGAGATACGGAGCAAAATGCTCCGTGACAGCTGTTTTTAAAGGTGCGTGCCACTTTTTTTTCCTCAGTAGAGAGCCAGGAGAAAGCCTCGGTCCTTCAAAGCCCCCCAAAAGCCCCACCAATGCTCCCTCAAAGCTCCCCCGGCCACTACTGAGGAAAAAAAGCGGCACGCACCTTTAAGGCCTGAACGGGCTGTCATGTAAACATTGGGTCCTCCAGGTAGCCGAGGGAGGGCCTGCCCACCGCAGTACCTGTTAAAAATTGTTGTAGTCTGCCGGTGATTTACGTGAACCGGCAGATGCAAAACTGGCATTTAAGTATCAATACCAGTTCTAATTGTTATCGAACTCGATACTAAATTTTAGTATTGATTAGTATCTGAGAATTGATTTTTTGACAACATTATTCATTTGTGTTTATGACTGATATACCGCGGGCCAGACAGGGATACCCAAAGGGCCGTATTCAATTCAATTCAATTCAATTTTATTTATATAGCGCTTTTTACAACCAGGTTGTCACAAAGCAGCTTTACAAAG
>JBBJLS010000028.1:4390854-4410533 GCA_037577275.1 Bryconaethiops microstoma | reverse complement strand
TACCCATTACACATACCCCCCCACCCCCTCCGCCATGTCCTTCTCACACTGAGATCTGTTCAGAACAGATCTCTAAACACTGAATGCACATCACGAATTTGCACACTAATGCACACTGCACCTTTTATACTCATATTCATGTACATATAGTTTATGCTCATGTTTCATATTTTTATATTTGTACCTTTTTACTTCACTGTTTCCTTTTCCAATATGTTTGTTTCTTATGCTGCCAACAAAGAGCTGCTAAACAGTGTTTCATTGTTCCTGCAACAGTGACAATAAAGATCTATCTTATCATTTTACTCGTTGGGGATGTTTTTGCACAAAGGCTGTGAAATAATAAATTAACCCTGTTGGACAGTATGGAGTGACATGTCTGACTTCCAGTAGTCCTGCCTACCTGCAGAGCTCCCCCTCTTTTACACTTGTACACACTTTTACATTTCTCTCTCACACTTTCTCTCTCTCTCTCTCTCACACACACACTCTCTCTTTCTCTCACTCTCTCTCTCTCTCGCACACACACTCTCTCTCTCTCTCTCTCTCTCTCTCTCTCTCTCTCACTCTCTTTCTTTCTCTCTCTCCCTCTCTCCTGTACATGTTGGACATACACTCTGGCTCTTTACTTTATGACTCATTCACTCACTATCCTGCTGGGGCTGTGTCCTCCAGCACCCCTGCTGGCTGTTCACTGAAACTGCACCATGACTCATCGCAGATTGTGAAGAACAGAGAAAGTGCTTTTGCGTTTTTGTCTCATGACAAAGAGGAGTGATCTGACACATAAAAAGATTCTTTTGGGTGAATGAATAAACGTTTGTTTTTGCTCTAAGCTATATCAAACTGAAAATGTGTCAAATGCTCTTCTGGGCCGATTGTATTGTGGATAAGACATGTGGAAGGACATGCACTTGCTTAAGTGATGCACACTAGTCAATAGCTTGACTATAAATACCACACACACGCATTTTCTGGGAAGGTTCATATTTCATGAACTGAACAATGAACTGCATTGATTTTATAGCACCCACACCATACAGAAGCATGTGTAAATGGAAGTATCTGTAACCCCCCCTGTGTTTCTTCCTCCCCAGTGGCGTTTCCACGACGATAGACCCTTTTTGGGACATCAGCCTGGACCTGCCAGGCTCCTCCACACCCTTCTGGCCCCTGAGTCCGGGGGGTGACAGCGGTGTCGCCAATGGCGAGGGTCACTTGACCGGCTCCACCACGCTCACAGACTGTCTGCGCAGGTATGCCCACTTCTGGCTCAGCTTGTCAGCCCTGACGGATGTTCTAGATACACAAGGGGTCACAATGGACTTCCTGTATAAACTCCCCATGAATGAATGAGGTAGGACGATGCAGATCAACCTTTGACTTGCTTTGGCTTAGTACTGTGACACAGCATCTTACAGCACATGTTATAACAAGCTGGGTAAATATACGACATAGCGGCTACAAGAGTTGAAAATGCTGGATAGGACGTTGGAGGGAGAACTTGCGAAAATCTAGCCTGAACACGTACAGCCCACACACAAACATTTAGTGATATGTTAGTAGAGCACTGGAGAAGCAATATAGCCTACTTGTAGATGCTTATCATAAGTAAAGTTCTCCATTTAAAACTAATGAATAAATATCAAAGCTTAATATTTATATATATATTGGTATCGGCCAGAGCTTAAGGTGTCTGTATCAGAAAAGGAAAAGTCATGTCAGGCCATCTCAAGTTGTGAGCAGCAGTTTGTCTATGATGAATACAATTAAATATAATACAGAACATAGTGTAAGAATACTTTAGGGACTGTTAATATAAAGATGGGATATTGTCCTTTAGATAAAGGTATAATCTAAATGGATGTTTAAGTAAATTTTAAAAATACTTCTTGAATGAGATGTTACTCGTTCGGGTCTTGTTCAGTTTGTAAGACTGGATTCTCTGTGTACTCCACTAACACAATGCACAGGCAGGTGTGTCCGCTTCATTAATGTTACTAACTTTATTGGGTTCAAAGGAAGCGCAGAGATCCTGACTCATTTAGCGATGGCCCTTCATAAAAATAAATGTGTCGTGGGCTTCAGAGATGTTTGCAATCAAGAACAATCACACACGCGCGCACACACCGGTAAGCTACATTTACCTAGTTTGACTCAACGAGGATGTGCGTGATTGACGTGGCAGATTTTTTGTTTACATTCCTGCCAAATAGATATCAGTGACCTCCACATGGATTCCGCAGCATTTCACACAAACACAAAGAACTGAATGCACTATGCAGAACTGTCTTATGTTTCTCTTCTCTCTCCCTCTCTCTTTCGCTCTTTCTTTTTCTCTCTCCTTCACTCTGTGTTTTGAAGGTTCACTCGGCCTGAGCATCTAGGAAGCAGTGCCAAAATCAAATGTGGTGGTTGCCATAGCTACCAAGAGTCTACTAAACAACTGACGATGAAGAAGCTCCCCATAGTAGCATGTTTTCATCTGAAAGTAAGTTTCACGTAGTTCATGTGAATTTGAAATTGTTTTTTTTTTTTGCATGATTGACTCAAGGAATAAAAGACAATTTTCTTTCTCTGACATTTTTTTTAAAAACAAACCTTGCTCTGACATTTGTTTAAACAAATGGGTTTAAATTATTGATGAAAAATGAATGTGAACCTCTTCAGAAAGAATAATTAATCAGGTTTTTGGATCAGTTTAGATCAGTCTGAACTAAAACAAAAAGCAAAAGAAAAATTCTGAACTATGATTTTCACGAGAGTTGAAAGGAGCACAGAAGAAAAGACTGGAAAAGAGTTACAAAAACGGTTTCTGAACATTTTATTCTTCATCAGTCGACAGAGACAGATAAAAAGCTACTCTGCGTGGGCGTCCTGCACAGATCAGTGCTCGCCAAAGTGAAGTGATGGAGAACCCCAGGGTGACTGCTGACAATCTGTGATCATCTCTTGCACTTTCTGAGTTCATGAGTCTACTAGGAGAAAGACATTGATTATGAGTGGCATTTATAGAACATTAACATGAAGGGAAGTGTTATTAACCAGTAATAAAGCATTGCTGTCCAGCTGAAGTTGCTTAAAAGTCACTTGAATCTTCTTTGGTGCTTTTGGAGCAATCACATTAAGAAATAACATGAAGGTTTCACACTGACCAAATTCTGCTTATCAGCACTAAAACCTTCACTACTGTGAAGCATGGCGAAGGTAGTGTAATTCTAATAGTTTGGGACATTTTATGGAAAAAAAATTCATAGTTTATGACTTGACTTTGATATAATTACATGCTGTGTTATGATTTTAAAGCGATCTCTGCTAGCCAAGCAGTCCAAAAATATTTAAGTTACATGAACCTAAAACAGTTCAACGGTTGGCCTAAGTACCACCTACCCTTTAGCCAAAACTGATGCTTAAAAGTATTAACTGGTTGAGGCCAGTAAACATAAGAAGAATTTCACTCTGTTCAACCTGTGTGCTGTGGTGTGTTCATGTATGACAAATGGACACTTTCACTTAACTTTCAATTCATGATTTATGAATACATAGAATTTTTTCAGAATAAAAAGAACATCCAGCCGTAATAATCCGTGAACTGTTTGGTCACAGTAGCTGGTTGGGAGCTGTACAGGGCAGCTGGTGGCTTGGTGGTTAGGGAAGGTTGTAGATTCGAATCTCAGGACTGCTAGAGGCACCACTGAGGTAACCTTGAGCAAGGTACTGTCCCCACACACTGCCTCATTGGTGGCAGCCCGCTACTTCATTTGGTGAATGGGTTTAATAGGATAATTTAAATGCAGATAAAGAATTTCACACTGGGTGCTGTGGTGTTCACGTGTGACTCTAAGGGACCACTTTGCTTTTAACTGAACAGTTGTAAAGTAAAGTAGAGACAGTGGAGCGAGGCATTTACTGCACACAGTCATAGATTTACATGTCCCACACTCCTCCACCACATGTAACCTCGAAATATCTCAAAAGTAGTTGTTGGTTGAAGTAGTTGTTGGCCGATTCATTTTGAGGAATGTTGCAGTCCAATCTGCTACACAGCACTGGGTTTATACCAAATACTGGGTTCAAGAATTTTCATGGTGTTCTGAACACAATGTGATTAAATATGGCTGTATTCAATAAAGAAATGTGGCTTTTTTTTACACTAGTGAAATCTATTTCCATGGTATCTCCATGACAGCCAGATTTTCTGTTTTAGTTTATTTTTCACTAAAATATAGAATGACATTGATTTTGTTATTGTTGGTTTATTGTGGCATATTTATATTATTTAAAAAAAGTAAAGAGGCTTTTGGCTGACGTCCTTATCCAGAGTGACTTACAGTCGTTAGTTACAGGCACAGTCTGACAGTCATTAGTTACAGGGACAGTCCCCCTGGAGACACTGAGGGTTAAACTCCATCGACTCAATGGTAGAAAGTGGGGGGTGGGGGGTTGAACCTGCGACGTTGTGGTCATCGGGTTCACAGACAAGTTTTTTTACACACTAATCTATCTTTAACCTGTGAGGTACCCCAAGGGTCTGTTCTCGGGCCAGTTCTATTTTTATTATATATGCTTCCCCTATAGTATATACAGGGAACTGGAACTATCTGCTAGGCATTGCTGCCGGTCGCACCTCCATGGGTCTTCAGCCAGGAACCACCGATCACCAACGTTTCACTCCTTTAATCCTGGAATGTCTCCTTGTGGCGAAGCAGTGACAGGGACGTCTCCCTGTCACCCCCCTTAGCTGATGGGTGTTCCCCCTCCTGCGGCTGTTGTTGGGGTTGGTTGTTCTTTCCCCAGCATTTGTCCTTCCTCCTCAGCCAGAGCCAAAAGCTCCCCTTCTCAGCTTCCTCTGCCAGCTCTTTGGTTTCCTTCTGTAGGTTCCCTCTGGTCACTCCTGCGTCCCTCAGAAGGCGTGTTGACAGCCCCACGTATCCGACTTCCACTGGATAGATGGTAGTCTTCCAGCCAGCCATCCGGCACTCAGCAGCCAGCTCTGAGTACTTGGCCTTTTTTCGCTCGTCGGCGACCTCGATCCCCTCCTCTGCTGGTATTGTGAGCTCAATAAATAGCATGAACCACACCACTACATCGGGGCGTACAGATGTAGTAGTGATCTCGACTGGGAAACGGAGCTGCCTGTCGAGGTCTACTCTCATGGTCCACTCCTGTTTGGGGAAAAACGGCCTAGGTGTTTCTTTTGGCCTGGTGTTTCTTCTCCCCCCCACCATCTGTGACGAAACTGTGGATCCTAGCTCAAATCATTCAGTCTTTTAATGACGTTTCGTACCATTTTTTATGCAGATGATATCCGGCTTTATTGTTCTCTTAAGCTTCAACAAATGTTTAAGTTGCCCTCTCTGGTTAACTGCCTGTTGGAGATCAATAAATCTGCCAATTATTTAAAGTTAAATGTTGAGAAAACTTAGGCTATGATTTTTGCCCCTCCTGACCTCAACCTGGCAATATCTCAAGTTATCTGCTTTTTCAGTCTCATCAAAGGTGTCTTTACGTAATCTTGGAGTTATGTTCGATCAGTTCCTGAGTTTTGATGCCCATGTCAGGCTTCTCAGCCGTTCTTGGGGTTTTTTTCCAACTAAGAAACCTTTCCAAATTTCCAAATGCTGTGTCTAGGCCGGAGATGGAAATGCTCATCCACGCTTTCATTTCCTCACGTCTTAACTATTGCAACTCACTTTTTATTTGTCTCAGTAAAGCAGGTCTTTCCTGTCTTCAGACTATCCAGAACACAGCTGCTAGGGTTTTAACATGCAAACACAAATTGTTGCACATTACCCCAATTCTATCTAACCTTCACTGGCTCCCTGTTGAATACAGAAACCAATTTAAAATCCTGGTTCTCACTTATAGAGCCTTGTATGGTCTTGTATGGACGTCACAGTCACCTGTACTCAGAGGCAGGAATTTTGAAAGTAGCCAATCTCCGAACGTTATTTATTTCTCCTTGCTGCTGATTGGCTGCTGCCCTGTCATGCATCTCTGGCAGACACAGTCCAGAATTTCCCCCATGGAGCGTCTTGAGTGTTCTCGTGTTTGGTTTTGTTCTTCTTAAAACCCTGTATTTTTATTACTGTAAATTAAAATATCACTGCATTTATCCTGCTTACACCAAAGAAAACGACAGCGCATGAATTACAGTACAGTCAATACAGGGGTAACATCGGTATTTTACATTTGAGCACTGTGGGAGTTCAGTGTAAACTGTACAGTACAGATACGGGTTTACCTTTACGTTTCCTTTAAGGGTAAAGTATTAAGCTGGGTTTAAAATGAAATGAAAGTATTTTGGGAGCATAATTGGGGGCATATTTAGGGTTTACACTAGAAAAAGAGGCATTTTTAGGGTTTTTTTTTTTTTTTTTTTTTTTTTTTTACCACATCACTACTTCGCGTTTTTTCGCTATACACGGCTGCCCTTTGAATGTATCCCACCGCGATAAACGGGGCTTTGCTGTATATATTTCTTTCAAGTTATTTATTTATTTTCCTTTATTTCATTTATTTCATAATTGCTCCTATTTTGTTTTTGCATTAATTTTTACTTGTTTTATGCTGCTCCTTGTTGTTCAGCCCCTTGTGGCTTGTCTGCGAAAGGCACTTTAAAAATTAATTTTACTTACTAACTTACCACTCTCACGTGACCTACAATTTTACTTCTTTACTTTCTTCTCCTCATATGTTCATCTCTGCTGCACCAGCGCTTCGAGCATTCAGCCAAGCTGCGGAGGAAGATCACGACCTACGTGTCCTTCCCTTTAGAGCTGGACATGACTCCTTTCATGGCCTCCAGGTCAGCTGTCTTGCCACACATGTCTCACATTCACAGAAGCTCGCTGGATTGAGCAACCTGCCTTTTGTTTGTTTGTTTGTATGCGTTTGATTGATTGAGACCAACAATGTTGATTTAGCAGCACCAACAAGCCATTATTTTTATTTGTCATTTTAACATAATCTGTATTGACCAACACTGACTAGGATATTGACTTCTAACAGTTGAGGTCCCATAAGAGAAAAACAAGCTGTTATACTTTTAGAAGATAAGATAAACCTTTATTAGTCACACAGTGGGATATTTTTATTGCTACGGCAGAAAGTAGACAGAACAAAGTTAAGAGCAGCAAAACAGTTCATCCTGTGTTAGTCATGGTATAAGAAGGGATGGCCTCATTTTAGACCTCTCAGTGGCACAGTTTGTGTGTCTTAACTCTGCTTCATAGAATCCTTAATGAAGAAAAGAACACGTTTCTTTTACAATAGACCCAAAAACACACACACTGATTTTCACCTGATATTAATTTGATGCACATTTACCTCTTTTGGGTCTACTTTTGCATTTAGGGATAAAATGATTTCGCAGACTGTATGTAGAAAACAATTAATTCTATGATCGTCAATTAATTCTAAAAACAGACTTCGATAATAAGGTACAAAAGTATTAAAATATTTACATAACTTTTTCTCTTCCACAGTAAAGAGAGCAGAGTAAACGGCCAGTACCAGCAGTCAGTAGACCTGTTAAACAATGATAATAAGTAAGTACCCGCTTCATTTTCTCTCAGCCTTTTGCAGTAAAACCAGACGTGGAATACGAATCAAATGAGTTTGTGTGTTTTTACCAGTTTGTACTAATGCCACCATTACCCAAGTTTTCTGTTCTTACTGAAAAATTTCTGTGAATAAGGAGAAGAGATCTTTGATATCTAGTGTTTAGTGTAAAAGTGTATTCCTCTCCCTCTCAGGTATTCCTTGTTTGCGGTGGTGAATCACCAGGGCACGTTGGAGAGTGGCCACTACACCAGCTTCATTCGCCAACACAAGGACCAGTGGTTTAAATGTGATGATGCCATCATTACCAAGGCCAGCATTAAAGATGTGCTGGACAGTGAAGGGTGAGGGGACCACGCATCCTTACTTTAGTTCATGAACAAAGGGAAACATGAATTACAGCACTGAGATCGTACTACTCGTGCAATTTGTTTCATCCTTTACAGCGTTCCCCGCAAAGTCGCGGTTCAGAGTTCGCGGCCTCAAATTCGCGGTAACCGCAGATATCCTCCCCATTTTATATATAATTATGTATAATATACGTAATATATACTTTTTCATGCATTAAGAAAAATATATTATTAAAAATATTAAGAAAAATATAATTTACTAAATGTGTAACATAAGTATGAACGTAAACTCAGCTACATATAAAGTGTAACTGTGTACATTTTTTAGTGCTGTCGAGAGACACAAAGCAACTGTATATTGGCTGCTGCCCTGTGATGCATCTCTGGCAGCTGCAGTCCAGAACTCCCGCATCAGAACAGTTTCCCGCGTGGAGCTCTCTCGAGTTATCATATTGTATTTGTTCTGTTCTGTCCACTTTTTGCTGTGACAATGCAAATTTTCCACTGTGGAACCAATAAAGGTTTGTCTCAGTAGTAGACTTATCCAGTGTTTTTCCGTCCCTACAGGTATTTGTTATTCTACCATAAGCAGTTCCTGGAATACGAGTAGCCTTACACACCGTCTGCAGGCCATGGAGGACGGCGTTCATCTGGAGAGAGGGCGAGATCGCTCCTGCTGCAGAGGATCAAATTAACACAAGCCTACCTGAAACTGTGACTACCCATCGCCTCCCTCCCACAAGGGGCCAATGAAGTAAAAAGGACGAAAAAAGAATTTAAACGAAAAAAGGAAGAAAAAAAAAAAAACTGTAAACCAGTCATGCAACACATTCAAATCAGCACTGAGCTAACCATTACTTGACATGAGAGGAGACAGAGGGGAGAGACAGGACAGGACAGGACAGGACAGGACAGGACTCCTCACACTTTTTCCGTGTGTGGAGAAAGGGGCGGAGACTGGACGGATCTGTGAACAGAGGAAGCAGAGAGGGCACATCTCAGCTTTGACTACAGTATTTTTAATTTCCTTTTTCTGTTTTATTGTTCTTTTGTTTTACTCCATGGTGCTCTCACTCAAACTGACCAAGCATTAGAAGCCCGGTGGTGGTGGGGGGTTCTGTAATGTATATGCATATCGAACTGAATGCAAAAAAAGAACACAAGAATAGTGCAACAAAGAAGGTTTTAAGTTTGCTTTCAATGTTGTGTTTTTGTTTTTGTTTATTTTTTTGATGCTGAATATTGTTTGTGGTATTTGTTATGAAATACTGTATGAACTGAGTATCTATTTTTAAGAGAGAAGTAGAGGATCCGGGTCTGAGGCGGCCGGGTCGGCGCTGCCGTGGCACCCGAAAGCCTGGGCATGCAAGCGTTCATTTTTTGAGGTTATTTTTCTTTATTTTTGTATTTTGAGGGCAGGGGATGTCTGATTTGGTTTACTGTCTGTGTCAAACCCCCACACTAGCCATTTTTTGAGATTCTCCTTTCGTGGGTTGAGCTCCTCTCGTCCGTTTGCAGGGCTGTTTCTCCTCCGTTCATTTCTTCATGCGTATCTCCATTGTGTCGTGAAGTTTTCGGTAAACGTATTAAAGCTGAAGTCTTCGCTCGGCATGCGGATTAGGGGCGGCGGCCGCCCTGAAAGCTTGGGAGGTGGAATCCAGCGGCGCCAGGCTGTGGAGGGTGTGGACAGGTGTTGCAGTGTGTTACTGTTCCAGTCCCACACCTCAGTGTGATCTACTGCTGTGCGTCCACATGGGGGCGAGCCTGTAGGCCTATGCAAGGCAAGACGTTAAAGAAAGAGAGAGTTCACTGTTTCGTTTTTTTCTTTTGCATCCCCACATATCATTTTAGATCTAATTTATCTGACCATAATACTTCGAATTTTAAAATGCATTTTTTTTCCCTTAAAAATAAAGGTGCCAAACGGTTATTCTGGAGTGATGCCAGACTTTTAAATGGATGGTTCTATGGACTACTCCAGTATTTATTATTTGGTCCGTTATCATCAGTGTAGATACTTTTTCTGTACTTAGAAAAAAAAACCCAAAACACTATCCATTGACTTCTAGTGTTTTGAGTCAACAGGTTTTCTCCTCTTTAAACTACGAAGTTAGAGATTCAGTTAAACATGGTGTATTCCTCTACAGAACCATCCATTGAAGGGTTCTATAGGGGAACGTTTCCGGTGCTCAGGCTCCTCCGGACAGTCCAGATTTCTGCTTGATCTGGACTCTCCTAACACATGAATATAGAGCATAACTGTGGGGAACCACTGTGATAGGAAACTATAAGTGGTTCTTTTACCAAATTGCTCCAAAGTTCCCTTTCATCGCCTTTATTTTAAAGACTGCATGTTCAGACTAACCTTTTGAAAACTGGTGAACTTGTCCTTTAATTTGACGTTGTCCAGTAGGTACTCACTGTAACCCATTCTGATGGGAGCTGCATTCTTGACTATCCATGATGCTGTAGATCAGGCGTTTGATTCGGGTTTTGGGGGTCAGAACAGAGAACAGTTTGATTTCTATAATGCACTATTTCACAACCAACCACAAACTTGGCACATTCAGTCGAATACCCCTTTAACACCCCTATTAAACACACGAGCGGTCAGATGAGTTTCTCACAAGACAGAACCAAACTGCTCCACTCGGGCCCCCAGAAGCTTAGTCAGGCCTGTTCTGAAGGTTGTGGTGGAGAACGGGTCCCCTCATGCTGCTCTACTGAATCAGTATGCTGTTCCACATGGAGCTAAAGAGAAAAAGACACACCAGGGTATTGTGTGTGTGAGTGTGTGTGAGTGAATGCGTGTGTGTGTTTTTTATTATTGTTTGAATATCACTGTACGTTTCACAGAAATATTCCCATGTAGCTGATCGCTGGTCAGCGGTTGCTCTCGGTCACGTTAACCCAAACAGACCTCGACAGAGACCTGCTCCGGAAAACAGCTCTTCAGAAACAGTGGGAGCTCCTTGCTAAAAGATTTGGGGTGCCCTGGTCTGCTGCAGATGTTTTAGGGACAGTTCATTAGGCTGGGTCCTACACACACCTGGGGTGTGGAGGCCCTCAGGTGTGCAGTGGCGCCCCCCACAGCCGTTCAGGGACACTGCTGGAGAGAGAGGAGAAGGCGCGAGGGCATCATCGTCTCTTTCTGTGAATAAAAATCAGAACAGAACTGGACTGGGCTCCTGTTGCTTTATTTTATGAACACTTTTGCCATTTCAAGCCTCTGTGAAAAAAAAACAACCTCATCAATATCCAACATTGTGACAAAAATAAGATGTTTTTAGAAGTGAGAAAGTTAGTTCTCTTTTACATCTTGTTCTTGACAGCCTCAACCGCTCCCTGATGGACCTTAATCAGTTGATCAGTGTTCAGTCAACTTCTGTGGTGCTGAAGGCCAGCTGGAAACTGGGAACAAAGTGAGAATTGAACTACATCCTGAATGCAATCTGGTCGGCTTGTTGCTGATAATACTAATAGAGCCCCCCTTAAAGCATCATTTTAAAGGAAATGACAAAACATCAAAATAAGAGAAATGACGCAGTGTTTACAGAACTTGAGGAATTAAAAGAAAAATTTCTTGTTCACTCAAACAAAATGACAACCTTTGACAAACTTCTGGTAGTGTTTTACCATCCAACTGGTCTCATTGTGAGAGGAGAGTGTCGATTACAGCAGTGGTTTTATCATTTTCCTCATTAAATCAGATGTGATTCAGGTGATCACTAATCAGTCCTTCATGGAGCAGAATGAGGTGCTTGTGTAGGAATTTACCAGACACTTGCATGGAATGGTCGTCACTCTTAGAGATGCTGATTTAATAAATTGCAGTGCTCCCTACTGTCCGTATAGACCAACACTCTGCAGTGCAGGTGTGTGTACACATGGGGGCAGTGTGAACACTGGAAAGGCTGGACTTGCAGTGATCCTGTTTCTGATACTGAGGGTGCAGCGAGGAAGAAAAATACAACATTAAAGGAGTTGAATGAACCAAGTTTTACTTCCAAGTAAAAGCATTGAACAAACACTAACAAATGTCCAATTATCTACTTTAGCTTCAGCATTCAGTACATCAATGCATCAAAAATGGCCAGATCTCAAACATGTGGCCGTTTACAGGAGCATACAAAAGCAACATTGGTTTCTGGAAGCTGGAAGCTTCGGAAGGGGCACAGACAAAGCTTCTTACAAATCACACAGTAACAAATGGTGAGGAGATTAAAAGACATTGTTGCTCTTGGCACAAAGCTGTTCTCCAGCCTCATGACAGGGAGCGGCTCTGGACAAGTCTGCCACACTGACTGAGAACATCACTTCAGGTTTACATGGTATTCATCATCGAGAGAACATGGGAATCCTCAACACAAAAGTACAACAACTACAATAAACAGTGGAACTTTAATGTATGACAGTTGGTTCTAGACCATGGTTCTAGCAGTCAGTTGTTCCTATTCAGCTCAGTAAAGGCGCCACAAATGTTCGTTGGAGCAATACCATAAACATCTACTTTTGAAGATTTCAATGGACAGTTCTCTAAAGGGCCAGGTTTGTAAATGAGGCTTTTTTAAATTGAAAGAATTCTGTGTAATGTTAAGTTTCTGTTAAAGGTGTTTCCTAGAAGTGTAGGTCCATTTCTTTACTTGAAGAGATAGTTGTTGAGTTTCAGATGACTCTGGAGGAGGACAAAGACTGGGAGAGCATCATACGAATCTAACATAACAGTCCAAAAATGTACAGCTTGCTTTCGCAGACTGAACCGGAATCATCTTTGTCCTGCACAACAGTCATCATCTTGAACAAAGGCGAAACAGCACTGATATATTTTATCCAGTGTCAAAGGCTTGAATGTGTGGGAAGCCCTTTTAGCTTTCAGTCCAGTTTCTCGATATCAGAAACTGAAAATGTTTAGTAAAAGAAAACAAGGGAAAAAAGAATCTGACATGTAAAATTTGGTATCTGACCGTGTTAAAATATTATTTTTTCTAGTGGGAATTAGGGAATTATAATTGAGCATATTCGTTTTCACTAGAAACTCAATTTTAATATGAATTTAATGTTTTACTATTATGCATTTCATTTTTTATGTGATAATTTAAGTTTCAGGTACATATTATGCTTTATTGAACTCAAGGAAAAAAACATTCCATTCTTAGATATAAGAACTAAGTTTGATTATGTAATAATGACATTTTTACTAGTAAGATTTACATTTGAATATTTAACTGCAACGTCAGAATTTGATGTCTGGAAAAGCACTGAAGCTTCCTTTTCCAGTCTTATGAGTACAAGCACGTACAGAAATTTGAAGCAAAATGTTTGTAAAAACCAGAATTGTAGTGCAATTAAATCGTTTTTTTACATGTGTAAAGGGCAAGTTTACTCAGTGGAATATTTACAGCTGTTGTGAAATGCTTCTAGCTGTCTAGTAAACTGCAGTTGCCAGCTAACCCACAATTGTTTTGGACTATTAAGACTTTAATTTACTATTTAATCACAGTTAGCGAGCTAGCTAGCAGGTGCTATATGCAAAAAGCTGTCTCATGTGTTCTTCTCTCATTTACCCCCAAAGTAAAATAGCTAACTTGCTACTGCAAGTCTTATTCGTTCATTTCCCGTCAAAGGTTTCAGGCTATCTTGCAGTCACACTTTTCCTTTTTCTCCCTAAGTTAGCGAGCCAGGTTGCATTCACGACGGGCTCGTAGCTTTCTCTTGTCTTATTCTCTCATTTATCCCAAAGTTGATGCTCAGCTATGCTACGAACTGTTGTATCTGTTGTATCATTCGCCTGATGGACAGAGAGGACCAGTTTCCTCCCTTTCCAGTACCCTTGATGTTTTTGGCCACTAACACTACACTACAGCACCTGTCTGAGTGCATTAAGTTAAATTCTAGTTAGCCATGGCGTTTATGTGTCGGTTGTATAAAATTATTGGTTTCTATTGAAAGGTTCACTATTGGCCAGTGAAGCTTGGTGTGATTCTTAGCAGTGCCAAATGCATTCTCAAACTTAATACCAAGTGGTATGAGCTGAATTTTGATATTGATTTGTCCCTCCACTTTAATTTCTTACTATGAATTATGGCATTTTCCAGTTGAGAAGCTGATATCGAGAACTTAATTAAAAGCTGTAGTGGCCTTCCATAAGCGGGAGTCTGTTTTTAACCAGAGCCCCTTCTCACATGTCCAATATAGGAAAAGGCACTGAAAAACAGGCAGACCTTTCAAGCAGAAGAACGTCTTCACCCCAGTAACCTGCTGTTCTTTAACAGGAACCAGCGCGACGTGCCCACAGTAGGCATGGGTTCTGAGGATGACAACGGTGATTGAAGCTGAAAACAGAAGGAACACGAGAACCCGGCAGGGTACATGTTCTAGCCCTTCACAATTTGACATCTCCAAGAGGACTGGAGAGAGCATTCAGAGACACTTCTCCACACTCTGGAGCGCCATCCCCACGTGGCTTCCCGCAAAGGCATGCCACCCTGCAGGAGTGTGTGTGCGTCACCATCTCCCACCATTGAACAGTTAGTTACACACAGTATTCACAAGAGTCTGGAAACATCAGCATCCAGGTCACGGTACTAAAACACATGCTGACTCTTAGGCCTGGGAAAGGGGACCACACATACCCACACACACACACTTCTCTCTTTCTCCCCCACGTTTATTTTATATTCAAACAACAATTACGGCATAACTGCATGTCTATTTACAACTCTAAATACTGGACAAAGGATGTACATCATTAATGACGACCTCTCTGATCATTTAAGAATATTTAGAAAATTTTAAAAGGGTCTGAATGAATGACTTTCAAGAATTTTGCCAATAACCTAGAAGACTAAGGCTTTCTTAAAGAAGTCAGTACATTGTCACAACAGGAAAGAGACAGTGACATCTTCATATACACAAGTCTATACAACCTAGCAGCAGTCAGGTTAGTGTTAAGCCAGCAGTTATGCCAATAAATATTCTAGGTAGGCTACATAAGGATAAGAGAAGGACAGTTCACTCGAACGCTATACTTTGCTGAGATCTTAGCAGAGACTGTTCACTATTCTACATCACATTATGCGTAACTGAATAATTTCGTAAACCAGAAAGAGTAAAAATACAAAACTGTACATTCTGGCTGAAAGAGGGAGTCACATAAATATAGACATGAGGTCCCATTCTATAGATAATAAACATTCGTCTGTGGTGCCATTCTTATAGGCACCTTCATTTTCCAGTAGTCCACTTGTATGACTACCAGGGGCGGCACTTAGAAGAATGAAAGCTGAGGGCTCTCAGTTAGAAGAGTAGCAGTTCCTTGAGAGAATGACAAATTCATCAATCACAACGTATAGGTGAGTACTGCAAAGTTATTAGTGTGCACTGGATTTGAGAGCGTTCTGAGTCTTCTCACTCGCATGCAACCTTGGACTCTTTATATGATAGAAATACATGAGACTTGTCAGGGTGACCTTCTGTTATCTGGGGAGCTGCACGGCTACCATGCTGTCCCATCTGCAGTCCATCAAAACGTTTTGAGGAATGCAGTCCCATAAGAATACAGTACATAATAAAGGTTCAGGATGCAGAGCAGGACAAATGTTTCCAAAAGATTATTAGACATAACTTTGGTGAGCCTTCCTTTACTTTTTGAAATGGGAAAGTTCAAGATGACCTATCACTTGACAAAAAAAAAAGTCTTTTGCATTTCTAAGCCAGATAAACTAACCAACCCTCTCACTGAGAAGGCCTGTTGAGTGGCACTTGACCATCTGTTGGATTTAGAAATCTTCCACCCTCTCGGTTTCTCCCTGTCCATCTGCTTCTCGCACAAGTGAGTGCAATATTAACGTATATGTGCCTAAAATTTTAGGAGTGATTGACTCCTCTCTATCAGATGCTGGTCTGCAGGTCTCCATTTAGCAGTGTGCTCTGAGTCTCGGTGGGGTCATTCATCATCCGCGACTTGTCCTGCTTGCTGTCACTGCGCTCAATCTCATCCAGGCCACCTACCTTTTTGAGGCATAGAACATTCTGGAAGCTTTTCTTGAAGTTCTCCGACAAGAAGGCATACAGGATTGGGTTGGCACAGCTGTTGGCATATCCCAGCACCACGACAAAAGCGAAGGTGCTCCTCAAGACTGGCGTGGTGCTGATTGTGCCCGTCACTGAAGTCACATTGAAGACGTAAAATGGCAGCCAACAAAAGACAAACACAGCCACCACGATGGAAACCATGCGTGTCACCTTCCTCTCTGAACGCTTCCGCTTGGAGGAGCCCACCCGTATCCCTGAAGATTTTACTTTGATGATAATGAGCAGGTAGCACAAACAAATGACCATCAGGGGCAGGAAGAAGCCCAAAAAAAAGGTGTAGAACATGAATGCCGTGTAGTAGGCCTCCTCCGGCTCTGGCCACACAATGGTGCAGAAACAACCGCCTGGCTTGGTGATCAAGCTACTGTAGATGACGATGGGCATATTGACCAGTAGGGACACGACCCATACTGCCAGGTTGATGGTCTTGGCCACACGGGGTTTCCTCCATGTGGTAGACTTGATGGGATGCACCACGGCCAAGTAGCGGTCGATGCTCATCACCATCAGGCAGAAGATGCTGGTGAACTGATTAAGAGAGTCCACAGTCATGACCACGCGGCACAGCACTGCGCCAAAGGGCCAGTGGACCAGGGCTAGCTGGATGGCGATGAAGGGCAGACTCAGCATGAAGAGCACATCAGCCACAGCCAAATTGAGGATGTAGATGTTGGTGACCGTCTTCATCTTGGCGTAGCGCAAAATGACGTAAATGACCAGAGCATTGCCACTGAGCCCTACGGCGCAAACTACAAAATAGATGAAGGTAATGACCACCGTGCTGGTCCTGGTGAAGCTGTGGTCCGTGTCATTGCTCGACATGAAATTGTCATACATGGGGGGCACGGAAAGGTTGGGGGGCAAAGATGGAAATATCCAAGGATCCATGGCTCTGCTCCCTCAGTTTCCTGACATCCTTGAATATGATGCATCACCTGGACGGAGAAGAAAGGTCAAGGTAAGTGAATCATCAGAGTCATAAATCCAGTCCTACTGTTGTTCAGTCCATCCTTGTTTATAACCAAACAAATATCATCCCAGTTAACCTTATTGACTGTGAGGCCTTATAAAAGTGCTTAGTGCCTCAGTTATGTCACAATATTAGGGTTGAGGTTTATCAGTCTTTGTCAGGTAAGTTGATTAAGCTGAGTGGAGTTATCTCCATTCTGCTGTTTGTTACTGCTGTTTCAAATAACCCCCATAGCAGATGGTCAAAGGCTGGGCATATTACTTGTTCCCTTACGTAACTTATGCAACCTACATTTGAACTATTCTCAGTGATTGGTGGGTCAGAGTCGTAGAATAATGGTTGTCAATACAAATGTTATTCAGAGTGTAGAGTAAAAGCAGAGCTCTACCGTGAGGGTCACGAAGCTACACTGATGCAAAATTTCATCTGTGTCAGGCACGTCGATTCACGAGGATCAATCTGTCCACCAAAGTGGTCAGCGCAGCCAAAACAGTATGACCGTAATATTGCACCAAACAGGGTTTGGCATGTTAACACGCACTGGAAGTGTCTCTCTCTGTTAGTGACCTGGTAAAGTTTTGCCCTTTGCTTTATGATACAGTCCGTTAGGCAAACAGAGTGAAGCAAATGTCCTTGGTGCTGTTACAGAGGTTACTCTGATTTATTAAGGGGTGTGTTTGCACTAAATTAATCCTATTTAGGTAATTGAAAGAGGTACTGCTCAATGAAATTGAAATGGCCTGTAGTTCTGTGCTGAGTAGGAGGGGCTCTGCATCAAGCAACAATGTCAAAATCAGGTGTTTTATTAGGACAATTTGTCAATGTCTCTGCAGGACGAAAGCTACCGGACTAATTAGACTGGACTTATTATTGTTTCGTTGAGAGGGAAAAGATGACAGAAGGTTGCAAGTGTTATTTGGTGAAACTGCAGTGCTTAAATAACATGCTTGCAAAAAAGATATATTCATGCTGACATGCTCACATGAATCACCTGAATTTACTCTTTTGAAATAAACAAATTAATAAATGTGGTATGTGTTAAAATGTGGATGCCCTTTCAGTCGGTTCACTATTGTTATTTTTGTCAGGGCTCAACACTTGTTTGACTTACTAAACTTTAAACCAAGTCAAGCTCATCTGAGTTGCAGATCTGGAACTAAAGATGTGTGTTTTCCACAAAGCAAAACAAAATGTGGGGTAGAGGGAAGGGTAAAATGTCCATTTGTCATACGTGAACACACCACAGCACACAGTGTAATATTCGTTCTCTGCATTTAACCCATTCACCAAGTGAAGCATTGGGCAGCCAGGAACACAGCACCCAGATAGCAGTGTGGGGATGGTACCTTGCTCAAGGGCACCTCAGTAGTCCCCCTAGCAGTTCTGGGATTCAAACCCACAACCCTCTGATCACAAGGGTAACTCCCTAACCAGCTGCTGATAACGGATTATTGTTGATAAAGGATTATCACCAAATGCTGGATTCTAGTGAATCACGTGCAGTACAGCCAGCGTACCCCAATGTTCAGGTTTGTATGAAAGACAATCTAGGAATATTTCCAAACTTGTGTTCTGGTATGTATGGTGGGATAAGACTGATACCTACCATAAGAAACATTGGAGACTGAGGGTGTGTGTTTACGTTTACGGCAGTTAGCAGACGCTCTTGTCCAGAGCGACGTACATCAGTGCTGAAGTAGTCTACATCTTGTAGAGCTATACTAAAATCAACATCTACTTTAACCAAGTTACTATGTGCATTCCACTTTTAGTTTTTTTGTTGTTGTTGTTTTGGGAAATAAATGTATGCTTAAACACACTTAAAATGTGTCGATTTTTTTCCTGAATGCAGATAAACAGTATATTTCCTTTTTCCTCAGAAAATCAAGAAGTATAGTATTTCCAGAGGTGGCCACATTACATCCAAGCTACAGTCTCCGAAGTGGTTAAGCCAGGAAGGGCTTCAGGAAACGCTGTTCAGCTGAATGCACTGCAGGAAAGTTTTAAAGCTCAGTGTGCCCGTTTCTCCTCGGACAGGAGTTTCTGTGGACCGGAGTAGCAGATTCGAAGCGCAGCAGAGTTTTAAGCGACGGTAAAAGGAGAATATACGAAAGACCGAGAGCAACCTCCTCCCGTCTGTGTCTTTAATAATGTGACCCGCAGGCACGGTGTGAGTCAAATCAGTCTTCTCTAGTAAACACCACATTTTTGCTCTAAATCGGTGTTTTATTCCTTCAGCTCGGAGTCTCTCCAGAATGCTCGTTCTCACAGTTACGCACGGAACACATCGGCACGCGCTGATAAATACTCGCGATCAAATGATCGGTGTGATAAATAAACTAGAATAGAACCAACACTAAAACAAAACATAAACCGTCCAATAAACTTGTTTATTAATTTCTTCGTGAAATTTCCTCTCCATTCCAAATCTGTCCCAGGTGTTTGTTTTCTTACCTCCCGAGCGTGATGGCGTGATCCACAGCATCTTGAATGCGCTGGGTGAAGGTTCTGCAGGTGCTTTGTGAAGGTTCTGCAGGCGCTGGTTGAAGGTTTTGCTAGAGAGCTCCGAAGGGAGGTCAAGCAGTGAGGAGGATGAGAACTAAGTCCCGAGAATGAGGAGGAGGAGAGAGGGACAGAGAGGGAGAGAGAGAGAGAGAGAGAGAGAGAGAGAGAGAGAGAGAGAGAGAGAGAGAGAGAGAGAG
>JBBJLS010000028.1:4379169-4390754 GCA_037577275.1 Bryconaethiops microstoma | reverse complement strand
ATGCAAGTCTATAGCAAATCTAATATTACTCATAATTCAAAAAGTTGATGTGACTGAAAAAAACTGAAAGCAGATCTGAAGCAAAAAAAATGGTTTAGAAAAGTGTGTTGTGGTTTCTGATGATTAAATTTTTTTTGTTGACCTGTGTAATCATTGCACGTGATTGGTTAATATATTGCTTCGTAGGCAAATAAATTGTGATGTAGAACCTCTGGCCAAATATGTATTCCCTGAGTAAGCATAAGCGTTGCTTAGTGGGTCTTGGCTTGGATGTATTGTTCTACAAAACATTTTCATTGGCATAGAACATTTACAATACATGGAAGTTCTTTAAACTTATACATCTCTATATCAAATGTGATTATTCTGTTACATCTGTCCACCCTCAATGACCTCTGACTATATAGTAATTGTCTGAGGTAGTCCAGTTTGGCTGAAAGAAAATATAAAACATAAATGGATCTGACGGCTTATGTGATCAAATTCTCCTCTAATGCCCCAAGAGAAAGGATTTATATCACTTTAGGTCGTAAACAATTTGAAATGGAATAGAATAATCTATTCATGATCATTCCAGAATTATATATTTGATTTAAAAGATTTTCACCTCTCTTATTTTTTTGTCCCCAGCCACTCCTTGCATGTCCACATCCTCCACTCTTTTCAGGAGGAATTAAGATTAACAACTTTGAGGAAGTTTATAAATGTCTGGCCTGTGTATGTGTGTATGTTTGCTTAGGTAGGGGAGCCGTTTACAATCAAACGATAGTAGCCAATCCGAGTGCGTTATTCATTTCTCTTTGCTGCTGATTGGCTGCTGCCCTGTGACGCATCTCTGGCAGATGCAGTCCAGCATTCCTGCATCATAACAGTTTCTCGTGTGGAGCTCAAGTGTTTCTCTAAGGGTTCTAGTGTTTTTTGTTTTGTTCTTCTTAAAGCCCTGTCTTTTTCTTACTGTAAATTAAATTAAATTATTACTGTTTTTTTCCCTGCTATTACCAAAGAAAACGACAGAGCAAACCAAAGAAAACACACTTGCATGAATTCCAGTCCAGTCTATACAGGGGTAACGGCACTGCGGGAGACAGCAGTTCAGTGTAAACTGTACAGATACGGGTTTACCTTTACATTTTTTGAGGGTAATGTATTAATGTGAGTTTAAAATAAAATAAAATGTTTTGGGAGCATATTTGCAGGTATATATAGGGTTTACACTATAAAAATAGGCATTGTTTGCACTATAATCTAAATTCATGGTTTGCGCTGGTGCTCTTGGAATGTAACCCTCGCGAATGTTGGGCCAATAATTTGTGAGTGCCAGGAATCACACTATTGTTCTCCTTGAGTTTTATTTTGTTCTGAATGAGAGAGTCAGAAAAGGTGCTTTTTAATAAAAATTTTGTGTAAAAAAATAACACACACAAATACAATGTATTTATTACGAGGGACATTCAAAATTTTTTTGCATTTTTAAAAATCTATTTATTAAGAATTTCTGTAAACAAATTACATCTGGCTTGCCAGACAGAACTAATCACATGACACTCAGACATGCCCAATTACTACTACTACTATAAATAAAATAATCACTTAAAAACTGCATTTTGTGTTTACTTGGGTTATCTTTGTCTAGCATGTTTGATAATGTGAAACATTTAAGTGTGACAAACATGCAAAAAAATAAGAAATCAGGAAGGGGGCAAATACTTTTTCATGGCACTGTATATATACAGTATATAACCAGATGGACTTGTGTGGGAGTATGGGTGCAATGTGGGACCAGAGCACTGGGGGAGCTGGATTAGCAGCTTTTGTGGCGATATAAAGGGTGCCAGCAGAGGCTCTGGTTGCGGAGGTTCTTGGTCTCCTGGGTGTCAGCTGGTGGTAAAGGTGGATGGTGTGCAGTATTTGTATGTTTCTTTATGTTGTATTTGTTATTATGGGTTCTGGCTACAGTAACTTAAAGCTCTGCTTTGTGCCTGCAACGTGTGTGTGGTTGGAGAGATAGTTGAATTGTCACTCGCCTTAAAGTAATATACACTGTTTGCTTGTCTCCAGTACTAGGGCAACTGTAACCAACCCTTTTGATTTACTTTTTGTATTGTTATATTAGTGTTGGTTGTTTTCTTTAGTTTGTTTTGTCCCAGTCAGGGCGACCAGCCTGGCTGAGACGCTGCACGCCGTCTACCTCCCCCAGGTGGTTCAGCCAGCGTTCAGGGATAGTCGTAATGCTTGTGACTAGTTCAAGAGACTTCATTGTTTGTGTTTTTAGTTTTTATAAATTTTATAGACTAATGAAGATAATTTTATCCGATTTATTATTCTTTATTCTAGCCAAGACCCAAGAACTGCTGGCTGTAGCCAGAGTGCAGCTGCCGACTACCTGGTCTTCCTGAAGGTGTGAGTGTGTAGTGAATTGTAAATGAAGAAAATCCCTTGTCCTTTGCAGTGCCTTGTATTAAGTTGCTGTGTTCACGCGTGTATGTGTAATTAGGTCCAGTGTGTTGTATATCCGGATAGTGGGTGGCTGCCTCTGACATTTTCTCTCTCGCTTGGCTTAATAAAATATGTTATTTATGAATAGTTCAGACTCTTCTTTGGTGTCTGTTAAGCAGTTGGTCTAAAACACATACAATCTACAATCTGACACTTCTCCACAAAATCAAACAGGAATGAGAGGCTGAACTGGAAGTCCAATTTCAGGATGCTTACGGGGATAAAGCCTATCTGCAAGTTAATCACTCCAATTAAAAATTTACAATTTAAGGTGTTACATAGGGTACTCTTAAGCAAAGACAAATTAGCAAAAAAAAATCCTGGCACTAGTGAAAACTGTAATAGATGTGCCTCTGTCCCATCGCACCTTGCTCATAGCTTTTTTGGTCCTGCTGAAAGCTGACAGGTTTCTGGAAGAACTTTTTTAAGATTATGTCTGTAGTCCTAGATACTGAAATATTACCTTGCTCACTTATTGCTATTTTTGGAGTCCCCCTGAACTACTCTAAGTTCACTACACAGGAGTTAAATGTCCTATCGTTTGCTCCTCTGATTGCTCGTACATGTATCCTCCTACGCTGGAAATCACCCAAAACCTCCTGCAGAACACATCTGGTGAACTGTTGTAATATCATTCCTGAAATTGAAAAACATCAAATTTTCTCTCAGAGGATCAACTGAGAAGTTCTACACTACATGGAAGCCTTTCCTATATTACTTTCGCAAAATATCTACAGCCCACATTACTTAATCCCAAGGAGAAAACATTAAACCAGGAAAAAGTTGGCATAACCTACTTTGTATTCTTTGCTGTAGCACTTTTAATTAGGAGCATGGATCAATGTGAAGGTGGGTGGGGAGGGGAATTAAAATGAATGAATGAATTCATTTATTTATTTAATCTATGTATTTTTAATTTACATATTTTTATATATTATTTTGTATTAATTTTGGTTGTTAGTTGGTTCTTGTAAAACTGGACATATTTATCTCTGTACTGGGGTGATGTGTATTATTATTTATATATATATTTTTGGCCTGTTCTGGCCTCACATGGTTTAGTCTTGAAAGCCTTGAACATTTTATATTTCAGATTAAAATCTTGGGAATCTGGAGGCTGCTTAAACTCTTTGTGATGTTTCTCAAATAGCAAGTGAACAGTGTTAGCAGTGTGAAGGGGCACCTCGTCCTGCTTAAAGATGACCCTGCTATTAGCTATCTATGAAAGGGTGAACTTGGTCAAAGTAACATTTACATGAATATAGGAATCAGGATTTCCCAGCAGAACATCACCCTCCGCTGACCCGGGTGAGCGACACACGTTCACCCGACTGTCGAAATAATGGTGATCCACAGGTCAGGCCACCTTCTTTCATTGCTTCTTGGTCCAGTTCTGGAGGAGATTTTAACGGTGGACAGGGGTCAGCAAGGGCACTTTGACCGGTCTGCAGCTATAAAGTCTGGAGGAGCTGCACTGTTTGTTTTGATCCCTTTTTTATCAGTACCAGCATAAACGTTTTCAGCAGTTTGTGGTACAGCAGCTCTTCTATTTTATCAGACCAGACAGGCTGGCCTTCACTCTTCACGTGCACCAGTGAGATCCGGGCGCCCACGACCCTGTCACCAGGTGACCAGTTCTCCTGCCATGGAACAGTACTGAACACTGCATACCATTTGGCGTGCTTTTTATGTGAACAGGCAGAGGAATCAGAAGACCCGTCCCGGACACTACAGCCATTCCTAACATCATGATGGGGTTTGTTTACTCCGTTGATGACATTTCATATGTGTCTCCAGCGAGAGCTCCCTCTGGCTTAATTTCACAGAGCTGGAGCTTCCACTGAGGTTGTGTGTGTATGTGTGTGCGTTAGAGGGCAAGAAACAGAAAGCCAGAGTATGCTAGTGTGAATAACTGAATATCAAGCGCAAGTGTACATGTAACTGCATCAGAAATGTGTTTGTGTGTGTGTGTGTGTGTGTGTGTGTGTTTGACAATCATCTGGTGTGCTCACTCGTCCCTCAGCTGTCTCTCTCTCTCCCCCTCTCTCTTGATGAGAGTCTTTTTGGCCGAGTACTGAGAGCTCTCCAGTAATCCTCTTGGCCCGCTAAGCTAGCACCAGGCTCCGTGCTCTGGTTAATAAATCAGCTGGCAGCCTCGCATTAAAGCAATAGTTTGATGAATTTCCCCGTCATCCTAAACATACACCATCAGGCAGCTGATAATTTGCTTCATTCGTTTTAGCACTGGATCAATGATGTTATTGTGGCTAATATGCTCCTAATATGCTTAATCATCAAAAACTCAGTAATCTTTACTAGAATCTCTTTTCTGACACTGTACAACTTACTATTGTCTATAAAAAATGGACTTAATTTTAAACATGGACTTAATCAAAAGCCAGAAATGTGAGTCTGATAAAGATGACTGAACACTTCTACGTGTTTTCAGGTGATTTAGGCAGGCTTTCACCATGCTAATTGGTGGGGTATAAACTTAATTACTTCTTAATTAAATTAACCTTTTAATTAAGCTTCAGTGTTAAAACCAGAGAAGCTGTTCAGAGTGTCCATGCTGACCCCTGTCCACTGCCTGAAAGATCCTACAGTATCACATGAGTATCAGAACTAGATCATGGATGAATGAAACGTCTCAGAGCAGATACCACAGCACACCCTCAGAGGTCTTATGGAGTCCATACCTTGAAGAGTCTATGCTGTTTTGGTGGCACAAGGAGGACCTACACAATATTAGACAGGGTATGAGTGGGTATACCCATTAGAATGGCTGTAAATACACATTACGTGGCTATCCACACACACGAATATTTCTGTTTAGGAGATACAAGTTTTTAAATTACTTTTGTTGTCAACTGTTTACAGATTTAAAACGCACACGTATGCACACACACACACACACACACTGTCTCCCTCTCTATCTCTCACTCATCGGCTTCTCATTTCCCATCTCTCTCTCACACACACACACACACACACACACACACACACACACACACACATGCATACAGGCGCTCACACACACTCATATAAGTAATGAACTGAAAAACACTGTCACTCAAACACAAATACAAATATAAGGGGCGAGCGAGTGAGTGTGGGGCGGGGTATTTCATATTTCTGTGGTTTCCTTGACAACCAATTGTTGAGTCTCTCTCTCTCTCCCACCCTCTTTCTTTATTAAAGAGGCTGTTTTAAATGCATGTGTCCTGTGGAAGTGTTTGATGTCATTGATTATGGGGCAATTACTGTTCTTGAGGGAAAGTGGGGAATGAGGAAAGCACTTTGTGTGTGACACAGCAAATGAGGAGGCCTCATCTCATCTCATCTCAGCTGAACGCTGTAAAGGTGGCCTAAACTCGTGCTCATTTCAGTTACACTGGCGTTCAAACTTATAAGACATTATTAGAAAAGTATTTGAAAAATTCCCCCCCGAATACAGAAATAAAAATCTGGGACCATATTTCTAACTGCACTATGCTATCTGGACAACACTAACAAGATCACGTTATGTGGGCAACACTGACAAAATCACACTATCTGCACAACGTAATCAAGATACGATACTGACAAGATCACATTATGTGGACAACATTAACAAAATCATGGAAACAAGATCAGGCTGGATGACGCGAACAACCAGGCTGTGATACAACTACACAGTATGGTCTCTGTACTCTGTAGAATGTGCTTGAGGAGTGGACTTGAGAAGGGGTGGACTAACACTGCTGGACTTTGTTGGCAATGGAGCTTGTGTTAGGGGTCACGTGAGATTCTCTGTGAAGGAGACAGGAGCTATAGCTTTCTTATCGGGTGCTGAGGAGTCATGGTGTTGTGGTGAATTTAAGTCTATGAACAGCATTCTCACATAAGTGTCCTTTTTGTCCAGGTAGTTGAGGGCCAGATCAGGGGTGGTGGAGATGGCATCATCGTCTGTTGAGCGACTGGGATGATATGCAAACTGAAGGGGGTCCAGTGAGGGGGCAGCTGTGATTTTATGGACACTTTATGTGAGTGCAATGGGATGGTAGTCAGGGTACTGATAACTTCTTTGGCATGAGAATGATGGTGGTGGCTTTGGAGCATGCCGGAACAATTTGTGATGCTCAGAGAGTGATATTAAAGGTCTGGACGTTCTGGACATGACCAGGTTGTCTGGTCCTGCAGTCTTCAGTAGGTTGACTATAAGCAGAGTTCTCCTCACATCAACCATGGTCAGACCTAATTGTTGGGGTGTGGGGTGGTCTTCCTTGCTGCCATGTCATTTTTTTGCTTCAAACCATACATTCAGCACATGGGGAAGTGAGGCCTCACTGTCACAGGCACTGAACAAGTGCGTGTTTTGCTGCTGTAATGGCCTGGGGCAAGGTGGTCCTTGCAGTTCTCAGGTCAGCCTTTTGGTTTCTCAGCAGCACAGGCACCTCTGCAGTCATTCATGGCTTTTGGTTGGGGAATGTGGTGATGTTCTTGGACACAGAAATGTCATCTATGCAGTTGCTGACGTAGCCATTCACAGATGCCGTGTACTCCTCCAGGTTGGTAGAACTGCTGTAGATCTTAAACATGTGCCAGTCAGTATGCTCAAAGTAGTCCTGAAGAGCAGAGTTGGCTCCTGGGGGCCAGATCTTCATCTGCTTTCAAACAAGCTTGGCACATCCGATGAGCAGTATGTCTGCTGGGATCAGCATAACAGAGATGCAGTCTGAATAGCCAGGGTGGGGATGGGGCTTAGCGCACAATACACCAGAGATGTTTCAGTACACGGACCCCCCTTCTTGCGAAGTCCACATACTGGTGGAATTTAGGAAGAACTGATTTGAGATTTGCATTTTTTAAATCTCTGATGACAAATTCTGTCTGGGTGTGAGTTTTGGAGATCACTGAAGGCTCTGTAAAGTTCAGCCAGCATGTTGTTAGCATTAGTGCTGGGTGGAATGTACACTGTGACAAACTGAGTTCGAAGAGCTTGGCCAGCAGTCCATCCTTGTTTTTTAATTGTTGATATCCTGTTCATACCTGAATTTTGTAGACAGAAACATGTTTCTGTAGAGTTAACTGGAATAGCGGCAGCTTAGAAATGTCAAAGAGTAATTTTTGTTGATCTGATCAAAATTCAGGACAGATGGATCAGCTAAAGTGGACGGCTGGAATAGCTTTACAGATGGTGACAGAAGAGATCACATTTTAATGTATGACTGCACGTGAAGTATTCAGAATGGAATATTGCGAATATTGTTGGAATAATTAGTGGCAGTGTTGTGAAGATGATCAAGAAGTAGTGTTGGATGGTGTTGAGAAATTTTGAGACAGTGTTGAGGAGATGGCAAATGGGTAATTTGCAATGGTGTTTGATTTCATGTTGTGGAGATGGTAAAGATGGAGAGATGATTATGAGAAGATGATGAGGTTGATTTAAGATGACGGTGGTTGCCTGGGTTAATGTTTAGGAGATGATAAAGCAGTTTGGGTTAATGTTGAGGAGATGATGAAAATGTTATTTGGAATGATGCTGAGGAAATGGTGAATGGTGTAGGATTATGCTGAGGAGATTATAAAGACAAAGTAGTCTGGGATGAAACTGGAGAGATGGGGAAGATCATCATGAAGAGATGATGAAATAGTTTGAATCAGAATCAGAACACTTTATTGATCCCAGAGGAAATTGCTTAATTAATGACTGCCACAACACACAGAGACACAGAGACAGTAACAACATAATGTAAAGTCTATAAAGAAATACTAAAATATATATATAAAACACAGTTGAGTGAAAAACTACCGACATAAATGGTATTTTGGAGTAAAGTTATTGCACTTAGAAAATCAGTAGTAATATTTAGTAATGAAAAAGTAGTAATATTGCACATGAAGACAATTGCACATAAGATATTGCAAGCAGTGAAGTGATTTAGCACCCATTTAGAAAACATCACATGATATTACACATGATGATAATGTTTTAGCACCCAGTAAGAACATTGCACAATATTGCAGATGGTAGACTGTTGCACATCATAGCAAAAATAATGCACATAGTCCCTCACATAATGATAGTTATTTAACCCGGTAAGACAATATACAACAAGAAGCAGCAGGCTATTGCACAGCTTATTGTGTGGATGTGTGATAGAGGAAGGAGTTGTAGAGTCTGATGGCTGTGGGAAGGAAGTATTTTCTGTGGTGTTCAGTGGAGCACTTTAAGCTGGTGAGTCTGTGGCTAAAAGTTCTTCTCAGTTTGCTCACCACACAGAGGAGTGGGTGATCAGCATTGTCCATGATGGACTGAAGTCTAGAAAATGTTCTCCTTTCAGCCACAATTTCCATGGTGTCCAGTACCCCACCCACCACTGAGCCAGCTTTCCTGATCAGTTTGTTAAGTCTCTTCCTGTCTACCACTTTCATGCTACCACCCCAGCACACCACAGCATAGAAAATGGCACTGACCGCAACAGACTCATAGAAGATCTGCAACATGGTGTTACAGACTCTTAAAGATCGGAGTCTACATAGGAAGTACAGCCTACTTTGACCCCTCTTGTATGTGGCCAGAGAATTCTCAGACCAGTCCTGCTTGTTGTCAATGTGTACACCCAGGTATTTGTAGTCCTGAACAATCTGCACATTCACCCCCCTAATGGACAGGGGAGTGAGAGGATATAGTGACCTTCTCAAGTCCACCAACATTTCTTTGATCTTTTGGATGTGGAGAATGCTGTTCATTGACTTCAGCTCAGCATTCAACACCTTTATCACCCAGCAGCTGATGAGTAAGCTGGACCTGCTCAGACTGAACACCTTCACCTGCTACTGGATTCTGGACTTCCCTACTGGAAGACCCCAGACAGTCCAGATTTTCAGTACCAGCTTGAACACCATCACACTGAGCACAGGCGTCCACCAGGGATGTGTATTGAGTCCACTGCTCTTCACTTCACCTCCAGCTCCAGCACAAACCACATCATAAAGTTTGCAGATGACACCAGAGTTGTGGGGCTTATCAGAGTCAATGACGACATGGCGTACAGAGAGGAGGTGCGACAGCTGGGGTTCTGGTGCAAGAACAATATTTGTCTCTTAATGTTGACAAGACAAAAGAGCTGATTATTGACTTCAGGAGGACACAGAATGGCCACCTCCCACTCAACATC
Organism: Bryconaethiops microstoma; assembly: GCA_037577275.1. NCBI lineage: Eukaryota > Metazoa > Chordata > Actinopteri > Characiformes > Alestidae > Bryconaethiops > Bryconaethiops microstoma. Next base: position 4,381,095 of record JBBJLS010000028.1, on the reverse strand, counting down.
GACAGCGCCATGGTAGAGAGAGTGAGGAGTAATGGTGTTCGCATTACAGAAGACCTCTCCTGGACCAACAACACCATGTCCCTGACAAAAAGAGCCCAGCAGCACCTGCACTTTCTGCAACGGCTGAGGAAGGTGCACCAACCCAAACTCATTCTCACCACCTTCTACAGAGACACCATCGAGAGCATCCTGACCAGCTGTATCACAGTCTGGTATGGAAACTGCCATGACTCTGACCGCAGAGCCCTTCAAAGGATTGTGCGGACTGTTGAACGCATCATCGGCAGCCCTCTACCAAGCCTGCAGGGTATTTACAGTGGTGTGAAAAAGTGTTTGCACCCGTCCTGATTCTTCATTTTTTTCCATGTTTATAACACTTAAATGTGTCAGATCATCAAATTTAAATATTAGTCAAAGACAACACAAGCAAACACAAAATGTGTTTAAGTGAAGGATTTTATTATTAAGCGAGATAAAAAAATCCACACCTACATGGCCCTGTGTGAAAAAGTGATTGCCCCCAGTCACTTTATCACACAGTCACTTTATCACACAGGGCCATGTAGGTTTGGATTTTTTCATCCTTAATAATAAAATCCTTCACTTAAAAAATGCATTTGGTGTTTACTTGTGTTGTCTTTGACTAATATTTAAATTTGTTTGATGATCTGACACATTTAAGTGTGACAAACATGGAAAAAAAGAGAAATCAGGAGAAATCACACTTTTTCACACCACTGTACACCTCCCGCTGCACCCATAAGGCCTCCAGCATCATGGAGGACCCCCATCATCCCTGCCACAAACTGTTTACCCCTTCCATCTGGTAGACGATTCTGCAGCATCAGGAGCAGGTCTGCTAGACTGTGCAATAGCTTCTTCCCCCAAGCTGTCTGGCTCCTGAACACCTTGCTGCCCCCTCCCACACTGAACTGATTACACTGGACCCTGCTGTACACACAACTCCCCCCAAACAGTTGTTAAAGAGCAAAATGTTTACACATTACTTTTTTTATATCAACTTGAACACTGCCCTCAGACTGCAATACTGTTACATTTGCATGATAACTTGTTAACTGTTTACATTTTTTGTTTACATTTAAGGTACTCTTCAGCACGTTTGCACCGTTTTTATTTATTGTCACTACTGTTGTCACTACTTTATTTATTGTCACCGTTTTTATTTATTATTGTCCAGTATATTTGCACTCTCTTCTCTCTTGTTGTCTTAAGTGTTTTTACAAATCTACTGTATACTGTATACAACATTGTAGTATGGCTATAAATATGTATTTTTAATAATATATGGAAAATCATACAATTATAAATCATACAATTATAATTATAACTAACTATATAATTGTAGTTAATTATGTTCACTTATTTTTTTAATCTAGCCATAAATATTCACACTTGTTGCAAAACTGTATAACAGTGTATATATGTGCTACATGTATTGATATAAATGTATGTGCGCATGTATGTACGTGTATGTATGTACACATATGCACGTGTATATATATATATATAGTCATATATATATATATATATATATATAGATAGTCAAGCCCGGAATTACTCATACCCCTGGAAAATTTTGACTTAGTTACTTTTTTCTTCAACAAGCAAGTTTTTTCTTGGTTAGAAATGACACAGGCATCTCCCAAAAGATAATAAAATGATGTACAAGAGGCATCGTTGTGAAAAAAAGAATTTCCCAGCTTTTATTTACATTTGAACAAAAAGTGGCATGTCCAAAATTATTCATACTTTTTGCAAACTGTCACATGAGAACATCCTAGTTCTATACAATTCCAAATAGTCCAAGTTGTTCTAAAGCATCCTAATTTCCCTGATTCACTGGGAACAGCTGTTTTAATCAACTCAACAGGTGAAAAACAGCAGCTCTCTGCAGATGGTTTGTGG
>JBBJLS010000028.1:4342839-4370137 GCA_037577275.1 Bryconaethiops microstoma | reverse complement strand
TATATATTACAATAAGTGATAAGTAATATATATACTGTATGTGTAAATATATATAGAATCTATATATATACCAGACTATGACATTTTCCAGTAGTTCTCACACATTATTGGAAAATCTGCATTGTAGATGCCATGGTTTAAAACTCTGCATTGTCGTTATCATGGTTCAATTTTAGTAGGCCATTCTCGTCATTCGGGATCAGTTTATTATTGGGGTGAGTGTGAACGGTTAGCTGCCATGCTGAACCACCAGGGGGCGAGCTCAGTCTCAGGAGTCAACTCGAGTGTTAATGGTAAAGAGATATAACCATGAAAGTCACCTTCACTGGACAGGCCAGAGTGTTCTACCGGTACTACCAGGTTCTGAATATCCCACTTACTGCTACACAAAAGACTAACTGGAGGGGCTACAATAAGTTAAGGAGTGATTGTGATTTTGGCGACTCTGAATAGCACAATCATACAGAAGAGAACAGTGCAGTCACAGTTCTTTCCTCATTAAGATCTATCTGGTTTTTTTTTTTACTTTTGAAAGGATTCGCAGGGATGCACTTTTCGCCGCACGTCATTCACAGCTAGATATTTTTAAAGAAAGAAGTCCTTCTTTAAAAACAAATCTGTTTTCCGAAAGGACTGATTACAGTAGAACTGAAGAACGGGGGCACTGGTTGGACACTAGTGATGTTTGGAATCAGAGATGTGAGACAGTTTAATAAGTGAAGGAGTGACAGCAGGCGGACACAGTGGGCTGAGGTGAAGCCGGCTCCCAAACAAGCGAAATACCTGAGATCTCATGCTGTCTGAGCTCGTTGTATTTGTAAGCCTGTTCCATAGGTTTGATGGAATTGTGATAGATCTTTCTCAGCCTCTGCAGAGCAGCTGGAAAACAGGGAAAACGTAAAATAAGTTACTTGTAATTTGTTGTAAAAAGATACGGAAGTGAAATAAAGAGATCATTGCAACTTCTTGACACTTTTTCTCACACGGAGAGCGATCAGACCCGTTGGTGAGGTTCTATTTCTGGTGAAGGATTCGGAACAGCTCATGACGTATATATTATATGTCTTTAAACACAGAAACCTCTTACCAGCATAGTCGCCGGAGTTCTCCTCTGCTGCCAGTCTTAGTGTCTCCTCGATGTGAGATCTGTCCCTCAGAATGGAGTCCACCACCTCTTCCTCCTCTGCAGGGAATAGAAGACACGCATGCAAATTACAAAGAGGACGTTTTTCCATAAAGTACTGACCCGCAGTTTCATTTAAGCCCCATAGTGTGTAACAGGTGTGACCTTTATTGCTGGTGTATAACTGATGTAACTGGTAACATTTTATTAAATTACTCCGTCCCCACCTTAATCCTGGACCCACGCTCTGTCTTCCACTCTACGTTTGTACAATATTAGCAGAAGATGGAAAACCGAGCATTGTCTCTCGCACGAGTGAGCCGTTTGCAAATTGGAAAATCATGCAACGCAGTTGCCTCGACTTTGATCAGGGCTTTTTATAGTCCTCTCAAATCCAAAAATAAAACCAAGTAATGGCATGATTTGAAGTAGCCATGGTTGCATTGCACAGGGGACTCGTGAATGTAGGGGAGTCCCCAGTTTCATAACAGCCCCAAAGCCTCTGGGGCAGCTCCCCGCTTAGATCGCCGGGCTGTCCAGCGGTCGAAGATAATTACACCCCGTCCACCCCCCCCCAACACCCCGCCGCTAAATATACCCAGCAATAGGGAACGCTTGTCTGTGCCTGGAAGCATGCTCTGTGATCAATGTATGGTGGGACTGGAATTAAGTTTCATGCTGGCACAATGGGGAGATCTAAATATGGATGTAACTGATCTGCCATCCCAATTCACACTTCCACGCTTGGAGAAGTGTAGTTACTCTTATTGGTCATCCAGGTCTCCAGTTACATTTCCCTACATAGCCCAAAACGCTCATGTAAACACATTAAAGCATCCCAGCTTTATCCTGACATTAGAACTTAACATTCCTAGGGATTTCTAATTAGGGCATGTAGGGAATTGCTACCAGAAGACAGGAGCATCGTACTGTGCAAAACATGCAGTAGAACTACATGAAATGCTACTAATCATGAAATGCTGAAATTTTGTACAATCCAAAAAGAAAGTTTCATTGACGTGGGAGTTTTTGGGGAGATTTGTCTTTTCCTTAAGTGTTTTTTTTTTTGTCCACGTGGAATATGCAAACTAGCCCAAGTAGCAAAAGGTAAGAATTTAAAGACAAAATTCATTTTAAAGATCAAACCGTGTCAGAGGACCAGAGGAAAACATGCTGCAGATTGTTTTTTGGCAATGTCTCATTGCAATTCAGTAAAATAGCGTCGGAATTATGAACGAGCCTACAAAATTGAGATTGTCGTCATGACTGGCCGTCCACACAGGCATGTTTCGGCTGCTGAATTTTGACGGACCACTGGAAGCCCTTTCGCTGAGCAAGCCAAATGGAGCATTAGGAGGTGAGCAAACGAACAAGAGCAAATGTAAACGCACCGAAATTCAAAATTTGAGCTGAAGTGGTTCTTAGAATAATGTGTCAGTTGCAGCCCCTTCTGCGGAAAAAAATTTCATTAAATTTTACGTGATTCTAAAGAATATGGTGATAAAGCAGTGTGTCAAAATTTTGTGAAGTTTGAACCTTTACTTCACAAGATAATCCACACTACTAATATTACTACTCCACAGACGAGCTGGGTCACGTGCCTCCTGGAGGCCGCCTTGCCACACAGATTTCATCCGTTTTGGTGATATGATTATTGAGACTTTATATGACCACACTGTAGCAGCGGCGGCCATCATAATGAATAACCTCTGCTGCCTCTGTACTGGCTTTTAAGAATCTCTTCATTTCTCAAAAGTTCTTCCTAGATATGCTACTTTAATGCTAGCAGTGTTGTCCAGATTGAGATCTGAAATACGTGTGGCCACCTGTAGAAACCTTTCACATGAAGAACTTTTGACGTTTGGCCTTTTTATGCGTCTTCAAAAAATGAACCATCACAACCACAAGATCTCGATCAGAAAGCCAGCTTTATTACATTCCATCAGTGTGAGGAATATATTTTGCTATAATCTCTACTTCACTTCACCTGCTGTAGAAACGTCTCAGACGTAGCTTTCTTCCATCCTTGACTTTCCATCATTTGATTTGTTTGCACTGTTTTTGAAAATGCTCTGCTGTGCTGTGAGCTCGAGATTGTGAGTGACGATTTGCACAGAGACAAAGACACACGTATGATAGAGATTCTGCTACACAGTGCTTCTGAAAACCTTAAATTCAGGTTTTCAACACATAATGAATAGAATTCCAGACAGTACAGAAATTCAACCAAAATCCTCATTTTTACATGTTTTTCTTTTCAAAAGGAAGGTTGTGGAATATAGACTAGCTATACTTCTTAATAAAAGATACCAAGACAGCTTATTTGCTATCATATGTATATTATTAATATTTGACTGAATAGTTTCTGGATAGCTGTAGCTGCTGAAGGGGAAACTAGCGGCTAGGAATTCAGACAGAATTTACGGCAAATTATTTCACGTGCCTTCTGATGAATCAACAATTCTTATCGTATATAGTTCCTGTCTACAAATGTACATGAGATTTTATATTAACGCTATTTTAAACTGTCACTGGAATCTGGAAATGGTTCACTCATCAAGTTCAATGAATCTTGAATAGTTGTGTTTGTTATCATTTTTTTTTCTCCAGTAATGAAACGGCCTGCATCTAATTAAAAGGTCCAGTTTATTCAGACAGGGAGTTTTAAATATTAATCGAGTATTTTTAGTGAGATTTAAACCATGTCTCTAAGACAAGTTTAGTTAAAGTATTACCAAAGTTACCGTTTAGAGACACTGATAATATTAGTTTGGATAAGTTTGGATATTGAAAGGTTGCAGACAGGAGAACTTGAGCCAGGATAATTTAGTTACTTGACCAGATCCTTGAATCAAAAGGTTATAACAGTGTGCAAGACTGAGAAGCTCTAAACCACCATTCATTTCACAATGCTGACATTCTAGCCAGTGTTTTTCTCTACTTGTGGCATATTCTTCAGGAGGATAGTGGCAATTTATGCTACAGAAGTGTAAACCATCTCTGTGAGGGTTTTTTTTTTTATCATTAAAAGGTGTAGTTTATCTGTGGAAATATGTAAATTTGAAACACACTTCTTCAGCATATTAGAGTTTTTTATTTCCCCCTCAGGACTGGGTGACCACTGAAGAACATTTGGACAGTGCAATGGTCAAAATGTTCTCTAGAAGTTAGCTAGGCTCCCAAGCTGGAAGGGTGAAGGCCTGCACATGTGTCCAAGACCTGCGAGGCTACTAAAGCAACATCACCGATAAGAAAGCTCCTCACTCCTGGAGGAGAATCTAACATTTGACACAAATTTTGATGATACGTTTTAAACCATTAAACATCGAGTTAAGGTCATCCAATAGTGTTCATAGATATTCTGAACGCTTGATTGTTTTTAAAGGTTCATTTGTTTGTTTATGTAAACATTCTTTATAAACAGTGGAGAGAAATCAGTATATATATATACTTTTTTTCACTCAGCACCAAACTACCCACTGGAATCCACTTTAACAGTGGTTTGATTTGATTTCACGTACTTCCATTCCATAATTACGTACTTCCATTCACTTTTACTTTATTCAAATATATATTTTTGTCATATTTATACTTAATTTAAATGTAACATTTATTTCTACTGTTCCATTTTTCTTTTTAAACCTCATGGTTGGGCATCGTACGGCAATAAGCACTTCACTGCATGTCATGCTATGCATGATTGTGCATGTGTCAAATAAAATTTGCATTTGAATTTGAATATATATCAGTCTGTCCCCTTCCAAGAATGATCTCCAGACGACCCCTGATGAACGCCATCGCGACTACGATCACCCAGAGGAGAGAGCAGATCATGAAATTTTGGCATAAAAAGGGCAGCTTCTAGCAGAAAACTGGGACAAAGTCTTTGCATCTGTTGCTGGGACCGGAGGCACTCGATGAACTGGTCACCCAGCAACCCAGCTGGCTTTGGAAAAACACGGCTGTTGCAACAGTCATCCTGTCGGAATGTCTAATAGAGCTGCAGCTTATTGGTTAAATACACACTCGTGATCCAGTGAAAGAAAAAATGGGCAAATAAGCCGGTCCGAACTAAATTATAACAACATTTTGTTGCAGCAGCCAAATCCTGGGGACGAGTTACTGTTCTAGCTTCACATTCTGTTTGTGCTGCCTGAAGCAACCGAGGAGATGCAGCACCGTCTGGTCTGCACCGCTGAGAGAGAACATCTCCGCCATGCTGCTCTTCTAAATGTTTTGTTTTTCTGTGACTACTTGGACTAAACACACTAGTTATTCATCCTAACTGCAAACTGAAAGTCAGTTTCAGTTTCTGGTAGTTTCACAATTTAAGTATGAAGGTCTTAAGGGTTTTTTTTCACTGTCCCTACAGAGAGTTTCCACCACTTTTTCACTGAAAGTAAATAGAAAACTCGATGCCAAATTTCATCAAAGATTTTTTTACGCAAGTGACTATGCGACCCTTTCCCACAGGCGGCTTAAATCTTCTGGAAGGCTGACCTTGCCAAAATATCTGACTTAAGGGAGGTCAAACCACCAATATTTGACCTTAAATTCAAATAATTTGACATACTCCAAAATTACCATTATATCACTTCAGATGGTATGACCAATATATAACTGTGCTATAATTCTACTACCGTGTAAAACTTTAAATCCCTGAGATATTCCGCTTACTGCACCCAAGAGACAAATTCAATTAGTGTTCACATGATGAGAGATGTGAGTTCTCCCTGAACCCAGAGGGCAGGTGTACAGTATTCCATTACAGAGAGGAGAGCTCACACGTTCACTTAAACTCTGAAGTTCACGAACAGTGACAGAGCAAAGTAAAAGATTTTAGATAAACTAATATTTGCTTATATTTGTCAGTGAACCTTACTCGCATCAAATCAGCCTGACATGATGCAGGATTTCAGAGATATTCTGTGCCATTTTCATATCAGGTCAGTCGCAACACCCTGGAACCTGATTGTAGAACATTAGACAGAAAGCAAATCTCATGTTGAAGCTGGATTATGCAGAAAGAAGAATGCAATGACAGAAATTACCAGACCAAAACATAAGCAGAAAGATCCAAATAAACAGTGCTCCTCCCTTCCCAAGCCGGCAGTGTGGTCTTTTCAATGCTAGTGGAGTGAATACATACTTGCTGTCCAAAATAAATTTAAAAATGTAAATGTACAAAGTATCTTCAAAATTATAACTTAAAAAAAACCAATATGCAAAATACTTAAAATAAATATAACCGAATGGTTTAAATATTTTATATTAACACATTATTTAGCCACCAAGCCCCAAACTGTTGGTTCATAAAGAGACACATCAGGTCTGTCTTTAGTAACTGACATTCACTTTGTGTTAATCACGTATCACTCAGTTATTCAACATCACACAGTTCCTTTTGGTTTACGAATCACTGGACAAAATTTCATTCTTCAACGGGATAATGATCCCAAACTTCTTCAAAACTGTTCCAAAACTCTCTACAGTCCAGAGAAAAGCAGAACGTTTAGAGAGTGATGTCTCATCCTCCCCAGTCTCCAGATCTTTCTCCCATTGAGCTGCAGAGACCAGCTGGAGACCCACAAGTTTCAAATGAGCTCCAGAAAATCAGACAGAACTGTTTGCTGCTTGAAAAGGTGCCGGGAGGGTTTGAGCACAAGTTATTTCCAAAGGATTCCTGGAATGGACGTGGCGAATCTGTGCTGCTTTTGATGAAACTTCTACGTAAACTTTCTCGCCATCAAATTGCACCCAAAGTGTATATTGTTACATTATACTTCAAAACCAGTCTGTTACATTTGTTTCAAATATTTCTAACGTTTTCTTGTAATAAATGTAATACTCAGCTGAGTAAAGTGTATGCTAAACATAATAGAGAGTACAATGTCAAGATACGTCTACTTGGGGCTTGGGTAGTAATACGTGTTAAAGTTTGAATGTTGGTCCCTTTTGAGGACAAAATAGTGATACTGAAGATCAAACCTAAGAAAGGGTGCAGAGACGTGTTCTCCTTTTATTATCTTTTGAATTCTGCTACCCGAATGTCTGGGCTGTGATTAGTAAGCTCTAATCGCGGCTCACCGTTTTGGCATGGCCAAACAAACAGCAGGGAACAACCTTACAAATATAAATAGCCAGGTTGCTAAAATATTCACATGAGCTCACTGGTTTAGACCCCACATGTATGGGAAAGGAATAAATGCTGTTATTAGAATGAAAATAAAGAATATGCCCAGCAAGCTAAACCTCTTTAAAAGGAACTACTTGATGCTTTCTTCTAAGGTTGACGGGCCGATGAATAAAACGGACTTATGATTTGGGTCTGATTTTTACTCCCAGCTTAAATTCCATCAAGGAACATCAGGGATGAGACTCCATATACACAAGAAATCAACTCCTATAGAAAAAGAAAGTGTTCTAGAGTCTCCTCATCGGAAGACCTTGTTTCAAGGCCGGTCACTTTTCACACACATACTTTTTGGAATGTATCTGTCTTTATGATCCAACAATTGATAGGTCATGAGTCCTCATTTTCATGTGTCTTTTTTTTACTTAAGCAGTACATTTACAATTAAATTTAATCAAAACACCTCAGAGATATCTCGGGACCTAGAAGGTCTGGGGTTCTCCACAGGCCTAGCAGATACAGACCATAAGGCCTGTGACCTCTCTGACCCCACCAGCCCCAAAACCTGACCAAGACTCAAATACGACTTAACTCGGACTGGTGATCAATGACTTTTCTCAGGAATAAAACCACTATGGTTATTATTCATTAGATTAGTGTTCAGAAGAGGCAGAAACCTAACACCAGTGTTTCTGAGAAATGTTACAACGGAAAACACCAACAACTCATTCCCCACTGATAGATAACTAACTGTATTAGTTAACGTAACAAAAATCTTTGTTTTACATCCTTTTAAGCTATAATTTGAAGTTCAATAAGCTAAATTTTCTAAGGCAGCATGGACGTTTTTAAAGTTGAAATACCACTATCATTTATAGTGTGAAATTAACTGAGAGTTCAAATACTCCACTGACCTTGATTATCATCTTTAATTAAGCAAATTGTCTACATCATGCTCTTGAACCAATGATGTCCTCTGATTGCGGTCATTTTGTGAATTTGCAACAAAAATGCAAATGACCCAAAAGGCAGTGTTCCAGGACCAGCGTAGGAATACAGTCTGGTGTAAGTCGGCGGTCAGGACTGGTAATAAGCGTAGATGTGAGCGACGACCACCCCTCCTTCTGAAATAAAGCATGTCCCTATATGGGCAGCAGCTGGGGGTAAATTGTGATTGTGACAGTGCAGGGTGACAGCAGCTGTGTAGTGTGTCAGATGGTGGGGGTGGGAGGCAGGGAGGAGGAGGAGGGAGAAGAGAAATGAGGGGGTGGGGGAAAGTGGGTGAGAGGATGGAGATCTATAGTGACCACTATCCAGTTACAGGATGCTTTCCAATCTTAGACACCTGATGGGAGCCTGGGATATGAAGGCCTGTGCCCGTTCCATGAGGACCCAAGGACAGGACAAGGGTAGTGGCTGCTGCCAAAATCAACCGAAAAAGTTTTTCCTCGTCTTAGCTTAAAAACAAGGCTTGAAAACCGCTTTGTCTTACAGACGTACCTCTCTGGAACACGGCGGATCAGTTCATCACTCAAGAAAAGTAATAAAAGGTTAGAATCTAAACCTAGAGCCTTAGATTAAAAAAAAACTGCATCAATATTTGTGTGTGCATATATATATGTTTCTTGATAACAATACAGCAAGCAGGTCAGTTTTCATTTACAGCTTCGTATCTTTCCTTTATTCACTCTGAGAGTTCCAGGCCTTTCCATCAGCCGGTCCTGAGGCTCAGGGCAGGAGACACCCAGTGGGAGCCCAGGAGCTGAGACTACATCTAAACACACTCAGAGACTTTAGCCCTACCCTCTCGAAGCAGGCATGTGGTCCCTTTAAAAAAAAATGAATGAAAAATTGAGCGAGATGAGCCACCTTAGACATTTCATTCTAAAAGCGATATGGAAGTGTTCAGCTGTGTTCCTAAAATAACTCAGACGAACAGCAACTGGTGACACAATCTGGCTTCTATTGTGTGACAGATTTCCACGCCTGTTCATGTCCCCTCTTAGACTGTCCATCTGATCAATAAATCTGATCGAGCCTTTGAAATATGCACCAGCTCAGTTTAAAAACAAACTTCACACCTTTATAATCCTTAAGGACAAGATTGCATTCACGTCAGCGGTCAGTATTTCAGATGCGAGTAGCACAGTTTTGTCTCAACACGTAACCGAGCGCCAGAGAAATCCTCTCCCTTTAAGACGCGGAACCAGTAAGTTACAGGCAGTTGCACAACTGGAGCGAATGGTTTGTCAGGCACATGGCAAAGTCTACAGAACAAAGTTGGATTGATTTATAAATGAAGAGCTCAGTTTCAGCACTTTTTGCACTCTTATGGGTCTCAGCTAACACTGATTAAATGCTATGGTTAAAGGGTTATAAACTTATGTCCAACTTTGACAAGGAGCAAAAAACAAAGAATGAAGAAATAACGAAGAGTTCTAGAAGCTTTTACCTGGTGTGGCGAGGGCCAGCAGGGAGACAAAGCAGAAGACTGAGACTATGCGCTTCATGTTGACTGCCAGGAGAACTCTGCAAGCCTCGGTGGCTATATATACCCTCCACAGAAGGTCAAGGGGCATGCGGCAGAGAGGCTGGCCATCCAGCGGGGCCTGCTGGGCGTGAGTGTGCTTGGGGGTTGGTGTTCACAGGCGTCACAGGGGGACGGCATGCCACCGAGGACCCTACGCACCGGAGCAGCTGACTGATTCTTTTAGCTACTGTGTGACGCCTGTGATGCCGAGTCAAAGGTGTACGGCGTCCTGCAGCCCAGTTTTAGAAGGCAGCCGTGACGCTTCTGTTGGCCTGCAAACTCTGACCAGAAGCAAGCAACGGCATTTGAATTTGAATTACATTAATGAGAAGAAAAGATGAGCCAACCACAAAGATTTCTCAACCACATCTTTTATTATGGCCAGACTGAACTAATGTATTTACTACTGGGTTCAATCACTCTACATTTAGTGGCTTGGCAAAAGACATGAAACATCTCATTGATGATTGAGACGGACTCACAGTCACCCTGGACCAATGCGCATGTAACTCTACACCAAATTAAAGAACTCAGTCTGTTCAGTCAACACAGGCACAAGTGAGATGCTGAATCAGTGTCTAGTGTTGTAGTCTATTAGTCGGAGGTAAACGAACCGGAAGCGTGAACTGCAAAGCCAGCGAACGTTCTTTTACCTTGTTCTGACGTCGAGACGGTGGCTCATCTCCAAGAAAACTGGATCGCTGCAGCGATGTTTCCTCTTGGAGCAGGTCAAGTGGAGTCTAGCTCTAGGCACAAAAATCCTGCCTCTTACTCCAGGTTGACTTGAAAATGGCACAGTGTGAAACACATGAGTATTTATAGGCACAAACTGAATCCCCTCACATTGCCTGATATATACTCTTTAATCAGGGATCATCATCACCCTAGCTTAATTTACCCTGAACATACACCAAACCCCTTCATTTGAATTAACTGGCCGTGAATTTGTGAAACTTATCTGTACCGTAAAATTAGATTTAAGGCATGAGTGTGAAACCCCGTAATCTTAAATTGAAGGCGTTAATTCAGAAGGTTCTATTATTTAAGGGGCAAATTTGAAAAAAGGGAAGATTCAGTAGTTTTACCCCTTAATCATTCTTAATCTGTGGACCTTTCCCCTTAATTTTCCGTCATTTCCTCTATGTGCTTTGTATTTTATGCCTCATAAGAAAATTACGTCATGATGCACAGATACTTAGCCTTGTAAAATGAACCCCGTCCTTAATAAACATGTTTATGATGCAATTACTCTGTGCAGTAACAGAATCTGGAGTAAAGCTGAGTGAAAAAATAATATTAGTCATGTGTATTAAATGCAGGGGTTGAAATAGCTAAAAATGTACTTGGGAACCCGCAACACAACCAATGTTATTGGTGCAATTTTGCTACCTGCAAATAAACAGAATGCTGGAATTCTGCTGGGCACTGGTTACTCAGGGTTGCCATGGGCCATGTATCTGCATAGACTACAGAATTATAGATCATTTTATATACTATAAATAAAATTTAAGGGTGGGGTGTGAGGGATGATGTGTTGAGGGGGGTGGGAGCCACCATCTAAATGCTTCTAAAATATCCAGTTTTGTCTGTTGCCGTCACTCTCTTGTTGGTTTACTTCCACCGCATGCCTCTTTTTCTGCCCCGACTTCGTTCTGTACAAAATTCTATTCACGTGAATGTTGACGTTTGAAGCAGCTGCTTCCGTCATGCACTGAATGGTTTAACAGGTGTAGTTTTCATAAAAGGTTATATTCCTGCTAACATATTTTTAGGGATGACTTTTTCCAGTGACGGCTGGGGTGAAAACGCAGGCTGTGTCCAGGTTTAGCTGAAAAAGACGGTGTTTTCTTGTTTACAGTCAATTTCTTTTCCACCCAGCATAAAAAGGTAACAAGTTGTCATAAGACATGCATTTGTTCAATCACGCGTGGTCTGCAGGCACAGCTCGCGTCCGGAGCACTGAGTAATACTGTCAGTAATACTGAACCTCTCGTTCCTTATCCTGAAATCCTCCAGAGCCCCGGGGGTCCGAGGCCGTAGCTTGTCTTGGGCTGATGGAGAATTGAAGTCATGGGATCCTAGCTGTGTTAAGATCTTTCCATCTCTGTGCTCATTTCAAGGTCGCGTACTGGCCAGTTCTCACACAGGTATTCCTCCTGTTCATCCCGACTTCATGGATATGTTTGGAACACTTGCTCCAATGGAAATGGCCCCTCACCGTCCATGGAATTTACATTAACGGCATTTAGCAGACGCTTTTATCCAAAGCGACTTCCAATCCCTAACTACAGGGGGCAGTTTTCCTGGAGCAATCCCTGGGTCTTGCTCAGGATCCCAGGTATACTGGTGGTATACTGAAGGTAGGTGACCTCTCCAGAGGCAAGTGTCCTACTCACTAGGCCACAACCACTCCAATGCAATAGACCTGTTTTCACCGGCAATCACATCCAGAAATCGAGGTGCTTAATGACTATATAGATGAGGCCCTGGGTGCAGGGATCCTTCTTCTTCCCCCAATGCCTCTGCCTTCTTTCCCACTCATCAAAAACATGGTGGCCTTGGTCCCCAGGAATGTCCAAGATACTGGACCTCCTCACTCATAGGTGGTGGTGCTCCATCAAGGAAGATGTAACTGACTTGGTGTTATTTGTGTAAAGTCTGTGCTCAGTTGAAAAACTCCCATCAACTATTTGCAAGTTCCTATATCACAGCATCCCTGATCACATTTAGCAGTGGATTTTATCACAAGTCTGCCACATTTCAACACTAGGGGGCACTGCAATAAACAAAACATGCTTTTCCTTACTTTCTATCTTGAGAGATCCCAAGACTACAGCGTTCATCCGTCTGATGAACCTGATGGTGAAGACGTTTGTTGAGGGTCGGTCTCAGTTCCACTCTGTCTTTGGTCAAGTGAAACAAAACTTGCCATCAGAAATGACAGCCTTGCGTTTAAATCAGGTTGTCATGGCAACTCCACACTGCTGTATTTTTCTGTGCTTGGCTTTGTAAATGGACATGGTCTGTGGTGGTTTCTGATCTTGCTTTTACAGGTCCCCCAGACTCATCTTCTGAATCACTGAAACTTCATATTTAAAATACAGCGAGAGACAGACAGAGAGAGAGAGAGACAGAGAGACAGAGGGATAGAGAGACACACAGAGACAGAAAGACAGAGACACAGAGAGAGAGAGTCAGAAGGAGACAGACATACAGAGAGAGAGATACAGAGGGAGAGAGAGAGAGAGACCGAGGAAGAGACGGGAGGAGAGAAAGAGAGAATGTCGCCCTCAGGTGGCAGCTCAGGGGGTCACATACATAGTAGCAGTTGACTCCAACTCTATAGACACAAAATAGAAATTTCACATACATTTTAAATAGTCATTTTAAAAACAAAACTAATGAGATCAAAGGTCGTTTGAAAAGACGGAGAATTAAATATGGACTAGCTGTTTTAACGTAAAGGGAAAATTACTTGCATCAAGCTTCAAGCTCAAGCTGAACAGTGGCAAACAGTTTGTGTCAAATTCCCATACTTCACCACACCAAACCGAAATAAGCACACATAGCAGCGATAACTTGTAAAAAACAAAGTACAAACTTTATTATTCTGTCTTTACAAAGGCACATGCCTCTTTTCCCCAGTTTTTTTATTTAAAAAATGAGAACAAAATATAATAGCTTCTCAACAACCAGACGGGACTGAATACGCCCCAAAAACAAGAAAAAAAGCAAAGAATGTGACAGATGAAGATAAGAAAGAAATGGGATGAGACACAGAATGAGACTACAGAGACATACAGAGGACGAGATGTGCTGTGACAGAGTCTAGGAGGGTTCAACAGTTTGTGGGTTGGACTCATGGTAAGAAGAGCTTCTGCTGAGGAGGGATCTCCCGACACCCCGGAGACGCTCCTTCTAATAGAGATAAGTGCTTCAGAATCAGAATCATTATACACTGTCGGCTAAACCCTCACACACCCATCTCTCTAATGCAGTCCACTGCATATTTTTGCTAATAGAAAATACAAATATACAAATTTGAGACACCCTGTGGCTTCTGTAGAGGAAATGTTTATATCTGACAGGATCTGGAGCTTTGACGGACACACAAAAACCGTTAGCAAGACAAAATTTGGAGGAAAACAAATCACCAGTCTAAACGGCCAGATCTAGGCATCACACTCACACTCACACACATTTAATTCCATCTCTGATTAAACTGACCCAAGCATTTGGAAGCCCTGATTCTCAGCAGTCCATCCTGAGGCCTGACTGAGAGGGTCCAGTGGGAGCCAGCATGCTAACAGCACTGATAGAATTTTGAGGACAAGCAACCTGTCCAGCAGCAAAGAATTCCCTGTAACAGGGCAGTGAGCAGGCATACTTTCATTTTTTTCACCAATTTTTATCGTCTCTGAATCGAAATGCTTGCTCGAGTGGAGCCAGGAGAAATGTAACATAAAATATATGTTAGGAGAACTTTCTGGAATGTTTAGAATTGCAACCCATATCCACAATGAGATGCGAGGAAACATGGCGGGACGATGCAACAGAGTTTTTACGTTTCCAAGGCCAAACGAGTACATGTCCTGTCTGTCTGTCTGTCTGTCTGTCGAGGAGAACTCATACTGCTTCCTTCTAGTCTCAGGTGAATGTTGACTCCAGGGTCGGGTTTAAGGCTAGCCTCTGTGCCCCTCTGTACACTGAGGCTGGGTTAAGGCAAACCACTGCCTCTCTCTGCACATCTGGGCGAGATCTGAAAGTCTGAAGGTCTGATGCAGTCCCTCATTCCTCTTTCTAACGGAGGGGAGGGGTGGGGTGGGGCAGAGAGCCCCTGCTACCACACAGCTCAGGATGGCCAAAGCTCACACAGGGACAGAGTGTCCAGCATCACTACACACACAGACTGAGGAGAAAAAGAAGAGAAACAACACACACGACACTGACGCACACAGAGCAGAGCGATGAGTGCATAGAGTAAGAGTGCAGGATATGAAGGCCTACTGAACTTCAGAACAGCTATTAACAGCGCAGGCCACAGAGTCAGCGAAATTACAACAGGATCAGTGGGGACACGTTCTCTTGACAAACCATCAACCCTTTCTCAAAACAACACGGGCCCTTAGGCAGAGAGCCCATACCAGTGTGTTTCCTACCACATACCACCAAGGCCATGCACCTATCTCTCTGCAGTCGAACGTTCCTGCTGGTTAGGTTATTAAGACAAAAACAGGCCAACATCAGGGGACCCAAGTAACAGCTACAGGGTACGGCGAGTGTCCAGGGAACCCAGCGCGCCTGAGCGTGAGCGACGAGAAGCGCAGTGTCACCATCCCTCCATCAAGCCCAGGATGGACTTTGCTTTATTTACAAAGTGCACAAAGCCACAGCGATCCTTGGCCCTACATGAGAAAGACTGACGATCTAGGGGTCTGACACACCTCGATAACACCGACATCGTGAAGGGAAAACAGGGGTTGTACTCGTGCAAAAGCTGTCATTTCCTCCAAAAGACTTAAAGCCAAGTAACTGGTACATCTGGCTCCTAAGTCTGGTATGCTCACAGTGGTGCTGTTTTGTTTTTGTTTTTTTCACAACAAACAAACAAAAAGCCTCCCTAGAACAGAACAAAAGGATGGAGGGCGTTTCTAAAGTCAGGTCCAACAGAAAGTAGAGATTCTGGTAAATATAGAGGAGGAGCAATGGGGTCGGTTCTTCCAAATTTTTGGGTAGTGACTGGACAAAAACAGTAAAGCCTGATCAGTTTTCTGTCCCCTCCACAGGAAGAGCGGTATTAAGAGGGGTAGCAGAGGACACAATGCCTGTAAGAGAGTTGTCAGAGGCGGATTCCTAGTGTGGTATTCCATTTCAACATCTTGTACCATTTTTTGAGCGTGCGTCTCTGAAGGAAGAAAGAAAATGCTTTAACAACCGAAAGCCTGTTACTGAGTGTGAAAGAACCAACAGCATGGGCCTTAATGATACAGAAGGCTAGTGTACTTCATGATCGTGTATGTATGTGTGTGTGTGTGTGTGTGTGTGTGTGTGTGTGTGTGTGTGTGTGTGTGTGTGAGAGAGAGAGAGAGCGAGACAGAGAGAGAGAGAGAGAGAGAGAGAGTTAACTTTGTTATTCAGTCTTCTTTTTTGTTCAATTAACCCTTGACTGAACCCTTTCAGGTCTGTCAGCACTATCCTATTGGTTCTGTATGTCTATATGAGAAAGAGAAAATGAGAGTAGAGTCTGTTCTTTGCCCCGTCCCAGGTCGCGGGGAGGACTCGGGGCAGTTAACAGTCCTCAGACCCTTCATTGTCGGAGGCGGTGTCTGAGTCCGCAGTGTCGGTGAGGATGCGGCCCGGGGTGACGATCACTGCTCGGCGCTGCTCTTCTTCGGGCACGCCCAGTTTCTCCTGCGTGCCCTCAATGTGCTGGATTGCCTGGAGAAACAACAGATGTGGCGAGGTCAGAACACACGAATCCTTTTAATACATCTTTATTTGTTAAAGAGACGGTTCAGCTGCGAGAGCGCCGCTCTTGTGCGGTGCGGTGTCTGCCGGGTTCAGCTCCAGGCTGGTTTGGCGAATGATTAAGCCACTTTACCTGCACAATAGTGTCCAGGTTCTGACGTGATGTGGATGCTGTGTTGATGACGGAGGCTGGACCCATGGTTACCACGGTGACATGGTGGGGAGGGGGAGGCAATGCGGGGGCAGGCACTATAACGGTGGTGTGGTGGGTGGGGGCAGGGGGTGTTGCTGGGGAAAACACCTGAAGGATGAAATACACAAGGACAGAGGACTTACTTCAGTGTATAATACACGTGGCAAAGAGTGTGTACATTTCAAACTTGTGGGAAAAGATGGAGTAGGAAAAAAAGGCTCCACTGGACTTTCAGAAGAGGTTAACTGACGAAAAACCATCAAAGGAGTTTCATCCTCTTATAATCTGATCCCATCTAGTGGGCGATTAAAATGCGAAACAATAAGCACAAAAATACCGGCAGATTTTTGCTTGAAAAAACGATCTGCATGGGACAGACGTTCCTATTCAACTAATGTTAAGCAGACGCTAGTGTGCTGTCCTAAAAGGCTTTCCTTTTTAAAGGTTATGACGTTAATCACTGGCAATGTTCTATTTTTCTAATCCAGGTAGATATATTATAAACGTTATAAACGTTTGTGTTTCGGCATAAAAATACTGAACACTGAGATTAGCTTACAAATGCCACTTTCTGCATCCCAGGTTCAAACACCTCCCTACTGTCTTACTACTGATAACAATCTGAACTGTACTGTCAAGGCAAATTTATGTCTGAGGGGAAAAAACTATGATTTTTAAAAAATAATTGTGATTAATCGCATGGTTTTCTGCGATTAATCGCATTTCATTGCATTGTTGTACACAAAATCAAATATTTTTATTTTTCGAGTACTGCTATATGGACAAAAGTTTGCAAATTTAGTCTGCAAACACTTTAAACAAATAAGGAGCTTTTTAACAACAGTGTTCCCTTTAACACTGTTAGAGTTACTCCAAACTTAATTCGTGTGATCAGATCAAATATAAAACCAAAGCTATTTGCCACTGCAGGGCATTCATGTTTTATCTAGTTTGTTATAGAAAAACAAGTTAGCCTCCGAATGCGTTAATGCGATAATAACACGTTAACGTGCCCAGCCATAAAAAAAATAAATAAATAAATGAATGATTTAGGATTCTATCTTTAGATAGAATCATTATGAGTCCTGTTACAGACACTCCCCAGGGCTCCCTTGACTCCACGTCCATCTCGGTCCATTCCATTCTATGGCCAGAAAATCAGTACAAAATTTGTCAACTTAGAGAAATATCAAACTTGCTGGCCTGGTCCTGACTGTGTAAGACACCGGAGATTCGCCATGTTTGGTACTCAACAAGAATAAGAAACAAAATTAGAGAAAGGGGAAAGGCGGGGGTGTTAAATGTGGAGGGGGGTGGTCTGACCTGCGGACTGCGGGCGGGGGTGTTCTCCCTCTCCAGCTGTTCCTGCTGCTGGAGCCGCAGCAGCGTCTGCGTCTGCACATGCTGCTCCTGGACCTGCTGAGCAATCACCTTCAGTTTCTCAGGGTATAAATGGGCATCCAGAGAACGGATCTGTCACACACACACACACACACACACACACACACAGACACACAGACACACAGACACACAGACACACAGACACACAGAGACACACACAGACACACAATTGCTATCAGAACAAAAACTGGTATTTCCGTACAATGACTGTATTGTTATCAGTACTAAACCCGGTATCTCCAAAAAAACATTCCTTGCAGTGTAAAACAAAAGGATGTGATTCTAAACCATTTAATTCGTTCATCATTCATCATGAAATTTAAACGGCAGCATTTGCAAAGCATTTGCAATAAAGAAAACACAGAAATGGATTTACAAGGTATAGTTCCAACAATGACATGACAATATGTTATAAAAAGTCTCAAGAACTCCAAAAGCCAAAAGGAAAATAAAAGGTGGGTAAAGGGAGGAAAATGAGAGATCGACTTTAGTCTAGACTGCACCATCTGTGTTCAAGTCAGGTCTGCACGCTATAGGGGGTCAAAACGTTGTGCAAGGTAAGCCCTCTCTGCACCCTTAAGTGTGGCTTACGTGTGATTTAAAATAATTTTTTTAATTAATTTCACTTGTAAATAAACTGCATTATATTTGTAATCTGAACTGAATCACTATAGATCAGCAAATTAACTCTAGAAACTCGTACGACCAAAAACTCTAGAAAGTCGTACAACCAAAAACACATTCACCCACAAGGTTTCTTGCCATCACACAGGTTGCTGTCACATGAATGTGGACTTTGAGGAGAACCACACAGCAACAGCAACAAAAATTGGGATTTTGTTGGTGGTTCATATAATTGAAGATCTCTGCAACCCCTTAAGACCACCAAGGGAGAATGAAGCCTCAATCACGGAGGCCACGGTGTGCGCCTATTTGACTTCGAACTGAAAATACTGAAACAGTTACTTGATTGGTGCCTGTGGTTTAATAAAAACCGCATGCAAGTCTACTGCAAATCTAATATTATTCATAGTTCAAAAAGTTGATGTGAACTGATTTTTTTTGTTGTTGTTGACCTGTGTTATTGTAGTGTTTCCCAATTTCTTTTCTCTGATGTTACACTGACATCACCACTATCAAGCTGAAATTTCACATTCTTGCTGTTTTTTCTTAAATTCAGTTCATAGTTCTATGATGACAGCCATTAGAGATCTGTAATGCTGTGCTGCGCTTTTGATCATTTGTAAAAAAAAAAAAAACAAATACAAAAACAATAAATAAAATATAGTGAGTAAAGGAAAAGAAAAAATGATAAACCATACGAGCCATTTTAAAAAGTACCCGTTTTTTCCCCGTTAGCAGCTAAGTAAGCGAATATAACATGAGCGGTGAGGACGGGACTGCAGACTGAGATGAGCAGTAAAATCCTCTCTGGTCAGAAGAAGGGTTTTTGAGACTCCTTTACTCATTTGTTTTAAATCTCACATTTAGGGTGACAATATTGGTTTTATTTTTTTATTTGCATCAGCCATAGGCTGCACTTAAAATACCTCAAACTACTGGTCTTAACATCACCATCACATCATTGGAGCGATGCCAAAGATCTTACTGAAGAACTGATACATCAGATTGGGGAGCCACTACAAGTAGATAATAGATATTTCAGTTTTAAATGTTTACCTTTATATTTATGGCATTTAGCAGACACTTTTATCCAAAGCCACTTCCATTCTCTAACTACAGGGGACAGTCTCCCTGGAGCAACTTGGGGTAAAGAGTCTTGCTCAGGAACCCAGTGGTGGTTTACCACTGGTTTGAAGGTAGGATTCGAACCCATGACCTCTTGGTCCAGAGGCAAGTATCCTACCTACTAGGCCTCCACCACCACATTAGAAAACGTTGATTTAATACAGTGAGACTGAGAAGTTTCTCACCTGTTCCTCCAGCATCATGCGCACTGAGCGCTCTTTCTCCAGCTGCTGCCGGAGTTCAATCATCTCCCGCCGTAGGTCCTCCACCTTCTCATCCTCGAGGATATCTGGAGAGCCGATCCCTTCATCCTTCTCCTCCGCACGCCTCCTCTTCGGGGACGACCCACTGAATTCCTAAAGCAGGAGATGGTCACAAAGTTTGAAAGAAGTTAAAGTCACTTATGATTCACATGCTTCACGATAACAACAGAAGTGAGTTTTGGTCAAATCCATCAGTCTCGCCATCACATCTCGTCGCGTTTGGATTGATTAATTCATTTGATTTCATTCGATTTATCTCAAAGATCTCGAGACACAAAGCCCATCGGCAAGCAGGTTTCAGAGCAGATAGCCGTCAGCGTTTTTGTCAAGACCCAGACCAAAACATATTCGTTAACTTTTCTACAGGCCTGTTCGGTCATTTGAACATAAATGCCTGCTGAACGAAACCCGTGCATTCGAACATTTTACAGAGTTTTTACAAACTGGGGCACCAACAATGGCTGCCGAACACCAGATGAGGCCCGGGTTCCGCCAGGCCGCGGCTCACCTGGATGAAGCGCTTCAGCTGTGTGTTCTGCTGCAGTAGCCGCGTCTTCTCCTGCTCCAGAGAGAAGATGTACTCGGCCGTCTGCTGTAGGATAGCCGCCTGGGTGGAAAGGGAAGGAAGAAGATCGCATTACAGCTCCCCCGACTCTGAGAAGCCTGAGCTTCTACTGAAACCACAGTGGAACGCCTGAGCTCAGAGGTGGAGACACTAATAGACAAAAATAAAAACTCCGGCATGCTTCGTTATACGTGAATAAAATTAAGAAGTCTAGTTGTCTCACTAATACTAATGTTTTCAACCTTCACATTTTTATGTCTTAATTATTTATTAATTCTTGAAACGGACTGCCGGTTAGTTCTACTGTGAAGTTCTAGTTACATATCTACTCATTATCACGTCCATGCTGCTAGTTCTTAGTCATTTATTTATTTATTCATTCATTCTATGTCCTTAAATACTAGTCTATTCTGGTACAGCTGATACATTCTCCACTTGATATCACACTTTATTTGTTACTTGCTTTATATATTTTATACTTATAGTTACAGGTGATAAGCATCTACAGAGCTGCAACTCCTAACTGGTTGGACTGTACACTGGATTGCAATGACAATAAAGATATTCTATTCTATTCTGTTGCAGGATGATTTCTAAAGAAGCGATTTTGAGTGAGTCCTTTAGGACTGGCTTCGTTCTGCACGGAGGAAACGGCTCCACTAAGAAGAAACTTCAGCTCCTGTATCGTTGTCATTCGTCCTGATTGTCACAAAATGGAGGTTTGTTTTTCTTCAGTAGTTTGTTTGCGTACTGAGATTCATCTTAACGTTAACAGTCCAAGGCGTCAGGTCTGTGATGTTTTAGTTCTCATGAATGCTGTCCTCTGCTGGGAAGGAAGGAAACTGCAGTTGAAAAATTCCAGCAGATTCATTCTCTCTTTTCTGCTTTAGTCCCAATTTGTTAAATGTTTAGAGTCAAATTGTCTTTTAAACATTACAAAGCACTCTGGCTTCAACAAGGCAATTAAATGAGGCTATTTAAGGAATTCAATTACATGATCTAGTTCAAAACACCTTATTTAGCTACATTTGAAACGTGTTCGAAACAAACAAACCAAATTACATCAAATTACATCACACACACAGTAAAATGCACAATGCATGTTAGGAGCCAATTGGAGTGCATACGTGTCCCCAGCTCAAAAACTACCCACAGCTTATAAAATCTCCTTAACTAACCTGCAATAACGCGTCAAACTATTCTAACTGTGCGAAACGTATTCGGCAGTAACAGCTCCTTCTATGAATATGAATCCTTTTTTCATCCTGTAATGTCCACGCTCCTTTTTAAAAGACTTTCCTGATGAAACAGGTAGTTTAGAGGCACTTTCTGTGGCCTGAAAAGGAAGCAGCTCCTGATTACCGATCATGAACGCAATGATTCAGTTTGAGCAGCGAAACACGTTCAGCTCAGACCGACATTTCATACAGTATTTAGTTTATTTGCCTATTTTTCACCTCAGTTTAATTGTATTCAAGAGTCTGTGCCACTTGGAAGCCTGCCTTATATCCCTCTTTAATATTACCAGACTATATATAAAATTAAAAAAAACAAAACATAAATGGAATCATTCATTAAATAATAGACTGCATGTGCATCTCAAACCTCCAGCTAGGGAGACAGCTACATACGGCCTGTCACACACTTACAATTTATCCTTAAATCTGTCCTGCAACTCCAGATATTCACATGTGACCGGTAGATTTGTTTCTCCCCCAGACACCGTGGCTGAATAACATTAGCTGTATAAAATCACCTTCGGGTGAAACTTGCATAAAATACAGACCAGCATTCAGCATGACTCACTCAAACAAAAACCTGGTATACCATCTGTAACCTGCTGTTTTTGTTATTGATTAACATGTTGCTTTAAATTAGTCCTCTCCAGTTCATTCATTCAAAATGAGTGTGTAAAACAGACTATATAAATTACACCTATAAATATATATATATATTCATTACTGTAGGCACATATAGAAAAGGGTGTTCAGGAAATGCAGCCTTACATGCTTGCAGGTGTGATCAATAGTCAATGGCACTTTTATCACTTAGCATTTTTGTTATTTGTCTAAACGGGAGGTTATTTAGATTTCTCTTTACATGTTTTTGTTTTCCTGGTCTACTCCGTGCCCTGCTGTGTTTTTGCAGGCTGAGCTCTGAGGAGTTCGCCTCACCTTGCTGAGTTTCTCGCCGTCGCTGTGTGGGATGAGTGTTTTTAGTGACTGGAAGCCGGCGTTAATGCTCTGCATGCGCCTGCGCTCGTTGCTGTTGGCGATCTCCCTGCGAATTCGCCGCTCCTGGTCCCGCGCCGTCTCAGGGGTGAGGGG
Organism: Bryconaethiops microstoma; assembly: GCA_037577275.1. Lineage (NCBI taxonomy): Eukaryota > Metazoa > Chordata > Actinopteri > Characiformes > Alestidae > Bryconaethiops > Bryconaethiops microstoma. Next base: position 4,347,385 of record JBBJLS010000028.1, on the reverse strand, counting down.
GATGTTCGCTAAACTGAACAAAAAAATAATAATAATTATGGTTCATCCTGACAATAAGAAAAATCCCTGAAACACCTCAGTCTCATGGAAACAGAAACTTTGATTTTTTATTTTTTTTAAGACCAATCAATCACACTTCATTTATAAACGTCTGTTCTTTTGTGCTACTTCAGAAAAACAAGACATTTCTGCAGGAAACCCGCAAATTTCCCTCACAGAAACTCTGCACCTCAATCATCTCGCATGCGGAGGTTCTCGCAAGAGTTCTGTGAAAATTCTGCCACCTTCATGGAAGGAAAAATTCTAATCATAACTGACTCTTTTCACATCTCTCCAAAAACTTTAGGTGACTTATCTGTACTGACAGAGCATTTCTGTGAATTTCTAAAGAAAATGTTTGTGATGTTGGACACGCTAAAATAAAAAAAAAAAATTGATCTGAAACATTAACTGATGCAAAATCAAAACTAAGCAGCATTTAAAGTCAGTTACATCACTCTATGGTTTAGGCCTACTGTTGTACAGCCGTGGAAAAAGAAATAAAGAGACAGCGTCATTGTTTTCTGGTTATTGCTTTTGTACTGTGTGGGACTGTGTCTGTGTAAAATGTTCAGGTCACTATTGTTTTATACACTATTGACCACTTGATTCAAAATTCCAAACAAAATATTGTTTGGAGAAAATTTAAAAATAATACATATAATTTATTATACATAGGATGTGTTGAACTTCACAACACTCTTACATTATTTCACAACTCCAACAATTAAAATAGTGATGTTAAGAGCAGAGTGTGTGCATGTGTGACTCTGTTTCATCCATCAGAAACTGAATCAGGAGTGAAGCTGCTGGAATACAGCACATAGAAAAGCTGCTCTACAAACACTACTGCACTCACACACATATGGAGGCGTTTCTTATTTTTTACACAGCTCACACAATAATAGTTCATAAAAGAATAGCAACCTGTGCATTTTGCACACACACACACACACAGTTGCAAACTGTACAAACAGAGAATAGGAAAAAAAGGGAAAAGTCTCTTATTTTTTCCATGGCTGTATTTTAAATTTACCTTTTGAACTCTACACTGAGCAGTGACATGAATTCTTAAAAAAACTGCAATAATGCCTGAGAGGAATAAGGAAAGCTTTCCACCCCCCCATGGGTAAGTTTACAATGATCTCAGCAGTGCCTTCAGGTGTGTGTTCAGGTGTGTGTTCACACTGCATTCCCACTGAGAGTAATCAATACTTTATTGAAATATTATACTGAAAAGTAAAACGCTTTGTTTTCCCTTAGACTTAATCCTAAAACTAATAAAACTAAACCCCACAGGGACCAGACAGAGTCTTTCTTCAGAAATACTTCAGAAATGTCGGACAGGTGTGCAGTAAACCGGACTGCATGACTAATGACTCCCGGGTCTTAGAACCAGAACCCGTACAGACACATAAAAGATTATTTCTGTAGGACCTGATGCCAACAGTTTATTACAAATCTCTGGAAATGCTCGAGCACCTCGTTTTTCTTTCATCTGAACACGTGACCAGTGCTGCCTTTCAACGTGGACCACGTGGTCCTGCTCGAAAACGAATACTACATTTCCCACAATGCCCGTGGACGTGTTAGCCCCGCCTCCCTCTCGAAAAAGGATTGTAGACGCATTGAGGGCCTGCCGCCCCCCTCCACCCCCCATTAAAATACTCATTAATGTCTCCGTGTTTCTCTCTCTTTATCTCTCACAGCTCCGAGCAGAACTCCCTCCCCGGTTCGGTTCTGTTCGGGGGTGTTTGCTGTGTGTTGGATACTGTTGTCGGTTCCGGTTTGACCCAGTCTGGGCCAGGCCCGCTGTGTGCGGCTCCATGCGGTGGTGGGGGGGCAGAGTCCCGCACACATAGACCCGCACACTGCCTCACATCGACGCGCTGTCGGTCCAGAGCTTGCGCTCCGGCCCCCGGACCGGGAGAACCGGGCCTGCGGGTCCGGACGGGTCAGTCCGTGTCGAACAGAACCAGCCCAGCGCGCAGCACGCGCCACCAGCATGGCCGCACTGCCCACAATACCTCCCCCTCCGCACACTGCCGCACACAGCCCGCACGTCTCCGCGCGGGGACCCGGTCCGCACGCTCCTCTCCGCCCTGAGACTCTCTAAAACACAGAACAGAACCGAACCGAACCCCGCGCGGAGCGCATTAAACGCCCATTGATCCGGAATCGCCTCGCGACACTCCAGCGGCGTGGTGTGCACGAACCACGTGGTTTGTGTTTGTTAGACACTAAATTGATCGATTTCTCCGAGATTTTCGCAAAGTAACAAAAACCCAGAACCGCGCGGGTCTCACCGCGAACCCCCCCACTCCGGAACCGGGTCAGAACCGGGGCTTTATCTCAGAAATCCCGTGTTTACTGCACGAGAGCAGTCCGGGTACACAATAACACCCTCTCCCCAGGAACCACTCTGCTGTTCCCAGAACAGTGGAGCGGGTTCTCCCGGAGGTCCGGTAAAAGGTTCTGCCGTACCTGCACAGACCCCCGATCACCTCCTTCTCCGTCTTCCTGAAGTGCTGCAGAGAGGGCACCTTCTGGGCTGGGACCATGAAGTACTCCATGCTTCCCTCTCCAGCTCCGAGTCCTCGAGCCTCTAGCGCGCTCCTGGTTCCGAACTCTTTATCACCCGAGAGGTCCGCACGCGAGCGCGCATTTAATTAGAATAATCAGGAAAATAATTGGAATAATCTTCTGATCTGCAAGCTCGTGCATATGAATGCAGTGCGAGGAGTTGTAATGTTACTCTACTTCCAGCTGATGGGGTTCCCTCGTAGTGTCTCTCTCTCACACACACTCTCTCCCTCCCTCCCTCGTGTGTGTGTGTGTGTGTGTGTGTGTGTGTGTGTGTTTGCAGCTGATCGGATGTCTTTCAAGGCGGGAAACAGCTGGTAGGATCTCACACAGCTCCAGCAGAACCTTCACCCTGAAAACAAAGCCCCGTTCTCCAGCTCGGTTTACGTTTCAGATTCTCCAGTTTTTGATCTGGAACCGAGGGGGGCAGCTCTGATCACGTCGGGCTGTTTTGTGCCGTTTGTAAGAGTAAAGTGGCCATTTTTATTACACATGCACACACCACCCCACACACCATACCACACACTACAGCACAGCACACCACACACAAACAAACAGAGTGAAATTATTTCTTTGTATTTAACCCTTTTAACACGTTTATGCCATTTAACTCATTTAACCCATTCACCAAGTGAAGCAGTGGGCAGTCTGGGGAGCAGTGTATGGAGGAGAGGTGTGGGGGGATGGTATTTTTCTCAGGGGTACCTCAGTGGTGCCACTAGCTGTCATGAGATTCGAACCCACAACCTTCCAATAACGGGCAAATCCCTACCAACCAGCCTCTCTAAACCCTGAGGTGCTGAGGTATGTTGGGGTGAGGTGTGTTGTGGTGAAGCATGTGAGGTTGAGGTGTGTTGGGGTGAGGCTGTTTAGGCGGATAGCAGGAGAACAGTGGCCTGAGCGAACAGAAACACGGAGGGTGTGTGTGTGTGTGTGTGTGGGTGGGTAGGTGGGTGGGAGGGAGGAGGGGGGGCACTCACAGCCCAGTGTACACCATTTTAGTTACGTGAAAGGAGGAGGAGGAGCAGGAGAGGAGGGGAGGAGGAGGAGCTGGGGGAGGAGGAACAGAGCGGATTACCCCCCCTCTTTCTCTCTTTCGCCCCCACCCCCCTCCCGCCGGTGGGGGCAGATCGGCTGGAACTCGAGCAGGCAAAATGGGAGCAGTCTGGAGAAGCCGGAAGAGTGTGCAGTAGCGCCGTGTGAGGCTACCGGGGACTGATCCCTAACCTCCATGATGATTCCTTTAATGTACTTTATACCACTAGTATAATGTAAAGTGTCCGTTTGTCACATATGAACACACCAGATACCCCCCCCCCAAACCACACACACAAATCTCTGCATTCAACACGTTCACCAAGGGAAGCAGTGGGCAGCCTGAGGAGATTGGCAGTATGTGGGGGGCCTCAGTGGAGCCACTTGCAGTTCTGGGATTTGAACCCACAACCTTCTGATCACAGGAACAATTCCCTAACCGCCAGCTGATTCAAGGTCAAACTCAGCCTTTAGCGCTCAGGTAGAGCACGAGGACAGTTTTAAGTCATCTAGTATTATACCCAAATACAGGAATAAATACTGAATGTTAAGTAAAACATATTTTGAACGAATTATTGTTCGTGCGTAGTTTACGTACTTTATTAGCCTGTAATTACTGTAGGTGAAGGTGAAAGGTGAAGTGAGCTCATATGCTTTTGTGGTCACAGTTATGTGTCCCATCTACTCATAATAATAATTTTCAAAACTATTCTACACATGTAAATGCTTTGTTATCATAAAGGACAGAAGGAAATGCCAGTGAAATGCAAACAACATTATTGAACATGAGATATTCTTTACAAAAAGATTCGGAATCAGAATCGGAAAACTTTATTTATCCCGGAGGAAATTGTTTATGTGGTGACTGCCACATCACACAGACACAGAG
>JBBJLS010000028.1:4301527-4318871 GCA_037577275.1 Bryconaethiops microstoma | reverse complement strand
AAAAAAACAACAACAACAAAAAAGAAAATCCCCTTGCTTCAGACCCCTCCATATCTCCAAATCTCCATATTCTTGGCCTTGGTCCCGTTATTGTCTGCATCATTACATTCCAGAGTGCATCTCAACCGGTTAATGTCAGCGCAGGGAGGTGCAGCTACCCAACAATCGCCCTTCTGAGACCCGCGCAAGATCAGAGTCCATTTTTAACCAACAATTTTAACTCACCATATTCTTCCCCTCATCCACAAAAATATGAAAAAACAAGTAAAAAGTCAAGGGTAGTGGAGGAGCATGGACACACACACACACACATCTGTTTTAGGAATAACAGCGGTCGAGTAAAAATATTGAGCTGGGAAGCTTGAGAATTATGAACAAGACCCTGAATGTAATTCTGTATGTGTTGAAACCGTTTTATAAGGCATTCCTTTGTTTTACAAGCAATACTGTTTTTCCTTTGAGCCTTTTAACGTGAAAATTGCATCGAGACGCCTGCATATCAAACAGAAGCATTAAAAGAGACAGCATTACCACGCTTGTGGATTCTGGTTTATTGCATCACATGCTGACATTTTTCCCTCAATAATATCCTTCTTCCTCCCATATGCTGCTATCTGCTTAATAAACAAATAAATACATCAATACATTCAACAGTTGGCATTCTGGCAATATTTAAAAACTGTTTTGTTACTGTAATTACAGTTAATATACTATTTCGGGACTCACCTAGCACAGTAAGGGGATTTGGAAGTCTAGCAAATTATATAAAATATTAACGTGCAATGTGTAAATATGTCAGGTGTGATTTAAGTGAAGTGTAAAATTAATCAAAAACCCAACTTCATCATGTCTTTTCCATACTCTATTATGGGAAACAAAATGATACGAGTTCAAAATGCATATGAATTAAAGGCATAACCAGTTTTTGATATCTATATAGGAAAGTGCAATTTTTTTTTTGTATCTACCCATAAAGTCCATATTGGTACATCCCAGTCTGCCCAATCTGCTGCCTCCATGCATCCACGCTGAAGTGCATCTCAAGTGAAGTACTTTGTACTTTGTGCTACTTGAGGTTTATGTTTGAGAGACAGCAAGATGCCGAGTCTTCGCAGGGCCCCCTGAGGGGAACACGGGTATACCATCTCACGAGTGGTCCCACCGTTAATTTTTCGTCCATGTGCCCCTCTATAATATATGCTATGCCATTTCTACTTGGTTATGCTCATGGCCTAATGTTCAGTTTCCAGAAGAAATCTATAATTTAGTCATGCTAATGGAGCACAAGGGGAGGAGGAACGGTGTGTGTGTGTGGGGGGGGCGGTGTATGAGTACACACTAGGCGATACCTTTTAAAGCATGCGGGGAGCAGATCTTCAAAAATCATCAGCAAGCACTGGTCAGCGAAATAATTTAGTGTTTTAATGCTGATCCATATCTTTATGCCTTCAAGTCCATTAAGCTTTGGAAGGGCTGGGATTAATAATGAATCGCTCAGTTTATGGTTAGGGTATAGCAGTGGCATGTCAACACTCAACACCTCTAGTCAGAACAGGTACAAGTAGATAGAAAAGAGTCTTTTTTTTTAAGCTAAACTCAACCGACACCCTGCCCACTAGTGCTTTCTTTAATGGCAATTGTGGCCAGATTAACCAAACAAGCTTTAAAGCCCTAAAAATTCATCTGATTTGCCAATTCATCTGATTTGCTTGTATAAATTATGTCACAGTTTTAAAGGAGACTTTTGCCTGCCAAATATAGAACCTACATTAATCTATACTGTTAAATCTCAGATCCTGCTGGTGGCCTGGTGATTAGGGAGTTGCCCCTGTAATCAGAAGGTCATGGGTTCAAATCTCAGGACCGTCAGTGGCACCACAGAGGTATCCTTGGGCAAGATACCCTCCTCACTCTCCGCAGGCACTGCACCGCTGGCTGCCCGCTGCTTCACTTGAGTGAATGGGTTAAATGCAAAGAACTATTTTGCGCCGTTCACACAGTGTGTGTCATGATGCGGTGTGTTCAAGTGTGACAAATGGACAACTTACACACTTTACTTGTCTTCACATTCACCATTTACAACAAGCCAGTAGTGTTCATTGAAATATATATATATATATATATATATATATATATATATATATATATATGTATATTCTCAGTGTCTCATCATGAAAATGATTAGCATTCGATCAGAGAGATTTTTATTTGAAAACAGAAAGTTCCAAACAGAAATTCCCCTTCATGCCACGGGCCGAGCACAAACCCAGAGAAAAGCGCAGGCAGTCCAAACGTACACCAGGGCCAAGAAAGAGACAGAATTAATTCAGCTTGAATAGTGACAAGACACACATTAGCTTACAGAGTCCTGGCCCTTTCCCTTTTTAAAGCAACTCAGAAAAAAATGGCATGTGCCAAGATGGGAAACTAGGTCACTGAAATGTTCAGGCCTCGAGATATTTTTTCTAAGATTAAGGGAAGAAATGCTGAACCCATGCCCTTAAAAGTCTTTTATAAAATAGACACATACTCACATTTCCACTGAGTGGAATAGTCCTATTCATGAGCATTCTGTGAAATACTCGTCCCAGCGCGGCGCCGACAGTCTCATCAGACTGGTTTATTCTCCAACCCTCCAGGCTTCTTTTCTCCCGTCCACCCTCATGTCCTCGCTGACTCGGAGGCCGGTCTGTGCCGGTCATTTGCGAAATGATAATGACACAGACCCTTCAGGGTCCACATCGTTCAAATATTAAATAAGCTGTTTGACCCGTTAACCCTTTGAGCACTCTGGAGAAGCTCTGGGGAAAATGTGGAGAGCTCATGGGCACGAGTGTTGGAACACAGCAATAATTAAAACGGCTGGAACTGCATCACAGTTATGTGAATATTTTATTTACAGTTTTGATGCAGTAACCGTCTCTGAAGCCTTTTGGGGTTTGACATTATTTAGAGACGAATATACACGGTACAATTAGCACCATTTCCCTGGAACAGTATTGAACTAGAACACTTATCTGACACCATAGTGTAGGATACACACATTTTCTCCTCTGAGATACTAAATCAAAAACAGATTGGAGTGCAACAGCAGTGCACAAAGGGTTAATGCAGGACCAGGCCCGGAACGGCCGGTATCAACTCGTCTTTTCTTTTTGCACATTGAAATATTTTAATATCAGTATTTTCATTTTTTCCAAGTGCCTTTTTATTGTAGGTGAAATGTAGAAGTACAAATACAGTATATGATAAATATATATATATATAAATATATAAATATATATATATATTTTCCCCAGCATCATGTTCTGAAGCCGAACATGCAGAATTTTAGAGCTGTAAAAGTCTCCAATTGGTACAACATAGGTGTATTCTCCTGTTTTAGAGGAATTTTATTACGATATTGATCATGATGTCAATGAAAACAAAAGAAACAAATGTTTAATAAAGTTGCATTTGATATATCGAGCTCTACTGACTCTTCTTTTCTGCTCATTAGACCCGTAGCTGACAATGGAGTATTGGTGTGACCTACAATAATACTTTTTGGAGTAAAACACTTCCATTTTGGCTTGCCGGGCAGATTCTAAACATGTAAAGCAATCGGATTTACTCTATATTGTATGAAACAGTGGACTATTAAAAATAATATAGAACAGGGATGCAGGTATAACTTTACTATAAACAGTAAAGGTATATACTGTAGAATTTTGTAGAAAACCTCACTCCAAACAACTAAACATTTTATACCCTCTTTTACTCCCCTGTTGTTCTTTATCTCTATACGACTTTTCTTCACATACAGTGTTAATATAAAATAGTTAGCTATAGCAACGTGGCACAATTGTAGAGACCAGCTATGAAGTCGAAAACCAGTCAGAAAAAAGTAGAAATAAACTGGACTGTGGTTGAAGGACAACTGTACTGCAGTATAGTATCTGGGTAATATTATATACTGATATAAATTCCATACAGCTCAATATTACATATTTACCCTTTACATATTACACAGTGAGGCTGAAGACTGACGACACAGGACTCTGCGTGATAAAGAAAAGAATATTTTAATTGAACCGAGACAGTATTTACAGTGGAAAGATGGGAGAGAGGAGAAAACAAGACTCATGTTTGTTGCTGCTCTTTCTGTGGCGGATTTTGTTTCTGAATCTCTAGCTCTTCATCCAGACGCTCCTTCGCCCTCACCACCTGCAGAAGACGAGATCAGACACTCAGACGTGGTCCAACTCCGAGGACAAAGAACCCTCCTGTGACACACGTGTCTGTTTCCTCCAAAAGAAACTTAAAAGATCCACCAACACCGTGACCTTGTTGCATATGTCTTTTACAGTTTGTTATATGTCTGGTTTGAGGCCTTACAGTGTATTAGACAAATCTTACCTGCTGTCGGAGGGTTTACAACCAAAACGTCACTAACACAGAGCACTCAATCACAAGGCACATTCATTCACTTTACAAATTCTGTCTGGGCATTTCTGAAGCGTTTCAAATACTGTAACACAGTCAATAACACTGATGTTGCTAATAACAAGCAGAGACAGTTCTAGCCCTCTCAGGGCCCCCAACAAGACCCCCTCCCACCTTAACTGCGTATCGTCTACATTTGGTCACATTTTGAAGAGACGACGGACCATTATGATGCCCTACATAATTGCAGCTTATCTGCCTCTAGTTTTATGCTCCAGGCCTCAGAAAGGTGAAAGCAAACAGTCACCAATACGCATGTTCTGACTGATATCACACTAGTTATCATGGATGGATGAACTTTCCATTAATAAAGCGATTTAGGAAACAGTGTCTCATGCTTGCATACCTTAGACTGCAAGTAGAAAGAGCCGCCGACTGCTTTGTCGTTTACTTTAAATAGATGTTCGTAATTCTGTGGAAAAGACAAAAAGCTGGTTTCACTCTGTGTGTCCGTATTTAGGGTCGATTAGGTTCACACCCGCTGCCCTGAGAGCACCGGGCCGTTACCTTCTGGACATCCTCTGGGTTCAGTTTTGAAATGTTCAAAATCTGCTGGGCTTCCTGCACCGTCATCCCCGTAAAACTGGAGGCTGCGGCGGACTGCCTGCCTGCGCTCCCTCTCGCCTCCGCTGCAGCCTGACTGGCTGCCAAGACACAAAACACCAAAGGTTATAGCAAAAATACCTGCTTAATTCATTAAATTAATCATTTTTACTAGTTAACCTTAGTCATAATTGGTTCAAAGTTATCTAAAACAATGTCTACAGGGACAAATTCCTTCGTTGAATCTTCCAAGCAGAACCTTTGAGTATTTTTGAGAACGTGACAAACAAACCGTATCACTGTATCTCCTTTCCTGCCGGCCTCGCAATAAACAAGATTAAAGAATTCCTGCAGGTGTATCAGTCAGGGATAATGACACTCAAATCTGTGCGTTATTAGCAATTACTACACGGTCGAAAGGACCATCCCAGCATTCGGAGGTCTGTTATTTCTTGATAATGACAGTTATATTAAAAATATGACCACAAATACTGGCGGTAGGTCTTGCACTTCTGATTCACATCTTTCATTTCATTCCACAAGAAGTCCTTTCGCTCACAGCTGAATTAAGTGAGTCTCTTAACTCACCTGCAAACTCCTGACGAAGGGCTCGAGCGAACGCCCGGCCCACCACCTGCACCCCCACCACCACGATCTGCGCCAGATACTTCGCCTGCCACAAAACACAAAATAAACACAGTTCTGGGTTACTTTACTGTCATCAGCAGCGGTGAACTCTTATTGAGAGTTATTGAGACGTTTCTCCACAGACCACGAAGCAACATAATACATTCAACAGAGTGCAAGATGGGACAGAGACAGTAGACAAACAATAAACAGATAACTGTAACAGTAGTGTATGGAAACAGTATAGAGCGAACGGGATGTAAACCTTCCGAAATCGTTAGTATTGCACCTTTTGTGTGATTACTATCACACGGGAGGCGGTTACAGCACTGAACAAAGTGCAGAGAATGACAAACAATACAACAAACAGACAGAACAGCAATGTCACAGTAGTGTGAATGGGATGTAAATCTGAGACAGTAAACAGAACTGTGGCAAGGTGGGAACGGTATGTAAACATACAAAATGGATAATATTGCACCATACATGCGTTTCGCAGGATTACACTGTGAAGAGAATAAAAAACTTTCCAGAATAATAATATTGCACCATATATACATATTATTACTATTATTATTATTACTACTACTACTACTGCACAGGAGCATACTGATGTTCCACTGGAAACACTCTTATTGCACAGGACACAGCAGAATAGAACCACACAGTCAATGATAGCATATCAAATCGAGTAACGGGACGTGAGTGTACCTGCAGTGGCATTAAACAGTAAACATAGGTACAGTGACAGGAGCTGCTGAAGGTCCAGTGTGTGTTTTGAGAGGTACTGAAGGTATGAAGTGAGGTAGTTCACTGGAATGTTCTTGGTTAGGTAGGGACTAGACAGTCACGTGTGAGTTCTAATGGCCTGCAGTATGAAAATACAGAGAGAAACCCGAACCTCAGCCTGATCAGTCCAAACCATCAGAATATGAAATCCAGCCCTCCTGAACCCTGCCGACTCAGATAAACCCGGACTAAACTCAGACCCCTTATGGGTGAAGGTGACACTGTCCAGAAGGTCTAGCGTGTCGGATCTAAAGTGTGAAGATCAGCACTTACCATGGTTCACCGTGTCCCGGGTTGGAGACTCAGAAGAGTCCTGCTCTCACATGGACCTCCACCAAGGTGAAGCGGCCATAACTCATACAGAAGACCGGCTCCTATACCTCTCTACTGCCATCCGGTGGATGGAGGACCTCCAGTCCTCAGCAGAGCTCCAGTAGACCTGACTCTCACACAGACTTAGGGGTCAGATCTTCTCCACAGAGTTCCAGCAGACCTCTGACTCTCACACAGACCTAGGGGTCAGATCTTCCCCACACAGAGCCGGTGTGGCTGCAGGGTTTCATTCTAAACCAGCAGGAGCTCCTGATCAGCTGTCTGAATACTGAGACCAGGCGGGACCAGGTGGACTCCTGACTGGTTGGAATAAAACCCTGCAGCCATGCAGGCCCTCTGTTGAGACCCCTGACACCGAGAAAAATCCCACTTTACCAATAAGGTGGGATTTAAACAGTTAAACTGATCTGTGTGTGAGAAAATCTCACCCCACCCTTCCAGCAAGATGCTCCTTTACCTGTAGTACAGTAAAGTGGCCCCTTATATTCACACATATAAACACACACCACCCCACAGTCTGAACAAAGTGAAATTTTTCTCTGTATTTAACACACTAAAAACATTTAACCCATTTAATGCATTTAACCCATTTAACATATTTACCAAGTGATGCAGTGGCTGGGATTCGAACCCACCACCTTCTTAGGGCAGGGGTAACTCCTAACCACCAGGGCACCAGCTGCCCCAAAGATGAATTTTGCATCAGTTTGGCATCCACATTTTACAGACTGCATCGTTTATGTCTAATAATTTCTAATGATTAAAAAAACAATGTAATCAACATATTTTGTAAATATGTAAATTTGGCCCCATTACTCGTCCAGGACAGAAAACAGAAGGGGCACGATACTGCTGCCACTCTCCCACTTACTCTACAAACATGCCATTCTTTAGAAATGAGGTGGACAATATGAAAAATACATTTTAGGACATTTCACTGATACACGTTATGCATGTGTTTTGGTTGGATATGTTGGAGTCGACAGAGCTGGAAGCACCACATTTAAAATACAGTATCAAAAACTAGGTAGCCAGTAACCTTTCTTCAACATTACACACATCCAGTGAACCCGGCCTGGTGACGCTCTCACGTCACCTGGTGTGTTCTTCAGGTACTTACAATATAGTATTTTTGATATACTCCAAAAATCATACTGACATAAGGTCATTTATCAAGTTAACAAAAAACATTGTCATATTGCTCAGTCCTCTTTGGAAGCCGTTATTATTTTCTTGTGCTGAATGAACTGACGATACCAGGCGCATGACTTCATTTGGCTACGTTTGAAAAAATGTTTTATTGCAATGTAACATTCCTACATGACAGATTTAGTAGAAAAGAAAGGATAAGACAAATGCTATTGCCTCCAAAGTATAAAAACATCAATGTCAATTAAGGTTAATATCGATCAAATTTTAAGACGTGCAAAAAGAGTTCAATACTTGTCCTCAACACATCCAGTAATATTGTCAAAGCACATCAAGAACAACACACTGAAAAACGCTATAGCATGCATTATGAATCTTGTAAACATATGTAAGTATTGCCTTAAGTGACGGACCTGAATGAGAAGGTAATATAGGCATTTGCATTGACTGATGATAACACTGCCGCAGAAGTTTCTGAGAACACGTTCTATCTAAGAGGAGTGGAATATTTCTCAAGAGGCTTTAGACATTTCCTGGAGGCGTGGAGATCGTCCCGTATCCAGAAAGGGGGTCTCAGCCAACTATTCCTGTGTTCAGACACATGACACAGCTGTGCAACACGAGAAATGAATCATAAAACATACATTCAGACAACTGATCAGTCTTAATGACTACAAATCAACAGATAAAACACAATCAGGGTTCTGCAGGCCCTCTACATTCGGAGTGAAGATCAGTGAAGATCAGTGTGGACTGCATCACAGAGCTGTATGTCCTGCTAAATGTATGTATGTGTGTAATTTATTGTGCAGCGTTCACTGAGCACATGCATCTCAAAAAAAGCACATTTAACCATAGAAGAGTATTACTGAGAGATCAAGGCTGGTCTATGGTCCAGCAGAGAGTTAATGTCATGGATGCAAGAGTTGAATGGTGGAATTAGAAGGTTTATGGGACAGAAGTTAATGTGTTGGAGCTGGACTTAAAACTGGCACTCAGGAATGGCACGAAGTGTGGCAGGATTCTCTTTATCTCCCGGCTGTTGGCACCCAGTTCATCCACAAGGCGGTGCTTGCTTAGTCATCCTGAAAGTGCAAAGGATACAAACGCACAAAACGCTGTAAATATTTTCCAAACTCAGAGTGTCACTGTGGGCCCGATGTTCACACTTGGCATTAAAAAAACGACTTGGGTCTTCTGACTGGGGACAGTGCAGACAATACTAATCCCAGCTGTAAATCCCAGAGGTGCGTCATTACTCAGACTACTTCTGGAAGTGTTCAGGTGTGTAGAACGTCTTTGGTCCTCTTTGTTTGTTCTGTGTGTTTGTTGTGTTTGCTGTCTTTAAGTTTAACATATATGATGTAAGTTCTGGAACTAAACCCTGTAAAGCAGGGGTGCCCAACTCCGGTCCTGGAGACCCACAGGTACTGTGCCCGACACAGTTTGATGGTGGTTCTCCTCAAACACATTCAATAAATCTGACAATGAACTGGTGAGGTGAACCAGGTGTGTCTGAGCAGGGAAATCGCCAAAACGTGCTGGACCACGGCCCTCCAGGACCGGAGCTGAACCACGGCCCTCCAGGACCGGAGTTTTTGTTTTTTTTCTTCCGAATTTGTTAACACCAGCTAGTCATTATTTTAAATTGGACCAATTCAATTTGTTTTTACATTATCGGACAGTAAAAGTTACGAAAGTTATTTTTCTGCTGTTTTTGCCCTGAGAGTCATGACTGTCCAGATGAAGTATAAACAGACCCTGAGATGTTAATGGCAGGTTTGAACGGACCCTGAGATGCTTCTTATTTCAGAAATGTCTGAAGAGAGAGATCTCACCCATTCCTCGTCGTCCACCCCCTCATATAACTCCTGTGGCAGTGGATCTTCTCGGTTCCCCAATTTAGCCACCATGGCACTCAAAAGCTGCAACAAACACACACAAATACAGGTGTGACAGGAACCCAGAAAAAACTGGAATAGATTCTTACACAGTATAATGCAGACCTCTTCTTTTTTCTGTTCGTCGGTCTTTTCCTCGAGGTACACAGAGGAGGGCAGGTACTTCCTCACCGGAGCTTCTTTAGGAGCCTCACTCACTGAACGAGAGCAACAGACAAAGTTGGCAACAGAGAACACTGGACAGATGCTGGGAAACAGATATGTGAGCCGGCGGCGCTGCGGTACCGGGGGTCATGTCTTTGGGCTGCAGGCTGATCTTGCGGTGTCGGCCGTCAGAATCAGAAAGCCAGGCAGCAGCAGTCAAAGCCGGCTCCCACCACACAGCTGTCTCTGGGAACACATCATCCTGGAAGAACTCTTTCTGTACACAGTAACCACATGTACAGAATTTACCTTTGCTATGAACGCTTTTCTTAACAGTGCACCAGTTCAGATCTGTGGAAAACAAGCATCTCTACTAGTATTTTTCAGTGTTCCAGGCCTGGTACCAGAGGGACAGTTTAGTTGCTCTACAAAACCCTGATATACTTCTGCAGTGGCATGCAGACAAAGTGCCTGATATAAAAAGCTACACTGACTTACATGAGCAGGTTTGGATTCATAACTCTGTATAGGCTGCATCATAGAGCTGTGCTGTATATTGTGGGAAGGCACATTAAAAGATTTCTGAATAGGTATATTTGTAAGCCTTGCTGTATGTGGTTCTTCTCTTGATTCTCAACCTGAATGTGTGGTGCCTTCGGACAGATTTAGATTTCTGGAGTTTTTTCCCCGACCCCTCAGTGGTCCTCAGATGCCCCACTCAGGATGTCCCTCTGGTGCTGGACCTGCTGTTTTCACTAAATGCCTCTAGATGGCAGAGTTGTATTGGCTTGGCATGAATAGAAGGGTGAGGTCACTCACTCGGACGCGGGGGACTCTGAAGGCCACAGGCTCGATGGTGGTCTTCCCAACCCGGATGGCTCGGGCCACCTCCACATCATGCACATCACATTCCGTTTTTGACAAGAAGCACAAGCCCTGATCCCACAGAGCAGAAATGGTTTAGGAAAACCGGACCGCTAAAATTAAAATTAAAGACAAACTGGAGACTTACAGTACCTTGTGTGGCTCAGAGGAGTAGAAGCTGCTGCACTCCATTAAATAAGGGGCCTCTGATATGATTTCATATATATACACACGTGTGTCACCCTGAAAAGACAGAAGTGGGGTGAAAATGTGAGTTTACAGCAACATTAACACTGAGTGATAACTTCGTGGATTTGTTGCATTTACCTTTTGTCATAGTAAAACCAATTGTTGTTTTACATGAGACACATTACAGTTACCTTGTATCAAATATATAAAGCGTGCACACACACACACACACACACACACACACACGGTATTTTTCATAAAGCAGAAACATACCATGAGATAATGAGTAACCCATTAACTTGTTCACATGAATAGGTTGTATTTTTTTAACTCTCATCTGGATTTCTTCACTGAGAATTCTGGCACAGTCAGATATGAGCATGGTGAGCAATTTCACCAAAACAACTGTTTTACAGAGTCGTAACATCTGACACTGACTTCATTAAAGGCATATCCAGTGATCAGAACCCTCCTTTTAATATACAACAAATACAACACTACACCACCATCAGGGGCTCCGACTTTTTAGCCAAACACTTCGAACAGGCCCTTGAGTTACAACCACCTTTACTGAGTTGTAGAGTAGGGGGTCAAGTTCAAAATATATTGGCCTTTAGGTACTTTTTCAGTTTGAAACCTCATTACCTGTTTTTCTAACATGCATGTGGAAAGCAACACTTTACAGACCTACTGGAACTCCTGACAAATGATTTGATGTATATATTATTTGCTCCAGTACTGTATCAGTGCAAAGTTGACACTTTGGATCGGTCCTTTATACTGTTGTAAAATCTAAGACAATGCTGAAGTAATACAAAGTGTTTAGAATATGTTACTCACATTGAGTAATCTAATGAAATATGTTACAAATTACATTTGGAATACATTTTAAAAGTCAGGGGCTGCTAACAGTCACCACTCTGTAATAGAGTGTAACTGTTTCTTCCGAAGTGTCCCTGTGATTTTGACAGAGATTAGTTTCAAATACATATTTCCTGAGACAGGTGGAGCTGTCGAACTGTACCTTCCCAGTGAGGAAGACGACGCTGGTGTCGGGGTCATAGAACGGGATGAGGGTCGAGGGTGACACATCAGTCGACGCGGTGGCGAACGCTCCACTGGCCAGGGACTCAGCAGAGTACAGATAAATCTGTCTCTCACTGCGACTGCAGGAAAAATGAGATTTAATCGTCAGAATATTGATCAAAATAAACACTGTGGCTCGTGTGGAACACTGTCTTTTGTAGTGCTTACCAGTCAAACCCTGACACCAGCAGGCACCTGCCATCACACACCCAGACTATGCGGCCGCCTCTGTGGCCCTCGGGGCCCGGGCCCTCCTGTGGGACGCGAGAGTTAGAAATCTACAGTGATGTATAGTTGGGGGTCTCATTAAGGGTCTCTGGTGCTGTACTTACCTTCGTGGGCTCAGTAGACTTGCGAGGGTCGTACAAACGCACTTTCCCATCCTTACACACAGTAGCCAGGAACCTGCCATCGGGACTCCAAGCCATCCCAAATATCTGTAAGAAGGATCATATGTGGCATGTCACTTCGGTACCCAGACAGTTTGTGTTCTTCAAGGATTTTAGGTGAACAGTTGAACAGACCAGTTCCTGGTAGTTGCTGTATCTGGTAGTTCCCATCACTTCAGAAGACTGGAAATACATAATTATATAGGCTGTACAAGCTTCAAATACAACTACCCAATGTGTTAGTTTTAGGCAAGAGACAACCCTAGTTCCAAAAGCGTTGGGACGTTCTGCAAATTGTAAATAAAAACAATGATCTGGAAATCTCATAAACCCATATTTTATTCAAAACAGAACATAGACAAAATGTCAAATATTGAAAATGAGATATTTTGACATTTCATGACAATATTGGCTCATTTTAAATTTCATGACATCAACACGTCTCCAAAAAGTCAGAAAGAAGCTGGAAAGGTTTGTGGTTCAAAAAAGCAACAGCTGCAGGAACAGTTTGCAACTGATTAGGTCAAGAACATGACTGAGTATAAAAATCACTCAACAACCTGGACAAGAGAAACACCCACGTTAGGATCCATCGACTTCAGTTTTCAACACCATCATCCCACAGAGACTTTCCACCAAGCTGAGCATGCTGGGCCTCAACACCCCCCTGGTGAACTGGAGCTTAGACTTTCTGACTGAAAGGCCGTATCAGCACCAACATCTCCAGCACCATCACCCTGAACACAGGAGAACCAGGAGTCCTCAGCCCTCTGCTCCTCACACTCCTGACTCGCGACTGCTCAGCAGAGTCCAGCTCCAATCACATCATCAAATTTGCAGATGACATGGCGGTGTTGGGTCTCATCAGTAACAACAGCCTACACAGAGGAGGTGACGAGACTGGCTGCCTACCTCTCACCATCGACGGCACTGCTGTAGAGAGCGTTAAAAACACCAAGTTCCTGAGCATCCATATCACGGAAGACCCTCAACTCCACCTCCAGGGCACGGCAGCTCTTGCATTTTCTACGGAGACTGAAAAGAGCGAGCCTCCCCCCACCAATCCTCACCACATTCTACAGGAGCAGCGTAGAAAGTCTCCTCTTCAGTCGCCTCACTGGCTGGTGTGGGAACTGCACTGTTTTGGACTGTAACTCACTGCAGCGGAGAGTGAGAGCAGCTGAGAAGGTTATCAGTGTCTACCTGCCTTCCCTGAAGCACATTTTCCAAACCTGCTGCTTTAACAGAGCCAGTAACATTGTGAAGGACTGTTCCCACCCACTACACAGACTCTTCTCCCTTCTACTGTCTGGCAAACGGCATTGAAGCTTCCGTTTTGCACGGCTGTGCAACAGCTTCATACCACATGCCATCAGGGCCCAATGCACATAAATGCACATAAATGTCTAGTTTCTGGTTGACCAGCACATTTCAGTGAACTACCTCACTTTACACTATTTATACTGTTTATACTGTTTAAAATGTTTATACTTTTTATACTGTTTACACTCACACTACACCCTCAGTTAACACCTGCGCTTTACTGTAACCCTGTTTACGACCAGTACAGGCACCCTAACAACCAGTCACTGTTAAAATTCTACACTTGCTCATTGTAGTTTATCTATGGTGCTTACTGTCCTGTGCAATAAGAAAATGATTCCAGTCCTATGCTCATGTGCAATACTATGTATATATATTTTCATTCTGCTAAACTAATATTCTCATCCCACTCACATTGTTATTACACCGCTACAGTCTATTTATTGTCTATTTATTGTAGTGGTCTGTCGCCCCTGGAACTCTGTTCAATGCTGTAACTGCCTCCTGTGCAGTAATCAGACCTATAGTGCAATACTCATCACTCCAGAAGGTTTACATGATGTGCACACTCGACTACTCATTGTTTGTCTGTTGTCTGCTGACTAATGTAACCTGCACTCTGTTGTATGTTGCTGAATGTTGCACTGTGGTCTGTGGAGAAACACTGTCTCATCTCACTATGTATGTGTTTACAGCTACTGATGACAATAAAGTAACCTTGAACCTTAAAGAGTATTTTATTGTGGCAGTGTCTCTCAGAAGTAAGGATAAGCAGAGGATCACCAATCCCCCTAACACTGCATCGACACAAAGTGGAGCAAAAGTGCCACCTACAGATGCCAGTTAAAACTCAGTCAAAGAAGAAGCCGTATGTGAATAAGATCAAGAAGCGCCGATGTCTTCTCTGCTTAGACTCTGCCAGTGACTGGTGGTGGTCAGTGGGGATATCAAATCCACGTTCCATCAGACGAGGCTTCTTCCCATTGACAAGTCAGTACCCTGCTTTGTGTGGAAGGATAGGGCGAGAACAGAAAAACCAGTAGTGTATTGACAGCAAGTGTTGCTCTTTGGCACAACTTGCAGTCCTTCTGTTCCATCTATGCTCTGAAAACAAGGCAGGCAAAGAAGACATCTAGGAATCTCATGAACAAGGTAAGACCTCTGCTCTCTGTGGGTGGCTTTAAGATTAGACAACAGGCAAACAACCGTCACCGACACCCAACTCAGTGAAACTCTAAGCAGAGTAATATATGAAGGGTCACTCAGCACGCAAAACCGATCCCTAGTAGCTAACCTTCCCTCGATAAAAGCATCTCTCAAGTAGAAGTAGCAATATGACTTTAGGTGATGTTATAGAACCTAGAAATCGAGGATATATGTGACACAATATGAAACAGCAGCTGCTCTGTTTTTTACATTTTAGAACTTTGTCTGGATCTGGTACCAGCAGAATGCCGACAGTGAGGAGAAAGCAGAACGCTTACTTGGTCTTGGTGTCCTTTTAGTTTCTTCACCTCATTTCCAACCTCCAGGTCCCACAGTCGGACTGTCATGTCATACGAGGAGGAAACTAGCAGGCCTGATGCATGAGGGTGGAACTTGATAGAATAGATCTTCTCAGTGTGTCCTGTGATTAGTTGAAGCCTCATTATTACCTTGAACAACAGAGGAAGATTCTGCACCAGACAGAGGATCAGTGATGTTGTTTTCTTACCCTGCAGGATGCGCTCTGGTTCAGTCATGGTCTTTACCAGTCCACCTTCAGGAACCTTCCACACACGGATCTTTGCATCGTCACCGGCTGGCAAGAGAGTGAACAGATTAATACTTTCCCCTTATATATAAAATGCAATCACAAATGAATGTTACTGTATTATATGCATTCAGACAGATCCAGTCCACTTAACCGGGCGCTTTTCCGTTATTGAGTGTCCACGATAATTTTTTACCTCAGAAGCAGAGAAGATATTTAGCCTGTTAAAATTTTGACGAGAGGTTTTGGCTGGAATAGACATTACAAACATTCAGAAATCTGCCTCACCGTTTTACTGTCTTGGTCACAATGAATTCTACTTTACATTTAAAAATGCTGAAAACCACACTAAGATCAAATCACACAGACCGTTGGTTTAAATAAGAAAGGAAACTTTACCAACGACCAGCTTGTGTGGGTCAAAGGGGTCCCAGCAGAGGTCAGCCACGCTGACGGAGTTCTGAATGGTGGGTAGGGTGGTGTCTGGCAGCTTCCCAGGCTGAGAAAGCTGATAATAGATATACCAATAAGTTATTTTTATGTTAAACATAGACCAGATGTCTTCTTTTAGAATTTCTTATTCTCTTATTTAGACAGAAATCATTAAATTATGACAAAAATCACAAAAATTCTTCAGCTGTAGTACGTGTGAACACACTGAATTAATCACATTTAGAAGCATACCCGGCACAGCGGGGTCTTTTCAGTGATGAGAGTTAAAGTATCAAAAAGCTAAAGTATCAGTGTAAACAGAAAGGTGAGTGCAGAACAGCACCTCGAGCACTGCAATCTGCCCCCCGGTGATGGCCAGGGGCACGGCCACACGCTGCCCATTGGCACAGAAGCCATCACACTCGCCGGGAGTGGTCAGACTCATCCCGCGCAGGTTGGTGATGTGGGTGTCGCGGTGAAGAACCGTGCCCTGGATGTGACGAAACTTAGAGCTCGGGCCTGCGAACGGAGGAGGGGCACTTTCAGTCCTGCAGTAATAAAACTAATACACACACACTGACTGGGACAGTGTTCAGGTAATAGGTGTTACCCAGCATGCTTTGGATGGCACGGGAGCTCTGGCTGGGGCTGGGAAGGAAGCCAGAGGACAGCCCACTGGTAGAGGAGGGTGAACGAGACGGGGGGGCACTACTGCTGGGTGTGCTCAAGGGACTGCTAGAGTTG
The DNA here is from genome assembly GCA_037577275.1 of Bryconaethiops microstoma. Lineage (NCBI taxonomy): Eukaryota > Metazoa > Chordata > Actinopteri > Characiformes > Alestidae > Bryconaethiops > Bryconaethiops microstoma. Next base: position 4,302,120 of record JBBJLS010000028.1, on the reverse strand, counting down.
GAGGGGTCCTGAAAGAGAGAGACAGAGAGACAGAGACAGAGAGACAGAGAGAGAGAGAGAGACAGAGAGAGAGAGAAGGAGAGAGAAGGAGAGAGAGAGAGTGAGTGAGAGAGTGAGAGAGAGACAGAGAGAGAGAAACAGAGAGAGAGAGACAGAGAGAGAGAGTGAGAGAGTGAAAGAGAAACAGAGTGAGGGAGAGAACGAGAGACAGAGAGAGTGAGAGTGAGAGAGAGAGAGAGAGAAAGAGAGACAGACAGAGAGAGAGAGAGAGAGTGAGAGACAGAGAGAGAGAGAGAAACAGAGTGAAAGAGAGAAACAGAGAGTAAGGGAGAGAACGAGAGACAGAAAGAGTGAGAAAGAGAGAGAGAGACAGACAGAGAGAGAGAGAGAGACAGAGAGAGAGAGAGAGAGAGAAACAGAGTGAAAGAGAGAAACAGAGAGTAAGGGAGAGAATGAGACAGAAAGAGTGAGAAAGAGAGAGAGAGAGAGAGAGAGAGAGACAGACAGAGAGAGAGAGAGAGGGAGAGCGAGAAAGAGAGCGAGAGTGAGAGAGTGAGAGAGAGCGAGAGAGAGAGAGCCATACAGAGAGAGAG
>JBBJLS010000028.1:4261575-4301427 GCA_037577275.1 Bryconaethiops microstoma | reverse complement strand
CAGAAAGAAACCCACTGCTGATATAAACAGATTCAAACAATTTTCATAGGTGCCTAAGACTTTTGCACAGTACTGTATATATACACACACATGCACGCATGCACGCACGCATGCACTCACTCACATACACGCACACACTCACATACACACACACACGAACACAAACACACATGCACACACACATATATACACGCACACACTCACACACACACACACACACATGTGCGCACGCACACACTTACATACACGCACACACACACACGTGCGCATGCACACACTTACATACACACACACACACACACACACTCATACATATTCACAATTCTTCATTCTGAGGAACGTAGTTCCAGTCCAAACAGCAGTAAATTAGTCTGGAACGCGTCTCTGTGTTTGAGGAGATTCTGCATCTCCTCTTGTTAAGCTTGACATTAAAGCTTGACTAGTGCCGCCAAAATTAAACACAGTGACTTCTTGTTCTAGTTGGTTTTAAAGTATGCATACAGTAGCATCCAGAAGATAGAATACCTTTGGTCATATGTTTTATTAAGTGTAATAAGGTATTTATAGAATATAATGTTTAACATCATGAAAAAGTTAAGCAATATTAAAGTGTAATTACTTTTGCATGGCGAGTAACATGAAAATATTTTAAATAGCAAATATTTAAATATGCACTTTTAACAGTCTAAAATGGCAAGCGTAAAAGGTCAGCGTACTGGGGGCCGCCAACTCCCTCACTCATATGCTGCGTTTTCTGCGTTATGGGAGTGAGTGGCATAAACTCGGCATGTCGTATGTCGAGTCTGTTGTAGAAAATGATATGCAGCAAATGATATATTTCTACACTGCAAAGATGTAAGCAAGTTAAATTGATATTATTTCAAGTTTTCAGAAGAAAAAAGTGTTGACTTTATTTAACAATTGTATTTAAATGTATTTACTTTGTACTGAGGAACCTTTTAAAGTGCCTATAGTGTACTGCCTGGGTTTCAATCAATTCATTACAATAATTATAAACAGAAATACAGAAAGGCACACAGCTATCCAGCATCAAGAATTAATTTAAAACAAAATTAATATCCGGAATGCCTCACGTCTGAAAAGCAATTCATTGTATTTTTGTGAAGAGAAGTTAAACAATTTCCTTCGGGATGAATAAAGTATTCTTGATTCTTGATTGATTCTTGATATAAGTAGAAACTATAAATAGATTATTGTGACTAGACTGAGTATTAACAGAATAATTACAGTTTATTATACAGTAAGATGTGCTGTTTTTTCTGTGTTTATTTTTTATTATAAAATACTATAAACGAAAATTAAAAGTAATAAATAATCACTGGTTTGCTGTCGAGTTATAACATTCCAGTCTACACCAGATTAGTTACTACTGTGTACCAATAACTGAAAACTATTGTTGAATTATTAATGTCTTATTAATAGACATTAATATGACATGACATACTGAAAATATTAACATGACAAGTGATTCCAGACAGTAGCGACCACGTGGTGCTCGCTTCTCCAGGAGAATTTTGTTGATACGTTCTTGGTCCATGTTCTACGTGCTGTAAGTGTTCTCTGTCAGTGGGCTCTTGGGGTCGGTGCCCTGATGATGTCACGGCGGGACTCACTGATCACATACACACAAACACACATAATCCACAGCGACTCTTTAAACCACAGTAAGAGCCCGTCTCTGTGTGCTGATGGATGTATGGGCATGAAGGGACTTGTGCGACTGACCTACACTGAATGTGCCACGCTGTGCCCCAGCGAGGGTTCGTGTTAAGATATGGAGCTTCTTCCTGTGTGTCCTATTACTGGCTGTTCTTCTTGACAATGCCTGAATGCACCCAGAGCACACAAGTAAGAAGACCAGAAGATAATCTAGGGTTAATCTCCATGCTGCTCTGCATTATTTAGGATTTAATATTCAATTGTCAGACAATTAGTAACTTAGCGAATTACAAAAGGACTGATCACTCACAGCCCCCCACAGAGCTCCCAGAGAATTCCCTACAGGAGACCTGACAGGGGTCTGATTGTAGTGTTTTATTCATGTGTTTATGCTCCCCTCTGTGCGTTCCTGCTGGGTTTTAATCAGTGCAGTGATGAAGCGGTGATGTGTTAATGAGCAGAGGCTCACAGACAGATCTTACCAGAGACACAGACAGATCTCACCAGACACAGACAGACAGACAGATCTCACCAGACACAGACAGATCTTACCAGAGACACAGACAGATCTCACCAGACACAGACAGATCTCACCAGACACAGACGGATCTCACCAGAGACAGACAGATTTCAACAGAGACACAGACAGATCTCACTAGAGACACAGACAGATTTCACCAGAGACACAGACAGATCTCACCAGAGACACAGACAGATCTCACCAGAGACACAGACAGATCTCACCAGACACAGACAGATCTCACCAGACACAGACAGATCTCACCAGAGACACAGACAGATCTCACCAGAGACACAGACAGACAGATCTCACCAGAGACAGACTGCCTGAAGGTGAACAGAGACTGACTCTCCAGCTGCAGGCAGAGGCCTGGTAGGCTGTGGGGACTTGGCTCATGACCAACAAGGAGCAGAATGAAGGGTCATGTTGTTCTGTTTATCTTTCGTGTGTGCATAACTGTGCGTGTGTGTGAGGTTTATGGAAAATGCCTCCTAGGCTGTTTGACTTGAAGGACCACAAGTGACAAAACACAGGAAGCCAGTAAAACAGGTATGCTACAAATGGCCAGTTGCTTCTGAGCCACATGAAAAAATCTGCAAGAATGAGGAAAGATAGTCTCGAAACAATCGTCAACAACATGCACCTGAGGCGCGCTCATCATGATCATTATGTTTTTCCACGGAAAGCTCATGGTTTGAATATACTGGATCATGGGTTCGGGTGAATTAATCAGTCTGAGACTTACAGACAGCGGACACTGAACAGTTCGAGACTGGAGGAGGAGGATGATTCTCCAAAGGCGAGGAAGGGAGAGCCAGTGCCACAGTTCAGATAAAAACAATGGCCTCCACCCTACACCTTCTGTCGCCCCCTGATTCAGAGCTGGGATTTCACCATCACCCTGCACAAACCTAGTAAGAGCCAGAAAGATTCAAAAGGAGAACCAGGGCCTCAGAGTCCTCAAGAAAAACTTCACCTGAACAACAAATGCAAGCTGGCCACTGTTAACATGGTCACATTTGCAGTAATCTGGGCCAAAAAGCGATGATACAGTCCTATCACATTAAGAAGTAGTACTTCACTGGAATACCTTTACAGGTAAAGTTCCTGCTTGGTGCCACTCAAATCTGCATCACTTAGATGGCCACAAATGGCTGAGAACTAGGAACTGTTCTGGTTTTGTGGATGTAAATCGACACATTACTGTCATCTGAAGTTCAGCTGATTTTGAATACTTGGATTTCACACATACCCTGTTCCCGTTTAATTAAATTCACAAGTTAAGCTACATTCGTGAAAGGAACTTCTGTGTTTAAAAGAGAAGCCCTCCTTTAAGTTGACACGGTGTTACAGAACTGCCAAGATCCTGCTTTTAACTTTTAAGTTTCTCTAATTCAGCCTTTTGATGGCCCTCAAAGATTAACAGCACTTCCTTAGAAAAAAATCTGTGAAAAAGATGTCCACCTCACTCCAAAACAAAAACGATCACTGCTGGGTTTAATTACCAGATCTGTTTATTCGATTTTTTATTTGTGCTTAATCTATTTTTGGTGTGAAACATCCTGCTCAGAAACTGTCACACACGTGAAAAAGAAACGTTCTAGCGGCCGTGAGTCCTGAGCATATTTGGATTCCTTTCATTTTCGCCCTTGGGCATGTGTATGCCTTGTTGGTGTGTGAGGAGAAATGTAAAAAGCATTCCTGCAAGACTGTCAAGAACGACATGCTTAAATTAATGAACTTTGCTGTCGTGGATGGAATCTCTGGAAGCTGGTCATGGAGTTCTAGAGCTTGTGACAGAAGATAATAATCTGGTGAAGCAAAGGTATGCTCCATCATTTTAAGATAACCCTCATAAACCAAAAGTATGATGACATACATCTGCAGAGCGCTTCAGCGATGGCAATCTTTCCAGAAAAATGATGAGTGACAGAACAAAGGAAGAGTCCGCACTGCTCCACATGCCTGAGTGCAGGACAGGTTATGCTGGTTGAAATACGTCCTCACAGATACTGAATTGCATTTAAAAGGAACGATACTTAAACAGGAAAAACACACACCGTACACACACACACACAACCACACACACAATAATGGCCATACAGGCGAATCGACTTGACTTCCCTAACTGTACAAAAATGATGTTCCGCGATGGTTGTTCTCTCTTTCTTGGGCCTTGCGTCATCTTTTCTGCTTGGCGTTATTTACTGTTTGGCGTTATTTACTGTTTGGCCCTTCATTCCATCTTCCTGCTCGTATTTAAGCCCTCACAGCTGTGGACCCCGAACCGCTGCTGCTCTTTTCTTCCCCTTCACTTTCCTTGTGCTCCAGCCCAGACTGCCAGCTACTGCAGGCCCAAATCGCCCCCCCGCCCCCAACAGAATAAACGACTCCTAATGGACGCTAGATTCATATTTCAAACTAAATGAATGCTGCTGCACTGCCTGGTCCTTAATTTTAACTAACCATTCATTTTGAGGAGGGATAGATAGACCTGGAGAGAGACTGACATCGCCTCACGCACATCCTCAGTTCTTGAAAAGCTGGTGAAGAATAACAAGGTAACTTAAGGAGACCCTTGGGGTCAGGTTCCTCTCAGCGCTTCACTGACCTCTGCCCCTTCTGATGCAAGACGATGTTAACTTACTCCAAAGTGTAGTAAAACTAATCGCAGGATGCTGTTCAATACTCTAAAAGCTTGGAGCGAGCTAAATGCAGACCAGTATTGACGCTCAGTCCAGGTTTTCAGAGGGTATCATATGAGAAGGTAATCTAAATGAAGTATCTTTCGGTGCTGACGGACGTCTGAGAGGGAAGCGGGAGGCAACAGCGAAGCTTTGTGTTAGAAATGCTCCTTTTAGCCGCTCTCTGAGCACTCTTCTTTACGGCAGATTACAGATAGGCTCACGCTGATGGAGGACACAGAGCCAGTAGAGGCGCGTGTGTGTGCGTGTCTGTGTGTGTGTCTTGTGACAGACTATCCAGAGGCATAATGTCTGGCTTTTTCTAATCCCCGTGACACCAAAGGCAAAAGGAAAAAGACAACGTTTCCTCATGGTCTTTAAAAGAGCTTACTGACCCAAAGCCCCAGAGTCTTCAGACATCTGCAGGCCTCCCTGTCCACTCGCCCTCAGCGCTGGCCTCAGGAGCCTTTAGGAGCCTCTGTGCTGCAGCTCAGTGCTGGACCTGTGGGTTTGCCGTTGCGGCGGTATCCACACAGACGTGCGTTGGAGGTGTCGGGTTGCGGCCCTCCCTGGAGGAGTGCCGTACTCTAAGCACCTGCCTGTGAAACTCTACCTGTTTGTACCTGCAGCAGACCTGGTCCTGTTATCTCTGTGCCGGCGGCCCGCCACGGGCTGAACAAAAGAGGAGACAAGCTTCGGCTCCAGACAACACACAAAACTACAAACGTGCTCCTTGACCTCACATGAGAGTTTAGACGTGCAGACGTTCTGAGAGGGTTGTCTGAAATGCAGCAAAGGCATTTTACATTCAGAGTCTTCTGGCTTTTTAAACTCCTATTCAGTTCAAATGTGCTGGTGCAGGTCTAGAAGTCTGCTACTAGACTCCCATTTTCAGTGACAAACGTAATACCCTTTACATACTGTAGAGTGGCTCCCTTCCACTAACTTACATTCACAGCAGAACATCCCATTACCAGTAATGGAGAGACATATTTTCAGAGCCGCCATTTCCAGGCCTCTCTCTTGTTCAGTGCAGCTCGTAGTATATCGGCACTACCTTGCGTACATTTGTCAGTGCATCAGTTTAGTCAGTTTATTCTATTCTTTATTCTATTTTCCAATTATTGCAGAGTAATTTAGGAGTGATTCTGGGTTATATGCATAACGGAAATGAATCAATCTTGAGTTGGTTATGAGCTTCATAAGCCTTTTCTTTATTTGTTCTCTTTACACATATTACTCCTATGTACACATATTACTCCTATGCACAATAACTGAAGGTATTAAAAATACTCCCTCAGATCAGGCTCTCAGGTGACATAAACGGCTAAAAAGTTTCTGAGAGAAGACACTGGCCCTGTCCACTGGACTGAAGGCTTGTCTGAAAACCTCTCTTCTGGCAGCTCATATGTGTAGCACTCTCCTCTAATTTTCCCAAAATACTGTGTGAGGCTGTTTTTATAGAAGAGCAGAGGCTGGCTTCAACACAGCACGTTACCACTATCCAGTTCTCCTGCCCTGAACCACAGCTGGACCAATTATGATGCATTTTAGTACCAAAATTTACCATCAAACATTGTAAAATATTTGGACAATCCAAAGGTTTTGTGAAGGCGTCATACTGTTTGATCAGACTGATGGGACAAATCTGATGCCCATTAAGGAACTTTGAGACAACATTTTCTCGGAAGGTCTTGGTGTGGGGAGTTTAGGTCCCGCCAGGGTTTGAATGAACGCTAAGGAGGTAACTTGGTCAAAAAAAAAAAAAAAAATCTAAAAGGCCATGCATTAATTAAACCTACTCAACGATTGCATATGAACCACAGTTTTATCAGACTGTTGACAACAGGGACCTCCTCTGCATGAACCTGCATTGTGATTTCTCTCTTTTCTGCTCTCCTCTCTCGTGTGCTGGCATTTTGCTTTATGGCCATGCGTGTCAGGTTGAGGCATGCTAGGGGTAGAGATGCATTTTAGGTAACATGGACCAGCTGGGGTTGGGAGTGTGTGTGTGTGTGTGTGTAGGGGGTGGTATTGGGATTGGGGTGAGGGGGTGTATGACAGACACAGTTTGAAGAGGAGGCCTGCTGTTTTGTCTCACAAGGACAGAACTTCATGGGGGTTGTCTCTTCTCACAGCTGCAATGCTTCTGTTTTACTATCATAACTGAAGGGCAGTTTAGAATTTTGTGCAGTGGGGACAGTGAGGCATAATGCCGTGAGACAGGCCCTGGCTTTAAGGCATACCCAAGCTACAGAAATACATATGTTCTTCACAATAACACTCATAATGAGTTCTGCTTGCTCACTTCTTCCCAAAAGGTTTGGCTTAGTGCCTCCACACAGACCCCTTTACCTTCCTCATTACACACCAGAAGCCCCATGGTGCCTTCACAGCTCACTCAGGCCTTCTGCTGAAGATAAGGACTCTTGATTTGGGCCATGAAAGCTCTAATTGCTGTGCTCAACTTCACTCTTTTAGCTTGTGGATTTGTCCATTTCTGTTGCTGACAAAGCCTTTTGTTCTTCTTTCCCTTTACTCAATTACTCTTGCTTTTGACTCAAGGTTTGGAAAAGAAGCCAAAATTCCTTCATTTGTTTCTTTTAACCGTATCACATATTTTTGTGGTAAAAAAAAAAAAAAAACCTTATGCAGTGACTGAACCAGTGTAGCCAGTCATTTATAACAACAGCTCAGTTTTAATGGAGCATGCATCTCTCCTAATCATGTGAATAAATTCATCAAGAGATACCCCAGATACCCTAACCCTAATCCTAACTCTCTGGTCTGGTCTTTAAAAGATCTGTCCACTCTTAAGGGAGAGAAAGTATTAAGAGATGATCTTCAAACTCAGCTGGACATCCTAAGAATGTTTAAACAAAGACAGTATGGGAGGGAGGCGGAAGGACAGGACAAATCCATAAGGCTAATCCTGAACGACAGCTTCATCATGGGCTCGCCGAGTTAACACTCCCTTCTTGCTCTCCCTGGCCTGCAGAACACTTAAAACAAATCACTTCCGTTAGTCCTGACAGTCAGAAGTCACTCAGCACAACTGACACCGAACTCTTCGAGCTAATCCTTGAGCGCTGATCCTGCCAACCAGACCGTGAAGAGAAGTTCACATTTCAGGGAAACGCTCAGGGTTATCTGGAATTAGCCTGGCTGCAGAAGAACTCATATACAGTCTCTGCAATTGTGGGTAGCTCCTGGTTTCAGAAAAATGAAAAATGAAAGAAAAAAACATCTATGAGCAAGGAAAACTATAAGCAGGAAATACTGGATTTGATATAGAGTTCATACAATACTACAGTAAAGGGGGGGGGGGGTATATAGAGACTAGATTACCTGAACTATATACAGTATAAAATGTAATGGTAATAATATTAGACCACTACAAATGTGCACTTTTATTTTTTTGCAAAAGGTTTCGACCAACCTAAACAGGCCACAAAGAATCAAAACAGAAAATATGAAGGAAATTAGGTTATAATATTGGTTTAAATGTTGTTAGTTTTCTATCAGTGCAGACCTATTCAGACGGTTTGCAAGGCATCAGGGACTTCATCCAAACCGTTTGTATCCAGTTTTCATACTGAGAACCAAGAGGTATAAAGAAGTCCAGGAGATTTTCCACTATAGGTGTGAAACCACCCAGAAACACAACGTCTTGCTTGATGAGCAGAATGCTCTCCACGGGGTTTAAAATGACAAAAAAAAAAAAACAGTGCTGAAGTGCTTCTTATAAATAAAAATAATGCAATTCACTGTCTTGGATAAACAACTGAAACAACTAGTTTAGTTACAAAAATTACTCATTTGTAAAAATCCTCTCGCCAGGTTTCACTTCCTATCTGCAGCCAGACAAATCCCTGCCTGGGCCTTTACAGAAACTCGTTTCCCCGATCCTGTGTTTACTCAAACCGCGTGGATGCAGTACCTGCTGGCTTGTGTTTCCTCCGAATTCCAGAAGGGAGCTCTTAGTCTTTATGTTCTTCACTTCTGATAGTAATAGGACATTCAGTAATGTTCCTGCTAAGGGCTGGTTCTCCCCACGTCAAACGTAACTTTATAAAACACAACCAGGCACTTTAGGAACCCTCTAAACTAGGAGACCTATTTTTGTTACTTCGTTCTATTGATTTTATCTTTGATTTTATCCTCCCCCTCTGAAGTTTTCTTTGCTTTGTTTAATGATTTTGCTCTTTCATGTTCCACCATGTTGACCCTCAGCTGAGCCCCTCAGTGGTTTGTTCTCCGTGGTCCTACACTTGTTTCCGATGATTTGTTTACCTTTTCCCTGTTCTCTTGTGTCCCAAACATTATGCTCCTTCTTTTCTTTCAAGTTTGAGTTCTTATCATTGAATTTGTGCTAATGAATGATGCCAACAGCTCTTAAAGCAGCTCATTAATACACACCCCTTCCCAAACAGGCATGCATGTGTTTGGTTCCACAAAGACACAAAGTCAAATGTATTCCACTGAGTTCATTCCCACGGTGCTCCAAAAGCTAAACAACAGGGACAACAGCGGCCTGTGACCCTACAAGGCCAACTGACCGTGACAGACTGTTTCTGCAGTGGTGTTATCTCTAATGCGTGTGTGTGTTGTTTTTTAAAGCTGTACCTGCACTGAAACTCTTTATTAGGCCTCCTGTGAGCACAGGGGGAGTTAATCAGGATGTCTGAGATAATGAACACTATGGTATACTGCAGTTTGCTAAAGGAGTCAAAGAGTTATTTTTGTGTCCTGACATTAAAGCGTCCTATTGAGAATGCTTCAGGCACAAATCCTAACTAGACCTACTCCAGAGTCACCTAATGAGAACTACATTTTAAACCTTGATGCAAAGAAGGACAAAAATCTGATAGGAGTGGATGATACTGTGTTTTTAATGCCCCTCCCTTTGAACAACTTTCTGACTTTCTCCTGCTTGTTTTATCTCTTAAAATTCCGACATTTCAGGCATTACTTATTAAATGTCACTACCCTTATAGCTAATAAACAAAACCAGAGAACACACAGCATCAAGATGCCTGGCTCAGGGCGCTAACAACTTTTCATTTGTTAGTCACAACTAAACCTGTTTTAAGATAGAGGTTACATTACAGCCTGTGCCTTAATGCTAAGAAGAAACAAAATAAGACGCATAAACATTCTGTTTCTTTATGAACTTCCATCTGGACAGAACTATGGCTCATGAGACGTGATCTCCTCAGGTAACCTCTGGCATTAAGATGAAATAGTTTTAGACTCCAGAAAACGTTCTTTATGCAGTGCTATACAAGAACCACTTTTGGGTCCTTAAAGAACTTTACAATGGAGGGTACTCGAGAATTCCCAGCCCTGGTCCTGGTCCTCGAGGCCCCATGGCACTGTACACTTTAGTAAACAGTACTTTCCCCTTAACTCTCCACGTAATATAGAGGTTTAAGGAAGAGCCCCTTATTGGTATAGAGTCTTTTATGTGGAGGTTCTTTTTTGCCATGGATTGGTTTGGTTATATTTATTTCACTGATAATCAAAAACAGCTAAACTCCAGCATTTGTGAGTGCAATGAAAATTTTTAAAAAAACCAGAGAAGAATTAAAGAACACAATAGCAGAGCAAGAAGTTTTGACTTATTGTTGCAGAGATTTTATTTCTTATAAAGCATTCAGTGCTCAGAGCTCTGGAATGGGACCAGTCTTAGCACTGATGATTTAGGATCAGAAATTTGCAATATTTTAGTCTTTAACTCTACTTTCTTCATCTTTAAAATGAAGATATAATGAAGAAAAACCTTCAGTAAATAAATCAGTCAGGCTGTTTTGTCTTTATGGCATGGTTTCAAAAGGAGGGAAACAGTCCGTCTCTCCCTCTGTACTGTCCAATAAAACTGAGAATTTCACCTCAACGTGAACCTCAAAATTGAACTCCCCACACATACACACTCACACACTGTTCTTAGGATTCGTGGCAGAGAGAAAGAAGGACCCCCCCCCCCCATTATTAATCTCATACTAGAGGATGATAAACTGCATCCTTAACCCGGCTCAGCCAGCTGCATTCCCGTGTCTGCGCTTCTTCTCTATTTCCTCTCCCAACTATCTCGCATTCTCGCCGTGTTGATTTGTGTGTCTTACCTAAGGTAGCCTAACTAAACTAATTAAACTAAATGAACCCCTGTGTTTGGATCAAAGGTGAATCCTAGGCAGACACGTCTGCACTGAGTTTCACAGAAAACAGAGAGCCTATAGTGTGTAATCATACACCAGCAAGGGATATCACCAAAGTGGCCGGGAATTTATATTGTTCGTTTTTCTGGGTATTCATTATATTGTGATGCTGGTCTGGTTTTTTTTACTGAAATTATAAACTGCCTTATAATTGGATAATAATGGCTTCCGTTTTTGTTCTGTTTTGTTTGTGAAACAAAGAGCAAACACCTTGTAACACCGAAGAGTTTACAGAAAATTATAAGTCTTATGTCACTTTAAGTCAGATTACCTTGACTCACAGTGGGAGTGCAAAGTCACAAAAAAGATCACATCAGATCACGCACACTGTATTGGAGGTGGTTCAGTCTGTGCAGTTTGGGACAAAACTTCCCTATTTTGCAGCCTCTTATTAAAATGTAAGTTTAACATGATCTTTCATTTCTTGTTTCAGGCTCTAAGGGTTGAGGGTCAGCAGCACCATGAAGCCCTTCCTACCTTTCCTGCCACTGCTGTTCCTGAACCTCCTGCCCGGCTGTGCATGGGCCAGCGACTGCCCGAAACACTGTACCTGCTCAACTCTGGACACCATTTTGTGTTTTCAACGCAGGGCAACAACCATGCCCTCTGAAGTGCCTAAACCCACCAAAAATCTCTACGTCTTCCAGAATGGCATTGAGGCCCTGTACCAGGAGGACTTCACTGGACTGGAGAACCTAGAAATGCTAGACTTAAGTCAGAACAAGCTGACTGAGCTGCCAAACCGTGTGTTTGAGCCTCTGTCTTCCCTACGCAACCTCGATCTTTCTTCCAACCACATCACCCACATTTCCCAGGAAAGCTTTGTTGGACTGGAGTTGCTAGAGAGGTTGTATCTTTATGATAACGCCATCCAGAGCATCCATCCTGCAGCCTTTGATGGTCTGGAGCAGCTGCTTGAGCTGAAGTTGCAGGGGAACCAGCTGACTGCAGTACCTGCTCTTAAAATGCCCAACCTGCTCCTGCTAGATCTGCGATTCAACAGAATCCCTTCACCTGGGCCAGGTGACGTTCAAACACCGAAACTAGAGTCACTGAAGCTGGCTGGGCTTGGGCTGGTCAGCCTGAATGAAGAATTCCTGAGTAGTTTGAAGAACCTTCATGAGCTGGACATCTCTAACAATCAACTGAACGCGTTTCCTACGGCACTGCGGGAGGCGCGAGGTTTGGTCATACTCAGTCTGGCTGGCAATCCCATGGGTCCTCTGCAATGGGAAGACATTGAAAACCTATCAGAGCTTCAGGAGCTGGACATTAGTAACCTCAGCCTGCAGACCCTGCCTGAGAGCATGACCCAGCTCTTTCCTCATCTGAAAAAACTGACTGTTGCAGAGAATCCCTTTAACTGCCTCTGCACGTTGGCCTGGTTTCCAAGGTGGCTGCGAAACCAGGAAATACATTTGGGCAGGACCGAGGAGACCCGATGTCATTTTCCACCCCGAAATGCAGGAAAGGTGCTGGAAAGATTGACACATCATGATTTTGGGTGCCCTACAACCACTACCATCACTACCACCATTAAAACCACCACTCCGGCCCCCTATCTGATCACTACAGTGCACAGTACAACACATGTCATTCCTCCCCTCAAGCCCAGTGATGACTCCTCCACCGAGACTGACGGTTACTTTCCGCCTCCAGTCCCAGCTTCCCCAAGTAGCAGTACGGACTCAAATGTGAGGACAGGTTTTTGCCCATCCAATATCTGCCTGAACGGGGGCACATGCTGGCTGGATTATCAAGGTCACCTAGAGTGCACTTGTCCTCGTGGGACATCAGGGAGATACTGTGAGTATGGAGAGAATCCTCCTCCATTTGAGGATGTTTCCACAGCAACGGTCACTATGATGCCTGAAATCACTGCACAAATCGTAACAACCTCATCTATATTGTTGGACCTTCATCGTTACATCGAGGTTCGGCCACACATCCGTGGAGTCAAACTAACTTACAAGAACCTATCAGGACTGGATAAACGGCCCAAGCACCTAAATATTCCTGCCTCGTATCCAGAGTACACACTTCGTGGACTCCATCCCAATTCCACATACTCGGTGTGTGCCAGTCCCCTGGGCGAGCCCAGTGATGTAGACAGCGTCTGCACCGAGGCACAGACGTCCAGCCACCAGCATCCTAGTGCACAAGTGGAGGACCCGAAACTGACAATGCTGGTGCCAGCGATGGCCATTCTGCTCCTGTTGGTGTTGGTGTCTGTCGCTGTGGGTGTAGCTTGTTACATGCACAGGAAAAAGGCACATTTAGACTTAGACTGTAATCCCTCTCAGCTGGAACTGGAGGGGGTTAAGGCAGGTTTGGATGCCGGGGCCCTGCCCCAAAAACAGCAGGAGATTACGTCCTCTCCGTGTGCAGTGCAGAACGGTGGCTTGGACTATGAGGTGCCACTCATGCAAGATCACTGCAGTGCCAACAACAACATGAACACTTTAACACCGTCTTACTTTTGATAATTGGAACTATTTTCAAGATATCTGCCTTCTAAAGTCTGAACTCTTCATTTACAAAAAACCTAAATGGAGGGGGGACCAACCAGCAAATCTTTATTAAAGATCCAGTGGTCCACTGCCAGTTTCTTCAGTGTTATGTAGCATGACACAGCACACACTGGGACGCTCTGATGAATCTCCAGAAGTTCCTGCCAGAAGATCAGGTTTTTAAGATTCAGACTGTCTGTTCATTAGGCAGCTTCAAACAGGAGACACGGAAACATGAAGCTGTTGCTCCAATTAATGACTGAACTGTTTAAGCAATGTTTTCCTTTGTAGCACCTATTGCAACTTGAGAAGTTGTACTTGCTGTGAACATTATTCCAATATAAAGTTTGGGAAATGAAGAGAAGGACTCCTTCAGTCATTTTAAGACTGATGTTTGTGTTGCTTCTGTCCATGACGCAAGAAGTTGACACTTTTGTGCATTTGTATATTTTGGATCTATTTTTTGTTTTCCGTCTGTAATTACTAACTCTTGTCAGGCCTCTTTTCAGCTCTTGTGATTTAGGAGCAGACAAAAAAAGTTTCAAATCTTTGAAGATTAACATTGCCTGTACCACCAAGTCAATCAAAGGCTTTACTGTCAGACTGTCTTAAGGAGCTGAAAGTCTGTGCCGGGTTGAAATTAACCCCCGCCCCCCCTTTGATTCTTTAGTCTACAGTCCCCAACCCCCACAAAGGAGTCCCACATAACTAGGATTATTGCAATTACAAAGATAAGCAGTTGGTTGAAACTCCCAGCAATGTTAGATTGTGTACTGCCTCAAAATATATGTTCAAACAA
The DNA here is from genome assembly GCA_037577275.1 of Bryconaethiops microstoma. Taxonomy (NCBI): domain Eukaryota; kingdom Metazoa; phylum Chordata; class Actinopteri; order Characiformes; family Alestidae; genus Bryconaethiops; species Bryconaethiops microstoma. The sequence goes on along the minus strand of JBBJLS010000028.1, from coordinate 4,287,016 downwards.
TTCTTACAACCATCCAAAATATCAAAGGATTTTGGCTTCAGCCTCTCCACCATTAAATAATGACTCAGCAGAGATGCATGATATCACTTTTGTCCCCCAATTCTGGCATCAAATACGAGTACCAATCTATTTTTTTTTCTTTAAAATCTACTAAGCTTGATGATTTTTTTATTGAGGCACCTCACTTAACACACATCTAAAAGTATTCTGTCATGTTTAAGTGAGAGTGTGTGTTTTACACACACCATAAAAGGATTAAATATTTTTTTCAAATTTCTGCATAATTAAACTAAATGTAAATGTAAAATGGAAAGGAAAGTCACTCCAAATGGTTTGATACGAAACACGCCACAGCTGGTGATGGACGTCTGAAGCATTTAATGCTACTTAATGCTACCTCACAGAAAGTTCCTACATGAGATGGATACAGACACACTGCCTGAGATCTGAGATGTTGCCTTTGGATAGTTTTAAGATAAAGTTTCGGCCTGTGAGAAGTGTAGGGTGTTGTAGTGAAGAATAGTACCCAAGGAAAATGTATCTACTACTATTTTTCTTTTTTTTAAAAACCCAGAAGACACGTGTAGCTTAAGGAGTCATTCAGATAAATAAACACCCGTTTGTTGTAAACATCGCAACCCCTGATTCTTGTCACCACAAACAGACCACTTTATTCAAGCAGTGATCAAATATAGGAGTTACTGAGCTAAACCCTCAGGTGACTGAATGCAAGACTGTCGTCTCAACAGCTTCCAACAACTTCCACACCAGGACACACACGGGGTGGGGAGTGGGGGGGATGTGGGTTCAGCCATGCAGCCTGACCTCTGTGAGGATTTGTATTACTGTTTTAGCACTTGCTCGGTTTAAAAGATGTGATAGTCTGTAGGTAAGAGCGTTCTAACTGGAAAACAAGTGTGAACAGTATGAAGCACTGAAAATATTCCTGAATATTTTCAAAACGCATTTCTGTATTTTTCCCTATTAATTTTGGGAAGGTCTGTTTTATTCTGTTTATTTGTAAATGTATATATTTGAAAGATGGCATTGTTTTTCTAAACGCATATAAAGAACAATAAAAATGCATAAAACGTATGTTTTGTAGTTGTTTTGTTATTTTGCCTGTTGCTGTCAGTAGGTCTGCGCTGGCACGGTGCCTCCACTCCGTCCTCCTTTCAAGTTCTGAGACGGACTGGACTAATGAAACATCCTTCACTACCTGAGTTCTCAGAGGGAGCTCTGAGCTTTTCTGAGACGACGGGGCACTGCAGGAAAGAACACCACCATTCATGTAGCGACTGCGAAAGCACCTCCGGAGGAAACTTTAACAGGCTGTTCAGGGCACAGAGAAAGGGAGGAGGGTAACTTTTCCTTTATGGAGGAAGTTTGAGGCGAATGGGAGAGAGTGATTGAAAACAGATAAATTCCAAATCTAATAAGCAACTTTAAATGCCCTCATTGCTCCTGACCCACTAGCAGAGAGCTGATATCGTTTGTGCCCTATGGCTGCCCACCCACAGATTTTACAGGTGGCAGAGAACTGGCATTCTGCCCAGAGACAAACACAGCGCTGGCACTGGCACAGCAATCCACTCGCAGGCTGTTACTGCTCAAACTTAACAACACAAACACATAAACCGGAGCACCGCGGTCCCGCAGACAGCACCATCTCCCTCTGCTGCAGGAGAACCGTATCAGAACCTTCACACCTTCACCCAGCAGACGGGTTCATACTGTCCGCACTCGGCTTTTACTGTCTGCATTTTCATTTTTTCATGACAATTACTTTATTATTCCACTAAATAAGCAGTAGATGAAATAATCAACAACATTTTGTACGTATTTATATCTCACCCCAGTGTAAGCTGTATGTCTGTTGTCAGACTATTGCCGCTCTGTGAAGCATTTTACTCTCCTGGACCGAACCTGTGTACCAGCGACATGTTATGTGGTAATAAAAGTGATTTGATTTGATTTGAAAAACATGAATATTCCACCACAGGATATAAATATACAGACTATAAATACTAATCATTATAGCTGGCCATTGATATGTTCTGTTATTACAATTAAATAGTACAGAAAAATTACTTAAATATGTGACCACGTCACTGACAGGAGATCCAAACACTCCCTAAAACACCGGCCAGCCTGAGTGTGGACGCCAGCAGGTAGCTGAGCTGGTGTGTGTGTGTGTGTGTGTGTGTGTGTGTGTGTGTGTGTGTGTGTGTCTCTTCAATGAAAAGGCCTCCTTTATTCTCTGAATTTAGTGACCTGGCCTCCTGGCTCCGGTCCAAACACAGCGCTCCAGCCGAGCCCCTCAAAGAGCCCATTGTAGACTGAAGGCCTGCCTTTTTCAAATTATCTCCCAAAAACTTTACAGAAAATTATTGCTCAGTAAATATTTTTTGCTTGTTATTTTTTTCCTTCCTCTCTATCATCCTTTCTTCATTCGATCTCTCTCTCTCTATCTATCTCTCTGTTTTAAACGGCAGCCTGGTAAGGAAAAAGAACAGGAAAGGAGAAATGAGAGGTGAGGAGTTGAGAGGTGAGGAGTCCTTCTAAAGCGAGCTTTTTGTTTGAAAAGAGCAAATAAATGACAGAGAAAACTAGAGGAAGTAGTTTAATACAATATAAGACAGAAATCTGGCTTCTATAACAGAGAGTATCTTACAGCCCAGAGCAGGGAGGACAGGGGTTGTGGAAGGTGAAGGGGGGTGTGGAAGGTGGAGGGGGGTGTGGAAGGTGGGGGGCCTGTGCTTGTTTTGTTCTGACTACAGCAATGATTTGCTGCCTGCATGTTTTTGAATGAATTTTTGTCACAGAGGCACACGCAGCGCACAGGAAGGCAAAACCCTATCCTTCTTTTTGGAATTAAACACTATTTTACCATTATCAGCATCACATTAAAATGTACTAGATTCATAGCGCTATGTAAGAGCGCCCCACTCCAACCAAGACACCTGGTTCTCGGGTTCTCCTGGTCGGAATTTACTGTGTTATGTGGCACAGAAACTTGGTCTTTCTGTAAATGTGTAAATGCATCACTGTTGCCGGAAATACTGCCAAATTTCAACTTTAAGCTTTACAGCCTTCTTCTCATTAACAGCTAAACACACCAATCACAGGTGGCCAGAGGAAGAAAAACACCACACACACACACACAAACACAAACACACAGACTCTCACACACACAACAGCAGGCAGGATGAAAGTCATCTGGCTGATTGGCTGGGTTAGGTCTGGGTGAGGAATGTGGAGCTGGCAGAGAGACAGGGGAGGGGGGAGAGAGATAGAGAGAGAGCAGGAAAGAGGGAGAATGAGAGAGAGAGAGAGTGGGAGAGAGGGTAAGAGAAAGAGCAAGAGAGAGGGAGAGAGAGAGAAAGAAAGAAAGAGATATAGAGCGAGAGAGATAGAGAGAGAGCGGAAGAGAGAGAGAGAGAGAGTGGGAGAGAGAGAGAGAGAGAGAGAGAGAGAGAGAGAGACAGAGAGAGTGGGAGAGAGAGAGAGAGAGACAGAGAGAGAGAGCGCGAGAGAGAGACGGAGAGAGAGAGAGAGAGCAGGAGAGTGAGAGAGAGAGGGTAAGAGAAAGAGCCAGAGAAAGAAGGAGAGAGAGAGAGACAGAGAGCAGGAGAGAGAGTCAGGTTTCAGACAGGCTATTTACACAAAACCAGGCTGGAGGAAGCAAAATCCTAAAAGATAGCAAAATAACACTTTTCCCCGTACAGAGAACGACACCTTTTGATCACACTCTCGCCCTCTGTAAGGCTGCTCTATTCTCTCTTACAAAATAAAGCAATCGAGGCCTGATTTAAACAACATGCAAATTGATAAAATTTGCAAAAAAGTCTGCATCTGCAAGCTGATATAACAGTATCTCCAGAAAACTGCATGTTTCAAACAGGGAAACCAACACACGCCGAGTAATCTGAGTGTTTACTAAATCAATATGCAAGCTTGAGATTTTACCTCCTAAAGATGCACAGAAAGTGAGATGACAGTTCTGCGTTCACAAATACTGAATTCGGAAACTATTCATCACTACTCAAAAAAAAGACGAAGGTCTATTTTCAACTTAACTGCAGGATCATTCAGTGCAGGAACACTAATGTTGTTGGTCACTGGCGATGCCAAAATGTCAAATTTACCAGAGAAGCAAAATTTACCCTAACGTATGAATTTATTTAATAATGTAAAAAGATTTTTCTCCAAATAATTTTCGACCATATCTCTTGGTCCATTTATCATAAAAATTGGACACAGTGTAAATGTGCTTTCAAATGTGACAAATGTAAAATAAATAAGTAAATTTAAAAAAAGACAAATAAAATAAGCCATGATATCAGTTCCGCACCGAGCTGTGAATGAGCGTGTTTGTTCCACGAGTGATGAAATGCTTCTCCTTCAGTTCACTTCAGTTCAAAAGACTTCAGTTTACAGTCGGTTTCTCAGGTCAGTGTAGGAACTAACATCCAACACGAGAAGATTAATTATTATAAGAATTAACTGTATAATAACTATAATAACTACATTTTGGAGGACACGCCCCCATCCCACAGGCCCCAAACAAGAAAACCCCAAAAGAAGGTGAGAGAGCGATGGAGCGGTGCCAGGATCGCCGTAATGTTATCATTAGTCAGTGTGTGTGTGTTTTTGGTTTTTTTTTGTGTGTGTGTGTGTGTGTGTGTGTGTGTGTGAATACGGTTCCCTGGAATAGCAGAGCTGAACGTGTCAACACTACAGTAATTAAAAAAGGACTACTTCACCAGAATTTCCTGGTTATATAGAGCCTCACCCAGCGAGGGATCGCGCTCATCGCTAATCGAGCTCCTGACCTCTCTTAACTCCACACGTCCTCACAACGCAGGAGGAACTTCCAGATGAAACACGCCATCAGAGATTGTCTTCACCCTTGGCAAAATGTTTCTACACAGAATTAAAAATGTCCTTCATTAAGTAACAACAGCAGAGCCACTTTTGGTGCTATATAGAACCATTTTTTACCAAAGTTACCAAAATTTTCCAAAAGAACCATTTAACCAGACAAAAAGCATCTGTGCATTCAAATGATACTCTGAGTGTTCGCAGATCAGTACAGAAACACCAGCATTACTTAACAGCCCCTGAACAACACGTTTGTTAAGACTTACACTGCAACTGTTCTGCGACATCTGGGACTGGTAATACTGGTATTATTAATATTAGGGGTGTTGAAATGAACCACATAATCGATGCATCGTGATGCAGACGTGGACGATTCTGCATCGATGCAGTATGATAATCGATTACATCGTAATGACATTGCTTGGTTTTCTGGCGGCGGCTTTAAAATCTAGTTCAAAAGTAGTCCTGGTAGTGCCTGATCTGAGCACAGCGCTGCACCGGGTAGCAGTAACTCTCAACTTACTGACGTTACTCACCATGTGCGCCAGACAAAAACGGCAGAAGGAGGCTAAGAGATTAAAAACGCTCCAAATATTTTAAAGCTGATATCTGGACACATTTTGGATTTTATGAACAGATTGGGAAGCGTGAGTTGGACAAGTCAGGTTTCCCCCACAGCCAGAGATGTGGTCACTGCAGAAAGGTCCACTGTCAAACCAGAGCATGTTGTTCACCTGGTTTTCATATTCAGAAGTCCCAAATGCAGAACACTGACTAATCTTTGTAATGTTTCAGGAGGTGCCCTGTGTCCAGTGCTGTTATTTTATGTTATAAATTTTATTTTGTTTATCATAGCACTGCGGAATGTTTTGTTTTTGAAGACTGACCATATTCATTGACTATACTATTTATTTCGGTTACAATTTAATGTTATGGGTACAATTTCTGTTTACATTTTGATTAGCTATGTCTATCTTCTTTATTTCTGTTTACAATTTAGTGTAATGGTCACAATTTTTGTTTACTTTTTAAAAAAATAAATAAAAACGGGAGTTTACATCTCACTACTTGTATTTGAAAACATAACAATGTGAAGTAATGTAGAAAATTGATGGGATGTATCAAGATATTGAATCTGATTGTTGACATGATAATCATAATGGAATTGAATTGTGAGACCAGTGAAGGTTCACACCTCTAATCAATATCCTTAAAAACAATATTGTTATAGGACATCCTGGTAATTTGGCATTTATTCTGACAATCATGTGCGCACAACTTCTAGCCACAAACCTTTAATTTGACTTCATATACATACACTTTACAATTACAAACTTATGTCTGGGTTTACTCTGTTTCAGTGATACTCAAAAATGTAGAATGCTATGAGCTCCCTCTTGGAGAATCATTATCATTTACACTGCAGAGCATTGAGGTGCTTCATCAAGGACATTTTAATCGACTCGTTATTTTTATTTGAACAATTGATTTTAATTAATTAATTGTGACAACTCCAGGATGGATGATGCATTATCCAGTACTACACACAGCAGTGTCAGGGACTCAGGGACAGCGTGCTTCACTGCACCCAAGTGAGATTAAGGCCAGGGTCAAGTGGCCTGGCTCTGATAGGGCCTCTGGCAGCACCGCAGCCTGCATTCATCACGCACGTCTGTAAACACAGTCTGACGGTTTTCACGCCGGCTGTGCATTAGGCGCTGGGTTTGTAAACACAAACTGGGTTGTGTCAGGAGTGCAGACCAGAGCAGATTCAGAAAAGATCTGCGACATGCGTGTGCGGTTCCACAACAAAGGCATCTGTGGCAGCACCAGTGTGGACAGACCACACCTCGGCTGCAAAGTGTTGCCAAATAAAGAAAAAGGAAGAAGTTGGAGGTTCTCCATAGGCCAGAGCAGAATTACTGATCGCAAGTGTGCATTTACACTCACAATCCTGGGTGGGCCCTAATGTCAAACACAGTAAAGGCCACATCCAGCAAATACACACACATACCCAAACACATACACACACATACAGACACACGCACGCACGCATACACGCACACACAGGCAGGGCTCCACAGACACAGGCAGGGCTCCACAGACACAGGCTGGGCTCCACACACAGACAGGGACCCTGACTGACTCTAACCGCGGGACAGTCCTGGACACGGATACCCTGATTCCAGATGCATTTTACAACAGACATGGTCACAAAGCAGCTTTGCCAAAATCACAGCCTTGCCCCTTAAAGAAGAGTAATTAAATGGCTGATACGTAAACAAAGCCATTCAGTGCAATTTGATGTAAAATAGAGTTTCACAGAAAAACTTTCTATACAATGGTGGTGACAGGAACCATGAGTATTGATGTCTAAAATGCGAATATCTGATGCTGAAAATTGTAAAATAGTGACAAATCAAAAAAAAAAAAAAATGCCTTACAGTTCACATACCGAAAAACAGTCACATTTAATTTGTACCAGACCATTTTCTCACATTTTCCCAAAGAACTAAATCGGCTGTTTCTGTGCCTTTGAGACGAATAGATGTTAATCAGTATTTGTTTTGATCGGCTGCACTGTATTATTCCTCATTCAGAAAACTGCTCACTCTGGAACACTGCTTAAAACTAAACAGCTGTAGGCAGAACAGGCAGATAAACGTACATACGTTGGTTTTAATGACATCACAAAAATAATGAATTCTAAACAGATAATTTTTGGAATACATCAGGCAGCAAATGATCATTCAAAGATCAAACTGTGATGGTTTTATGACCGGATGAGAGCAGCTTCAAAACGCCGGGTCTCATGTTCCCAGATGTTAGTGCCCAGAAAAAGTGATGAAAAGAAGGTCAGGGTGCCCAAGGGTCCCTGAAGGCTAGCCCATCTGGGCCTGTTCCACAGAAGAGCTACTGTAGCTTCTGTAACCCAAAGGTTAATGCTGGTTATGAAAGGAAGTCGTCAGAACACAGTGACCTGAAGATTGTTGTCGGGGCTGTAGACCGGTCAGAGTGCCCGAGCTGACCTGTGCCTACTTCCAAAAGTACCCACGATGTGAACATCAGAACTGGACCATCATGCAGTGGAAGACAACATTATTTGATCAATTATGTTTTCTTTCACATCATACGGAAGGCCGAGTATGTGCGTGTTGCGTGTGTGTTGGAGACAAGGTGGCACTGTTGGGCACTGTGTGAAGAGGGCACGCCTACAGAGGCACGGTGATGCTCTGGGCAATGTTCTGCTGGACATCCTTAGATCCTGCAATTGATGTGGTTGTTACATTGACATTAAACACTGCTGCACAACAACTACACCCATTCACGGCATCAGTGTTTCCTATCGACTGTGGTCTTTTTCAGCAGAGCTTTTCTGGCCGCCTGAGGGGGACCTACACGATACAGGCAGGCGGTTTTAAGGTTATGGCTGATTAGTGTATGGACTCTATGGATTTTGGGGGTTGGGGGGGTTTGCATTATATCCCACTCCACTATGGAAATCTGGAGAGAAAACTGATCTACATCACAATACATTCTTACAGTGCTGCTTTGTGAGAGCTCTTATTACGACAACACAACTAAACAACTAAAGAACTAAACTATAAGACCCCGCCAGGGTCAGAGCTCAGAAAGCCGAGTCAGCAGTCAGAATCTAAATAAATAATTTAGTGATCTAGTCTTCAAGAAATTCCTCCAGCAGAAAGCTGTAACCGCGATGTGCTGGCACGGTCTCCTGGGATTCGAAACTGCAGCTCTGCGCTGGCCAGCCATGTGCTCAGTTTTCTCCTGCCCTGTAATAAGTATACCGAGAGCAGCACGGCAAATCAGGACATTTCTTGCGTTGCATGGACACAAGCTTGCCCATCCACCTCGCTGGTCGACACCGCGGCCCCGTGCCAGTGTGCCTCAGGAGGAGAGAGGCTGTATCAGCCCCACAACAGCTACACAAGCTCTTCGGGGCCTCATCTCCCAACACCCTCCAACACTCGGCCCTGCGCCGTCCAGCCCCTGACCCACAACAGCTTCTAAATCCATCAGCCTCTCGCTCCACCGCCGCATTTTTTACCTCTGAAGAGATGTAATTTAAAGAGAACCACAGAAAGGTCAACACGAGAGCGCACCATGCCAAGTCCCGGCAGGCCTCCGTGCTGACACTGGTAGCCGTCTATTTTATCAGGGTTGCCTCCAATAGGTGGTTTTTAAATGGATGGGTTGTGTGTGCATGTGTATGCGTGCGTGTGTGTGTGTGTGTGTGTGTGTGTGTGTGTGTGTGGAGCTTGGCAACTAGAAACAGAAACATTTTATCTCTCATTCTTTCTCCCTCACTCGCCCCCTCTCCCTCTCCCTCTCTCTCTGTGGTTGAGGGGCCAGACTCCGGCAGGCCGGCAGAGGCGCTCCGGTTGCCAGGCTCGGAGATGAGCATGATGCATGGGCTGAACTGGCAGAAAGCAGGACCTGGGCGAGCTAATAATAGCACAGGAGGGTGGAAAAGTCCCCTAGTAGAGGTGAGGCAGACCTCGAAAGACCACCACACTGTCACGAGTAGAGGAATGAAAAAGGCGTTCAAAGCTTTTTATTATGTTAAAAGGGGAATTACATTGAAACACTGAAATACACCACAAAAGTCAGTAATGAAACTGTAAATAATCATTGAGAGCGATTTGGATTCTGAATTGTGGCATTGTAGAGAAACATATCAAGTCAGAACGGTTCATAGCCTTGGTTATGGCATGTCTGAAGCATTCAGTGGATCTGAAAGCTACCTCACATACATGGAAGGAACTTATTTATGTATTATTATAATGGCTGAAACTTAACTATGAAATGTATCAAGTCTCAAATTAGCTTTTGACCTAAAATGTGAAAGGTCTTTGTGGGGGACACATTTAGAGTGTTCTATGGAGGTTGGTCTCCATACAAAACTTTAAAAGGCTCTTTACTCTTTATTCACAAAGCACGTCTTTAAAAAGGCTTTAAGTGAAATATTCTTAAGGAAACAAAAGTGGTTCTTCTCCAACACTTCAAAGAACTCTTTTGTGCACCTTTATTTTTAAGCATGTCCACAGCAGTTGGCACATTTCACCCCACCACACTAAGCCCTTGTTCCTGTGTGGTTCTGAACACTGAGGGATTGTCCAGCGAGGAAAAGAAGCGAAGCAGCAAAAAAGTCAAGGGAGGGTGAGCAACCAGGTCTGTGCTGAGTTTGGAATGGGCCACACAAAGCTCAAAACCACTCAACAGCAGTCAAGAGTAAATTCACAAACGGGCGATGAAAAGACTATTCAGGACGAGGAGCAGGACGGGGCAGAAAATCACTGAGGGAGGAAAAACATAAATGAAGACCAACCAGAAGAAAATGCCCAGCAAGATGGGCTCTGTCAAAAAGCTGCACGAGTCCCTCTGTGCGTGTGTGTGTGTATACGTGTATGTTAGTGTGTGTGTGTTTTGTGTTACTGTGTGTATGTGTTTTTGTGTGTGTTACTGTGTGTGTGTTCTGTGTGTGTCACTGTGTGTGTGCCACTGTGTGTGTAGTGTGTGACACTGTGTGTGTGTTTTGTGTGTCACTGTGTGTGTGTTTTGTGTGTCACTGTGTGTGTGTTTTGTGTGTCCCTGTGTGTGTGTGTGTTTTGTGTGTTACTGTGTGTGTTTTGTGTGTGTCACTGTGTATGTGTTTTGTGTGTTCCTGTATGTGTTTTTTGTGTTACCGTGTGTGAGTTTTGTGTGTTATCCTGTGTGTGTGTTTTGTGACATTGTATGTTTTGTGTGTTACCGTTTGTGTGTGTTTTGTGTGTTACCATGTGTGTGTTTTTTGTGTCACTGTGTGTGTTTTGGGTGTCACTGTGTGTGTTTTATGTGTTACCGTGTGTGTGTGTGTTTTGTGTGTCACTTTGTGTTTTGTGTATTACCGTGTGTGTGTTTTGTGTTACGTGTGTGTGTGTTCTGTGTGTTCCTGTGTGTGTTTTGTGTGTTCCTGTGTGCGTGTGTTTTGTGTGTTCCTGTGTGTGTTTTGTGTATTACTTTGTGTGTTTTGTGTGTTCCCGTGTGTGTGTTTAGTGTGTTACTTTGTGTATTCTGTGTGTTACCATGTGTGTTGTGTGTTACAGTGTGTATGTGTTGTGTGTTACTGTGTGTGTGTGTGTTTTGGGTGTTTTGTGTGTTTCTGTGTGTGTTTTGTGTTTTATGGTGTGTGTGTGTTCTGTGTTACGGTGTGTGTGTGTTTTGTGTTACTGTGTGTGTGTTTTGTGTGTTCCTGTGTGTGTTTTGTGTGTTACGGTGTGTGTGTTTTGTGTGTTACTGTGTGTGTGTGTTTTGTGTTTTGTGTGTTCCTGTGTGTGTTTTGTGCGTTACCGTGTGCGTGTTTTGTGTGTTACGCTGTGCGTGTTTTGTGCGTTACCGTGTGCGTGTTTTGTGCGTTACCGTGTGCGTGTTTTGTGCGTTACCTTGTGCGTGTTTTGTGTGTTACTGTGTGTGTGTTTTGTGTGTTACTGTTTGTGTGTTTTATGTGTGTGTTCTGTGTGTGTGTTTTGGGTGTTACTGTGTGTGTGTTTTATGTGTGTGTTGTGTGTGTGCGTTTTGGATGTTACTGTGTGTGTGTTGTGTGTGTGTTTTGGATGTTACTGTGTGTGTGTTTTATGTGTGTGTTGTGTGTGCAAATGGTGAATCTTGAAATTTCAAAATGAGCAAATGCTGTAAAAGTTATGATGTCACTGTTACTGACACTGCATTATTTCCGGCTGTCAGGTGGGATTTCTGGTTTACAGTAAAGAAAGTATAAAACACTGAGATTGCACAACCAGCTCCTGTGTAAGGCATTTTAAAGGGTCCACATTATGGAAAACTGAATTACTTTCATTTTTTAAATTATATTACCCTCATCTGGCAGGCGCTTTTATCCAAAGCGATACAATTTGAGGAAACATTGAAGTTTCAGGACAGTGTGAGAACCAGAGGAGAGTACTAAGTGATAAACTTTATGTAGGAGTAAAGCAGGACAATCAAGAGAGGAGATGCTCTCTGAACAGATGAGTCTTCAGGAGGTGTTTGAAGATAGAGAGAGATTCTGCTGCTCTGGTCTCCTTAGGCAGCTCATTCCACCAGCGGGGAACCAGAATGAGACCAGTCTGGACTGGGAACCAGAATGAGACCAGTCTGGACTGGGTTTACCTTGCCAGACGATGTTCCTTGGAGGAGTGGAGGGAGTGAGTAGGAACATAATGCTAAATGATGGGATTAAGGTTGCCGGGTCCACACCCAGATGTCAGTCTGCAGGTGAGAGTTAGTGACTTCGGACCTCCATGGAGAGCCAGTGTAGGTCAACCAGCAGTGGGGTGACATGCAAACTTTTGGGTTGGTTGAAGACCAGATGAGCTGCTGCGTTCGGAACCCGCTGTGAGGGTCTTACCACGCTGGAACACCGACTAGGAGGCGCTGTAGTAATCGAGGCGAGTGATAACCATGACCTGTACCAGGAACTGGGTGGCAGACTGAGTCAGGTATGGCCTGATTTTCCTGATGCTGTATAAATAATAGAGTTGATGCACTGAGTAAACACTGTTAAAGTTTCAAAATGTGTCATCCTGCAAAGACAAGCGATATCTGATTCTGCTTCTCCTGACCACAAATGAAGATCTAGTTTCGTTACTCAATAAAAGTTCCTTGTGCAGTTCAAATTAAATTCATTGAGAGCGCGTAACAGTGGCTCCTACGCAGAAAAAAAATTTCCTGTCATCTATCCGTGATTTGCTTCACAGCAGCACAGTGACGTAACATAATATGCAAAGAATCAGAGCAGAGGTCATTTACATATAGCTGTATTAAAGGCACAGTAATAAAAACAGCCTGTCAAATTCTAAATGGTCACGTAGGAATGAATTACAAGTGGACCTCAGGAAAAAAATTAAATACATGATTACACAAATAAGTGTTCAAAACTACCACACAGACACGGTGCCAGATCAGGCTCCAAACACAGACCATGGGGGGAAAAAAAATCACTTCACTGACGATGTATTATTCGACAAGACACACAGCGAATAAAGACAACAGACAATAACAGGTTGAGGCATGTTCATGAGTGCTGAAGCTGTGAAATCTGTACCAGTGTGGTTTTGTGTTCCTATGAATCTCAACTAAAGCCAACATGCTATTTACACCGTCTGAACACACCTGAAGAAAATGCCGCACAGCTACAATGCAGTTTGTTTCAACTGTCCTTTCTGGTTCTGGTCTTCTTTTAACACTTGGCTCTCATCCACAGAGAAGCTGGCATGAGCTGAATGGTGATGTCAGAGGCCGCGTGAGCGTGTATGTGTTTGTGCACAGGAATGCTATTCATTCAGTCTGTCTAAACCGCACGCATGGCCTGATGTGTGAGGAACACCTGTGTTAACTACAGTTATGGCAGAAAGACAATGTGGCTCTTATTGGAGCAGCAAGCCTCCCACAGAATGAAAGAAGTGAAGCGATAAAGTCATCACAACCCCCAACATAATACAATACACACAATACTGGCGCATTGTCCTACAGCTGGAATATGACAAGTTCAGTTCCTGCCGATGCCGACACCATTCCTGAGCAGGAGTCGAAGGGAGCAGAACTTTCTCTGGATGGGCAGGATTTGAACAAATTTGGGAAACTGTGAGGAAGATCAAGGAGAAAACTGGAACCAAACCTCTGTACTTGTCATCACCTTCAAAGATAACCACCCATTTTCTGGAAACAATTAATTCTGGTTACTTTTTACTGTATTCATGTTTGGTTGCATATATTGTATTGTTATATAGTGGTTTATACAAGCAAACACCATTTGCCCAGATAAAGGTTTCCAAATGGTTTGTTTAGGTGCCCAAGCTTTTGTTAAGTATTGTATATTTTTTAAAAGGTTACACAACAAAAATGGATTTAACTTAGTATTTAACAGTACAATACATACAGCATATATAAAAATGTATATATTTGTGCCTCCATTGGGCTAAGAGTATATGATCTTAAAATTTGCATTCAAACTGCCGCCTAATTATTTCCGATTCAGCAAAAACTTTCAGTCGAGTTTTGAACAATTTTGACAGCGCTATTAGCAAACTTTAAAAACGGGAAAGCCTTTCTTTATGCTCTTGGTCAAGTTTTGTGTTTTTAATATACTGGCAGGTGCGTCCTCATACCAGCTTTTATTAGAAATTAAACACAAAGAACATCTGCCAGACTTGTGCTGCTTCCAGAGTTCCAGAGAAAAAGTTCCTGAAGACGCGAGCTCAGCTAAAACTGCAGCCATGCTGACTGATGAAAACGAGCTGACCGGCGAATTTTCTCCCAAAACAACTTTCATTCCGAGGCTCAGAGAAAGAAGTGGCTCCTCCAGAGTCTGTCTGTTCTGTTTTTCTTCCTCTCTTTCCCACTGCAGCAAAATTCTTTCCTTCCCTTTCTCCAGTTATGCTTTGATGAGGTTTTTAATCGTATTAAAGCTCCGGTCTGTGACCTTCGCATCTTCTGCTTGGCCAGAACCTCCAGACCCGTGTGCTGCTGAGTTATCAAACCACCATCACGACCACTGGATGCACTGAGGACCATCGTTTCGTCAACCTCTCTCTCCTTTTTTCCTCACCTCGCTCAGCCTCTGCATCATTCCTTTATGTGACGACGGCTCAGTCACCTTTTTTATCCAGAAATACTAACGTGGCCATGAGGGAGCTAGTAAAGATCATGTCAGCATGACTTTGTCTGCATTTGCATGACATTATTCTTTGTTAGTCATTTTGAAAAGGGATGCATGATTCAAATTAGGTGATTTTAAATCCAAACATAAAATTGATTAAAGATTCGATGATATCCAGAAAAAGTAACTATGTACTCTCAGGATTGAAGTACAGTGTTTCAAATACAAACAAGTACCAGTCAAATGCAGAAAAGTAACATTTCTTTTGGGATTATACAGAGCTTTAAATATAATATTTTTTTTCGGTATAGTCATTTTGAAGAGTAGGAATTAAGACCTGGAGCCCAGACAGGCAGGAAAGTGAAACCTAATGGGAAACACACGTTTGTTGCTGCAGGACTGCCGAGCGAGGGCTGCCACTCGACACGTGGCCTCGACTGCAAGGCCTCATTTAAAACCAGGAGCTCCAAGCCACAGACTCCAGGCTCAGGAATAAGAGGGACGGAAATGGCTCAAATGCAAAAGTTGATCTCCAGATCAGGACAAGATGTAGAATGAAACCATCAAGTTCTCTAGGTCCAGATCATCTTTGTTTACTCCATTGCCCCCCCCCCCATTAACACAGTCATGGTTTGGAGTACGATCACGCTGCATTGCATCCACATGTTATGAAAAACGTTTAGGCTGGTTTCACTTATATTCTGCCCAGACTGCTAAATTTACCAATGCCACCCCCCCCCGCCACCAGAACCCACCCCACCACACCCCCAACCACCCCACCACACCACCACACCCCACACCCCCAACCACCCCTCCATTCTTTAGCTCTGAACGGCTACTGAATACACAAAATCAGAGAAATACAGAAGAGCCATAATCCCTGGAGATGGGACGATTCAGAGCCATCAACATTAGCCCATACACAACAAACCTTTAGAGGAAGCTGCAGTGCACAGTTTATATTGAACTGCTCCTCCATCGTTAGACAGAAACTGAGAGATCTAGTATTTTTTACAGATAAATTAACAGTTCAAAACATGACATCATTCGAAAAACCTTCACAAAACGACTCATTAATAATTGCTGAACAGCGTAATATTCTATAAAATGTAATGTAAGAATAACAACTGCTCAGTTGAAGGTTCTCCAGATTAAGCTCATGAAGTCCTAATAAGAACCATAAAGTCCATCTGAAAAAAAGTGTGAAATGTTATTATTTTTCTTCTGAGGCAAGTTCACACAAAAAGGGTTTTATCCCAAAGACTGCGCAAATACCTGTGGGATGAAACTGAAAACGCCATGGGAATTATTGGGGTTCTCCCTGCCAGCTCTCAAATATTTCCACATTTGTCTGTCAGAACGAGTGAGAAGTCTCCGTTAGGCTCCTGTGAGTGCAGATTAATTGGAATCCCAGGGACTCTGTGTTGGAGCTAAGCTCCAGTTGTGAACTGAGGAAGGGTCGTCAGGTGGAGGGGGGTGCATTACTCATAATCTGGAAGGGAAACTGGAACGGCAGCACCAAAAATAGGAAGAAAGTGTCTGAAAGAGTTGACGAGAAAAAGAGGGAGAGAGAAAGAAAGAAAGTAAGAAGAAGAAGAAAAAAGAAGAAGACAAAGAAAAAGAAGAGGAAGAAGAAGAAGAAGAAGAAGAAGAAGAAAAAGAGCGAATGGTGTAATATTTTCCTCCTTCATGCTGTAACTCCGTTCAGACTTCAGCTCTTAAAATAATGAAGAGATTTTCAGACCATCACATTCACTGAACCCTCTCCTGCCCTGGACTCCCAAACTGGAACCCTGAGGCCACAGCGACTAACAGATTCCACTCGAGTGCCCTCATCTGCTGGACCAGACAGAGGAAGATCTCCCCACAGCCACTTCACCTCAGCACCTGGGACTGGGATCCTGACCTGACACGCTCTGCCCTCAGTGGCACCGGTCTGAATAAACCACCGCTGGGCTGTGCGGCTCAAGGTCTGGTTGTACTGGCAGAGAAAAGAATTCCAAAGGAACTGGCTGATGGCAAAACAGCAGATCAGGGAAATCAAACTGGAGCTACTGTTCACTACTGCCGACTCGATACACGGCAAACAGAAACCTTAACTTTGTTTCTTTTATTATGAGTTTGTTCCCTGAACAGCTGTCCCAGTGTCATGGAAGACCCTCATCTGGGTTTCATTTCATCTTTGAGAAGGAAATCTGTGTTGGGAAGGGAGGGAGCCTATTAGCAAGACTCTTTAAAGACTGATTAGAAATGCTTTTCTAATGTTCTAGAAAGGGTTTCGATTACACTGGCTGGCTGAATCTAGACCTGGCCCAACCACATGATCGACTTGAAAACAACACGGTGGAACTCACACTAACCCGAAAGACCTGCGGATCTGTGGTCAGTGGCACGGTACCAGCCAGCAGCTCCAACCCAGCCTGTTCTATGCTGACCTAAACAGAGAACTAGCTTTTTCATGGAGTTATTACAACGTTTGCATCTCTCGTTTGAAAAAATCTTTGGTTAAGCCCTCCAGGAGCTCCTGCTGATTCAGCATTTGATGAGCTGGAGCCCTTTTAGAACAGTAAGACACAGCTCCATTTCAGAAACAGCTCCAGAAGAAAATTACACAGGGTGTTTGGTTAAGAATGTTGTGTGCATGATAAATTCAGGAATATTTCTGGTGAAATGTGATCTTGCCAGCTGTGTTTCACGCTGCATCTGCACCAAATGACCCTCTCAGGCCCCGCCCCCCATGTCCATTTACATTTACATTTACGGCATTTAGCAGACGCTTTTTATCCAACTTCTATTCTACTACAGGGGACAGTCTCCCTGGAGCAACTTGGGGTTAAGGGTCTCGCTCAGGAACCCAGTGGTGGTGTGCTGGAGGTAGGATTCGAGCCCACGAACTCTTGGTCCAGAGGCAGGTATCCTACCACTAGGCCGGCCACCCCCCCCAAGTTAAAAAGAATAGAATACAGTAAACACTGTGCCAATGGCAACATATCACTGGAAATTCTTTTAGCTCTTTTTAGGGGAAACTTTTCGTATTTATCTTAACAAGACAGGATAAGTTACCACAGCTTGTGCAAGTCTTCATTACTTTTTGCCCTGAGTAGTTTGACCGTCCACGGAGCACCTGTGAAAAAGAAAGAACAAAAGTTGTGATGGTACATTAACTATTTGGCTGAAGGTACTTTTCTGTTCTGAAGAGGTTGTGCTGCATAGAAGATACTAGGAATGATTGTTTTTAGAATTCCATCTAAAAAAAAAAAAAAAAGATTGTGGCCTGGTGGTTAGGGAGTTGCCCGTGCGATCGGAAGGGGGTGGGTTTGAATCCCAGAACTGCCAGTGGCATCCCTAACGTAACTTTGAGTAGGGTACCTTCCCCACACACTGCTCCCTGCTGCTTCACTTGGCGAATGGGTTAAATGCAGAGAAAGAATTCCACATTACTCACACTGTATCCTGTGGTGTGTTCACATGTAACTATAAGGGGCCACTTCACTTCAAAACCTGAGTTTAGTTGTCCTACCTATTTCTGAAACGTCACTAGTTTTATTAAATCACATCTACTTCATTAAAATCAGATGACTTGAACTTTTCTGCTTAAGTATGCTAACGAGTTCCATTTTACCCTTACTCACCCGCATTTAGTTTGGAATTCTTTTTTGGTTTCATTTAATGCTTTTGCTCTCACCTCACACACCTGGTCCTAATTTTCTTCTTTATTTTACAGCAAAAGAGAAGAATGCCACCTAACAAACTAAATATTATGTGAAAGTGACCATTCTGTCATACATGAACATGCCACAGTACACAGTGTGAACAGCACGAAATTCTTCCTCTGCATTTAACCCATTCACCAAGTGAAGAAGGGGGTAGCCAGGAACACGGCGTCCAGGGAGCAGTGTGTGTGGGGCGGTACCTTGCTCAGGGTACCTCAGAGGTACCACTAGCAGTCTTGGGAATCGAACCCACGAATTCCTGGTCGCAGGGTAAACGCCCTAACCACTAGCCTACCAGCTGCCCCAAGCTGTTAGATGATGGATGTATTAAAAAGTTACACTGCAGTTCTACAGGGAGCTAAGTTTACAATCTGACAGGGCAGCTGTTTGCCTTTTGGTTAAGGAGTCCACGCACTGCTCCCCGGGCACCTCTCATTGATGGCAGGCCCCTGCTTCACTTGGTGAATGAGTTAAATGCAGAGAAAGAATTTCACATTGTTTACACTGAGTGAAGCGCGACGCAGTTTTCATACGATTGTAAAGGCCAATTAATTTTCCTTTTCAAGCAGGATTTTGTTAGCCACTTTTACTACAAATCATTAAGAATGACTCTTTGAACACATTCACATCCCGACTTTAGTAGAGACCTTTTTTATACCTGATTTAACTGTTGTTTCCCCCCAGTTTTCAGTCAAGTCAAAGAACTCTTCCAGGCCCAATCTGCTGGAGGATGTGTGGAGAAAACGACTGTGCAGAGGACGGTTGAACCGTAAAAGATCATACTTTTGTCTGGAAACGTGAAAGAGAAAGCATATTCATTTTAATACGCTCCGAATACATAAATAAAATATATAAATGTTTTTTTTCCTTGCATGCTAACAAGAACTCCTACATATTTCCAGTACCTAGAATGTACATAACTGGGTTACATTACCTTTGTAGGCTAAAATAAGAGTTGATCAAGGACTGTGAAGAATAGTGAGATGTTCTGGGTGAAGAAATCGTAACAACGCGCTGAAATTGTCTGCAAACTGAAGAAAGACGGCATGCACTGGCCGCGGCCATCTTGAACATCAATGTCAACGATGCTCGGGGTTGCCAGGTATGTCAAGACTGCCCCTTTTCGTTAAATTGCACTCAGTATTTGCATTATGCATTATTAAATGCATCAGTGCTGGACACACTTCACATTTTCATAAGTCACCTTATGAGCCGCTGTTTTAGTATGTTAAGAGCCCACAGTAAGGAAAAAAATTAATTGATTCATTTCTGGCAGAAGGTTTGGTCAACCAAACTATTTTTCATCTTTGTCAGGCTTATTTATTACAAAAAATAATTAAGAACTTTAAAACCTAAGATGTTCTTGCGAAATATTGTTTTTTTCCCTTTTAACATACATATCAGCGTCAACTTTTATATTCTGTGGACATTAACTTGAAATAAAGCTGTTCATTGAGTATACAATAAGACATTTGGGAAGGATTTTTAGCAACGTGGCAACTTTCACTGGTTGTTTGCCAGTTACATACCCCTTTACCCACATAGCACATCACTCCAATTCTCAGGTTCTTGTACTGGCTACAAGTTCTCCCAGTACAGAATTGATTTCAAATCATTACTCATCATGTAGAAGTCACTCAGTGGTTTGGGTCCTAAATATATCTCTGATATGTTTGAAGGATATATCTCTTAGATCTGCAGGAGCTGCTCAGCTAGTGGTGAAAAGATCTGAAACAAAACATGGTGCAGTGGTGTTTAGTCATTATACTGCCTTCTGTTGGAAAAAAAAAAAGCCCATCACTATCAGATCTCTACCAACTGTAGATTTAAAAAGCAGCTAAAAACGGCACTATTCTCCTCCATCATTTGCACCCTTTAATTTTATGTATTCTTTTATTTCTTTCATTATTTTATTCTATTTTATTTTTATTCTATTTCTGTGAAGCACATTGAATGACCTTTTAAAATAAGATAATCCTTTATTAGTCCCACAAGTGGGAAATTTGCTTGGTTTCAACAGCAAAGTGGACAGAACAAAAGAGGAAAGTAAAAGCAGCATAACAAATATAACAAACCTATACAGCACAACAGTACAATATAAAAAATACATATATATAGTAAATGTATGTATTTACAAATGGGAAATAAACTGTTAATAGAATGAGAGGCTCCACTCGCTGAGCCAATTAGAGGTGCCCTGGTTGAAGACGTCACGGTCAGCCATGGTGGCCATGAGCGTTTTGAGGGCTGCTGCTGCCCTTACAGCCCGAATAAACCCCTTAAACCGGGGAAACCAGGCAGCACACCTCCTCTCCAGAGCCGTAGTGCGTTCAGAACAAGGTAAAAGAATATTTAGCTTCTTAAGACAAAGTCGTATTGTCAATGTGAGGGTTTATTTTACTCAGTGACCTTCGCAGTGTTCGTGCTAAGCTAACAGGTTTACTACTGTTTGGTTCGCTCTGCTAGTAATTCTGCTAGCCCGGTCCTGCTGATGAAATGATTATTACTGCAGTTTCTTCTAACTTTATTTTTTAATAGAAAATTATTTTTCTATTATCTATATTTATAAAGCTGCTAAGGTTAAGATGTTAAGCTTGGCACCATGGCTTTGCAATCCCACTGTTTGTCACTCAATGTTTTGGTGTCTCTACGTGCATTCACTTCTGACCTTCCTTTCTCTTCCAGTCATTTTTCAGCCCAAAGCCCAGATTCAACATGCGTTGTGCTGCTGAACTTGTTTTGTTAAATCGGTATTGTTTACAGCTAGATTTTGTTGGGCTAGGTAGTGAATACTGAACTAAATATGAGTTTGCAAACCAGTGAAGCTCAGCACACCAGTTACTGCAAACCCAACTGACGGCAGAAACTAAATCTGCCTTCTGTTTAGTCTTTCACTTGAAAAAGCAACTCAGATCTTATTAATCACAGATTGTTCAGGCTTGTGGTGCTTTGTATTTGAGGCTCTTAATAGTTTTGTGCTGCCAACACCATTTTATTCTACTTGTAATTTTATTCACTGTTTACGTGTTATTGTGTCTTGTTCTAATCTGTCATTTGTGCAGAAAATGGAAGTGTAATTCATCTGAGCATGCTTTTCTTGCAGTTGCTGTCCGTTATGAAAGTCATGGAAAGAGGATGTTTATCATCAAGCCAACTGACTTCTATGATAGAAGATTTCTGCATTTGTTGGTTAGTGTAAAATTTTGGCCTTTAGATATCTTCCATGTATACCTCATCACTTCTTTGTTTTAGACAGGTAGATGCTTTTTTAGATTTCATGCCAGATGTGAGTATGGAAGACTCATGGAAATGCATTATTAAACAACTTTAGTTCATACCCTTGGATTAAAGTTTTCCGTCGCTATGAGATATAATGAGATTGATGCAGATCCGAAGGAAAAAATGAAAAAAAAAAAAAAAAGTGTAAGAAAGGAACTGTAGTGTAAAGAGAGCACTGATGCGTGCAAAGGACCGTGGGTGTGTGTTGAGAGAGAAAGAAAGAGAAACTGTACTTGGGAGCTTGTAGTTATGTTCCAGCTTACCCTGTTCACATTAGATCTTCTGACAGTGTTGTATCAGCTCTTTACTGTATGTGTTTGTGTCATTATTGGCTGTAAGTACCTAGTTCATATGGCGCTGTTGTGTTTCTGTTTATTTTCAGAAAAACTCTAGATTGGCCAGTACACTGCTAATAACGGTAGTAAGCTAAAGAGAAAGTAAAAGGACGAACAGTTCATAGCTGTGCTGTATGTTCAGGCACATTGCTCTTGTTTGAGGATTGTGACTGACATCCCACAGCGAGTGTTGTCCTCCTGCAGCAGAGCTATTCGGTTTTGGGTCGGGATCTTGGGAAAAATCCCTTATTTTCAATGTTGAAAATTCACAGGTATGGACTAAGTGCCTAAAGTAGACTGGAGCATCACTCTTTATAAGCAACAGTCTGCAGTATTCAGCCTGCTTTAAAATGAGTTTAGGCTATTTGTAAACGTGGATATATAAATAGTCCGTAAATCCATATTTTACAGGACACAGGCCCTGTAAAATACTAATATAAGTGGAGATGGGCTTGACTAAATGAAATGGCGATAATGGCAAGCCATTTAGTTCATGGTGTGTGCTTTTGTGTGGTATCTCAACTAGGGGCTTAGGGGATAATGGACAACACAGCGTTAAAAATTTTATGCATGGCCGAGTTGGTATGGTCCCGTGACATGGAGCATTTATTTAAAATAAATAAATAAATAAAATTTCATTCAGATGATTTTTTTTTTTTTGCTTTAATCCATGCGAGTGTAGAATGTGTAAATGCAAATTCAATGAGAGATGGTTGGAGGATGAAGTGTGTGTGTGTGTGTCTAAGTGAGATTATTAGGCTGGAATGGTTTTCTTTTTTTCCTGACTTCCACCCTCCTAAAGAAGCTCTTTGTTTCCTCAA
This sequence comes from Bryconaethiops microstoma, assembly GCA_037577275.1. NCBI lineage: Eukaryota > Metazoa > Chordata > Actinopteri > Characiformes > Alestidae > Bryconaethiops > Bryconaethiops microstoma. The sequence continues at coordinate 4,264,329 of JBBJLS010000028.1, read as the reverse complement.
AGCACTGCTGTCTGTAATGTTCTTTCAGTTATGCTGTATACTGTCTGAGGCAGAAACTGCCCGGTCCAGCGGGATCACAGCTTGAGATCCGTTATCAAAAATGTATTTATATTGTTATTACTATTATAGTACTTAGCGCTGCACAGTATATCATCTGCTAATCGTTATGGCAATATCGGTCTCTGTAATAATGATATCACAGAAACCTTCAATATTCAAATGAGGCTCTGACCAATCACAGCTCTAGGTGAGTTACTGGGTGTTCTAATAAAACAACGTCTTCATGTAATCCATCAAAAATCTAATTAAATGAATCTGATTGGCAGAGGATTTGTAAAGGGTCAATAATTCTACATTTTTCCTCCATTTAATTTTTTCCCTGATGTTTGATGGGGTTGTGAAGCAAAAAGACTGAAATATGTAAGTATTCTCTCTTCTGATTAGCTGCCCTGTTTTGCAGCAGCACAGAGCTGAAACAATTATTAGGACATCAGCATGACTTTAAAAGCAGACTGTTTCTGCAGCTTGTTTTACATATATAGACTGTATGGCTGGGGCAGCGAATATTTACAGACTTTAAACCTTTTTAATTCTAGAAAAGTGATGATATGGGCCCTTTAATGTAGCAGTAAAATCACAATACTAATAATCTGTCCATATTGTGGAGCCCTAATAGTAATAAACATTCATTGGCAGACTGAATTGAAATACATGTTATTAAGGTTTAGTTAAAGTTTAATCTCTTTAAACTAAAAGTATTGCAGGAATGCTCTCATTTCACTGTTCAGTTTAGACAAAAATAAAAGTGTTAACTTAATATATACTTAATATAATTTCTTCCCTGTGTACATTTATGAATGTTCCCTGTGTACATTTATGAATTTTTTTTCATTTTACTAACCTGTTTTGTGTGTGTGCATGTGTGTGTGTGTCAGTTATGGCTGCAGAGGAAGTTGTAGCAGCAGACTCCGTTGACGGAGCCATCCAGCAGGTTGTCAGCTCTGGGGGTCAGCAGGTCATCACCATAGTAACTGATGGCATTCAGCTGGGCAACCTACAGACTGGCGGAGCCATCGGCCAGCCAATCATCGTCACCATGCCCGATGGACAGCAGGGTGAGCTCTGTTTGCACTCACCTGTGGACAGGTGTGGTCAGCAGCCTCTGTTTTAATGATAGGAGTTTACATCACATATTAGAGCTGCAGCACCAGGACTGAACACGGTTACACTGATCTGTACTGTCATACTGTTCACATGACCTAAAACACTCTGTGATGCTCTTTAATGCTTTGTAATGCTCATACGAACCACATGTTCATTCCAACAGTAATGTGTTGCAATATGTTAAATGAAGTCTAGTAGACAACATGGCTTTATTTATTCTATTCTAATGCTGTACTCTATAGTGTACTCTATAGTGCTCCATAATCCTGTGTAACAGTCTATAACATTCTACAATGCTCGGTAACATCTGTAAAATCAGTGTTAGTGTTGGTGTGGTAGTAACAGTTAGTGTCAGTTTGATGGTGTTTTTCCATTGTTCTCTCAGTGCTGACAGTTCCAGCCACAGATATTGCAGAGGAAACTGTGGTGAGTGAGGAACCATCGCTAAAACGAGCGCGAGTGGAGATCGAGGAGGTCGAAGAGGAGGAGAGCCACGTCTCACACACCCAGGAGATAAAGGTAAGGACATGAGCACAAGTTAGGCAGTTTAATAGACTGTAGAGCGGGCAACGCGAGTCGATTGCAAAGCCCTGCCTTTCAAAATAAACTCTACCGCACACAAGAGACTGTGCAACGTAAAAATGAGTGAACTGTGAGCCACAGAATACACTACAGTACAGGTAGTGTGGGTAGATCGCGTGTCATTTAAAAACAAACACACTGATATGAGATAGCTCAGTAGGCGGAAATTCCTGCAGAGATTTCAAGAGCTATGTCCAGAGATAAAGGAGTTTCTCCTTGTCGCTAAACATGCAGAATACAACCAACTAAATGACGACCAGTAGCTGCTAGACTTGACTTTTTTTACCGATCTGACCAACATGTTGAATGAGCTTAATGTAGAGCTGCAAGGAAAAGACGAAACCGTGGTCAAAATGATCAGCTCAGTTAATGCTTTCAAACGAAAGATGATCTGTCTTCAAAACTGCAGCGCCATGATTTGGGAAACTTTCAAAATCTTGTGTCAGAGCTGTAGACGCAGCAAAAGGCTTGTGTGCAACTCGACAGTGACCGCTGCACTCAGCAGTTTAACAGTTGTCTGTCAGAGATTGACAGACGCTTTAAAGACTTTGCTTTACTCGAGCCAGTTGCTACTTTTATGTGCTACCCATTTAGGGAAAATGTTGAGGTTGATTTACTCGCATCAAAAATTGCAACGCTGTTTCATCTGAACCTGTCTGGAGTGGCGGAGGAGATTTTCACATCAGAGACAGACACTGAGCAGAAGTCCAGGACTCATGGACAGTTCTGGAACTCAAACATGAGGAAATGTGCTACCTTCTTGACTGCATTATTCGGTATAACTTATTTATGTGGGTCAGCCTTTTCCCACATGAAGTTTATTAAGTCCAAATACCATTCATCGTGACTGATGATCGTTTGGAAGTCTGTTTGAGGCTGACTACCAGCAACTACTGTCCGGACTATGCAATTTTGGCTGATTCCATTCGGTTTAAGAGGTCATCGGAGTACATTAGTGGCCAAATATGTACAGAATTGTATTGTGCCATACATGTTCATGCTGTTATG
>JBBJLS010000028.1:4230854-4258765 GCA_037577275.1 Bryconaethiops microstoma | reverse complement strand
AAACCGTATCTACGGGTAAATGGTCCCTCTCAATCTGATCTGCTAAAATAAGCAGAACTGAATGAAGTCCTCTGTGACTTTTCAGCAGCACGGTGTTTCTGTAACAGCGGTCCTCTGAGCAGGTATCCAGGAAAACTAATGGATGGTAAAGGATGAGCAGGTCCAACCCACTGACACTGATTGACAGACGAAGAAATTTCATGAAATTATGAAAAACGGCATTATGAAATTAATACTCACTTTGAAATATTTCACAATAATAAGTAATTTTTCACAATAATAATTAAATGTATATAACAGAACGCAATATATTTCACAATAATGAGCTGCATTTCACAATATCATTCTCATATATTTCATAATGCTTTTGAACACTCTGGAGTTCCATACAAACATCCAACTAGCCAAGCATTATCCAAGTAGCCAACCATTAGTGCTGAATTTTTTATTTTTTATATATCATATTCGATACAGTTAAAGTGTTTGAAGAAAACATATTGGAATACAATCATAAAAAAAAAGAGAAGAAAACAGCATGATTAAATCTGTTGCTGGTCCCAGTCACGTGACTGCAGCTGGGCACGGTGGCTGGGTGGCTGGGTGGCTTCGGGGTGTGGGTGATTTTTGAGGGTTTTGAAGGTCTTTGGTGTGTTTTTATCTGTTTTTCTTACAGTGCTCCAAAGCCATGGCTGGCCGAAGTGGCTGGGAACAGTCAGAGTATGAGGTGCTAGCAGAAATAGGCGAAGGAGCCTATGGGAGAGTGTATAAAGCCAGAGAGACCGGGGGGCTGCAGCGCCTCGTTGCCGTGAAGAGGCTTCTCATCTCGGTGGAGCCAAACTCGGGCCTCCCGCAGGTCATGATCCGAGAGGTGGCGCTCCTCAAGAAAATAGACTATTTCAACCACCCTAACATAGTGAAGTAGGTAGAACAATCTGACAGACTAAAGACAGGCAGTGTTTGGAAAAAAACAACAAAAACATACAAACAAATGAAAAACATGTCATGAGTTTTCTGCAGTGCTGAGACTGAATTTTGTTCTTTTATGATAGACTAATATATGTGTGTGTGTGTGTGTGTGTGTGTGTGTAATAGAATAATTATAAAGACTGCTACATCCTGAATGTATGCAAATTAATTTACAAATTGCAAATATTTGTCATATAATTAGTTAGAATTATACTAATTATATTCAGGTGGCACTGTTGAATTCAACCACCCAAACAGTGAAGTAGGTGGAAGAATCAAGCAGACCAAAGACAGGCAATGTTCTGCAGTGCTGAGAATATTATATCAGAAGGACTGGTTTATTTATAATAATTCTACTCATCAATTATATCCAGATGGTGCTTCGCTTCAGAAGTAGGTTGAGGAATCAAACAGACAAAAGATAGGCACTGTTTGGAAACAAAAACATCTATCATTGAGTTTTCTGTAGGGCTGAGACTGAAGTTTGATCAGTTGCTGTTCACTATTGTTCATTTTTAATAATGCGTTTGTTTAAATTATGTGGTTTTCTAGTGTGATTTTCTGTAGATATTGTTTTATGATAGAATAATATGTCATAAAGACTGGGACATCCTGAATTTATGCTTATTATATTAATGAATGTAGAAAATCCTAATTTTGTTCCATGGATCATATGTACTAGCACTGACAGAACTCAAGAGCTCTTAAGCAATGATAGAAAAACACAATTCTAGCTCTTCCTGCTGTCTTATGATAACTAAAGTTGATTTAGATTTTAACATCATACATCAGATGCTTTTCCAGGTAGAAAATACATTATATGGACAATAGTGTTGGCCATTACAACAACAGGGCCTTTAATGACATTGCGTTAGAGTGCATAGACTTTAATATGGAGTTGGTCCCCCTTTGCAGCTATAATAGCTTCCACTCTTCTTGGAAGGCTTTCCACAAGATTTTGGAGTTTTTGTGGGACTCTGTGTCCATTCATTCTGTAGAGCATTTATGAGGTCAGACACTGATGCTGGACGAGAAGGCCTGGCTCTCAATCTTCATTCCAGTTCATCCCAAAGGTGTTGGATGGGGTTGAAGTCAGGGCTCTGTGTGGGCCAGGCTCTGTGTTGGCCAACTTTGTCATAACTAAAGTTGATTTGGATTTTAACATCTGTCATTATAATGGTTTTCCAGGCAAAATATGACTTGAACTGTAGGCTTTTAAAAAAATAAAAACATTTTTCTACACAGTTGTGCAATGGAACAGCATTGCACAGTGTGTGATTATTTGACAAATGGACCAATATAAATGCTCCCGAATGAATCTCCTTTCATTACCTTACATTAAAAGTTAAGAATGTTCTCACCCTCTCCTGTAAAGTTATTTTGGAGACACAGTATATCCTAATGGGGATCTACATGTTTGAAGGTTGCTGAACGTATCAGCTGGTGTGAGGAAGCAGAGTTTGGACCTGACGCTAGCGTTTGAGTACATTGATCAGGATCTCTCATCATTCCTCAGCACGGTGCCAGAGAACGGCCTGGGTAGAGACAAAATAAAGGTGAGTGAAAGCTTAATTGTGTCAGTGAGGTGCAGTTTTGAAAGCACCAAGTTTAAGTGTTTATAGTTACACCTGGGCTCCAGGCTGGCGCAGTGGGTAGCACTGTTGTCTCGCACTTCCAGTGTTGGAGGTATGAATCTGGGTCCTGGCCTTGTGTGTTCTCCTCGTGGAGGCGTGGGTTTCCTCCAATATCTCCAGGTTTCTCCCACAGTCTAAAGACGTGCATGTCGGGTGAATTGGGCATTCTAAATTGACCGTGTGTGTGAGTGAATTGTGTGTGTGCCCTGCGGTGGGTTGGTATCCCCCAAGACAAGTCCCGTTGGTCCCGGTATAGACTGGGTGCCCGCGACCCTAGTGTGGATTAAGTGGTTACAGAAAACGCGTGAGGGAGTAGCCACACCACGTGGGGCGGTAGCTAGTTAACGTACTGTGAAAAAGTCTTGTGAATTGTTTAAAGCCATTTTTCTCCACGTGCGATAAAGTGTCGTTCTGCTGGCAAAGTTAACTTTAGAATAAATACAAACAAACAAGAAAGTATCAAAAAGTATCAAGATGTGTTTTGTTTGTAAAAGTAGTTGATATTTTGTGAGCTGGTGAGGAGAACACAAGTTCAGTTCCAGATTCCTCCTCGGTTCCTCCAGCCATTGTTTGCATTTGTGAAACTCCGTCAGCAGCTCTTGACTGAATGTAATGAAGGACTGGGCTATAAGTAACACTGGGCTTCCACAAGGAACACACTGATACAGTATACCATACATAAAATCACTGTTTACTGTATAATGTTAATTGTATGTATTCTACTTAGTTTTCTTAAGTAAATTTAATAATATCAATGTGAAGAAACGCTCACTGCTCATATGAACAGTTTTTAAATGTTATTTTTACAGGTGCCTAAGACTTTTGCACAGTACTGTTATGTTCTTTCACTATGCTTTGTATGTCTCTGCAGTGAAAGACAGATTTTAACACTGTGTTTTGTTTAAGGCGTGTTTGTTCACTCTCCTTGTGTATGTAGGACATGATGTGGCAGCTACTGAGTGGACTGGACTTTCTCCACACTAATACAGTCGTGCATCGCGACCTGAAGCCAGACAATGTGTTAGTGAGCAGCCGTGGGGAAGTGAAGATCGCTGACTTCGGCTTGGCCAGGATCTACACTTACAGCATCGCCCTAACGCCCTGTGTGCGTACCACGGTGTTCTACAGTGTCACACTGAGCAGTTCTAGATAGTATGCTGGGAGTCGAGGAGGTGTTTGTCCCTCAACATTAAAAATAGTGGGCCATTTGACTGACATCCTAAATGACTAGGCATGAGCCATTGTTTTTGCATGATGTGCAGAGGCATGTGGTTGCCAGAACGATCACACAGCCTAAACACGTGTCCGTAATACCGAAGTGCATATTGGAAGATGTTTGTAGATTCCGAAAGTTTCTGGGGTTGGTTTATTATAGGAATCTTTCATTCCACCTTAAATGTTGCAGCTGTTACGTTATTGTACATTATTGTAACAGCTGCACCATATGCTTGAAGAGAATATTTCAATAACAAGCCAAACCCAACAACTTTCGGAATCTCCAAACATCTTCTGATATGCTCAGTGGTATTACCAACACCTGTTTGTAGATTCCAAGAGTTTCTGGGGTTGGTTTCTTATTGGAATCTTCTGTTCCACCTTAAATGGTGCAGCTGTTATGCTACTGTACATGATTGCAACAGCTGCATTAAATGCAGTTACAGACTTGTTGTGGGAAGAGAAATATTGGGCTTCCACAAGGAACACATTGATATACTGTACATAAAATCACCATTTACTGCATAATGTAATTTGTACTTTTTCTTTCTAGTTTGATTTAATTTGCTAACTAATATTAATGTGAAAGAAAACACTTACTGTTTATTTAAACAGTTTGTAAATATTTTTGCAGGTGCCTGCAAAAATATTTATATGTGCTTTGTATATCTCTGCAATGAAAGCCACTGTTGGACACTAGTCGATGCGCACTGTATCGTGTTTTGCGCTTGTGTGTGCAGGTGATGACTCTGTGGTACAGGGCTCCAGAGGTGCTGCTCCACTTGGGGTACATGTCCTCTGTGGACATCTGGAGCGCTGGCTGCATTTTTGCTGAACTATTCCTGTTAAGGTGAGCATGCACACAGTTGCTGTTACTGTTGCTTCGGGGGGTTTGTGGGAGTGATCAGACCTAATACCCAATGTAGTCCATGCAAGTGGATCTATGTGCAAGATCCACACATGTTTAAAACAAACACACGAGAAACAAGAACACAAACATAAACGAGCGGTACTGGATTAAACAAAAACAAGAACACAGCGAACCACTAGGGGTAAATTAACAATACCAAAGGACAAGACTTGAGACTAGAGACTAGGAAATTAAAAGCAAGCACAAAAACAAGGTATTTAACGTGAATATTACAAGGACAGAGTCAATGGAGAGCATACAGGGTGATATACAAAGAATCCACAAACACAAACTGAAATTATTCTTACAAGGGCGAGGGAGGAGACAGGAACAAGACAGGTGAACAGGATAACATGGGGGAGGGACTAAGGCGGGACTATGACCAAAACAACAGCAGACTCACATAGATACACAGACTAAGGTAGACAAAGGCACATGGAGAATGTAAACAACAACATAGACAAGAAAACAAGAAAAAGACACAAGCAACATACATAAAGCAAGAAACTGGAAAAACACAAGGAGACCCAATCAGATGAACTCAAGGGGGAGACTTGTGATGGAGAGCATATATCTGTCCTTTGATCAGGTTCCTTTTTTGGCCTATAACCGTAGCTGATAGAAATGCATTTCTTTAGATAAATACTTGGTAATTATGGTGTGTTCAAAGGGAGAAAATCTTATTCACACAGTCATAAAGGAGCTTTATGGTAGTGTATTTTAGGTTTGTTATAGAGTGTTGAAGTAATGGAGCGCTTATAGAGTGTCTCACATTATGTGTTGCCCTATGGTCTCACAGACCTTTGTTTCGTGGATATACAGAGGTCCAGCAGCTTCAGAAAATCTTTGAGTGAGTACAGATTTTTCGCTCTTAAGCCTATCCAGCCAGTGACTTCAATTGAATTCATTTGCAAATGAAAAATGTAGTTGTTTTGTTTTCTGAAGCTTGTGTATGTTTCACTACGTTTAAAGGGTGATTGGGTTACCTAGAAAAGAGGACTGGCCCAAGGAAAGCCCCATCTGCTATAACCCCGCCTGGGCTGGACAGAAGCCGACCCACTGCACAGAGCTGCTACCCACCCTCACCGCCGAGGAGAACGACCTACTAACTGTGAGTGCTTTATCACCGAAAAAAAGTGATTAACTGTTTTTACCTGACAGTATACACTATATAGACAAAAGTATTGGGACCCACCTGTTTTCCAGCGTTTGGGCTCGGCCCCTTACTTCCAGTGAAGGACAATCTTAATGCTTCAGCAGACCAAGACATTTTGGACAACGCCATGCATCCAACTTTGTGGACACAGTTTGGGGAAGAACCTTTTCTATTCCAGCATGACTGTGTCCCCAGTGTACAAAGGAAGCTCCATAAAGAGATGGTGGGATGAGTTAAATGGAAGAACTTGATTGAGTTAAATGGAAGAACTTGAGTCCTGACCTCAATCCCAACACTGATGTTGGATGAGAAGGCCTGGCTCTCAATCTCCATTCCAGTTCATCCCAAAGCCGACCCACCTCAATCCCAACACCTTTGGGAGATTGTGAGCCAGGCCTTCTCATCCAACATCACTGTCTGACCTCATACATGCTCTACAGAAAGAATGGACACAAATTCCCACAGAAACTCCAAACTTTCCAAGAAGAGTGGAAGCTGTTATAGCTGCAAAGGGGGACCAACTCCATATTACAGTCTATGTGCATGAATCTCTGTTGGTGTAATGGTCAGACATCCCAATGCTTTTTACCAAATAGGGTATACACCAGGTATCTTTGCAATTTAAATAACTCTTATCACCACCACTGTAAAGCTTTTTTCAACATGAAGCTGAGACAGGAGATATAGGAGATTCAGATGCATACCTTTATTCTACTTTGTGAGCCATAATTATTACAAGAGCTACTTAAATCAGTGATGAGAGTATAGAAATAAAGTTGCCTTCATGTACATCAAATTAAAATAGGCATTTCCACTCTACTTTCTCTACAGAAATGTCTGGAATTCAATCCAAGCAGCCGCATCTCTGCTTACCGAGCTTTAGCTCATCCCTTCCTGTCAGATCCCTAACACACACACACACACACACACACACACACACACACACACACACACACACACACACAAATACACACACACATGCACAGACACGCACGTAGATACGTTCGCTCACACATGCACACACACACACACACACACACACACTCTCTCTCTCTCTCTCACACACACACGCACACACTCACTCTCTCTCTCTCTCTCTCTCTCTCTCACACACACACACACACACACACACACACACACACACACACACCTCTCTGAGGACAGTCTGCCTGCATGCAGCTTAGACCAGCCCTCTAATTTACCTCTGCCCTGACTCTCAGCGTACACAGGGCCTGCTTCAATCACACACTCACCTCCATCAAACACTCTCCTAAAACTTCAATCACATACTCGCCTCAAACATTTTCCTCCATCAAACACTCTCCTAAAACTTCAATCACACACTCGCCTCAATCAAACATTTTCCTCAGTCAAACACTTTCCTAAAACTTTAGTTCCAGACTTCGTGAAAAACTGGGGAAAACTCTGGGAAATGCAAGAACTGAACCGCATTCATTCCTCTGATCCTGTGGGTGTCAGGACCCTTTCTTGGTTAAATCCTGGCAGCCAAGTAGGAAAGGACGAACGAATCCAGTGGCCTCTGCTGTGGTAGCGCACACTCAGAACTGGATTGAAGATGCTGAAGTTTTCTCAGAGTCGGGGGAGAGGCCTGGGAACTGGAGGTTTCTGCCACAGCTCGCGTTCACATGCCGGCCCCCACTGCACTCGTCTCTCATCTCTCACTCCTCCGAGTGTGAGCCATCCGTTGGAACCAGGGAGTGACGGACAGTTCTGGGCACCAGCCACATCATCTCACCACATCAGAGACCAACCAGACACTCTGGAATCAGGGTCTCTTCAGGTCAGCTAGGCCCTGTTTACGCATGGCATTAAAACGCACCCTGTATCTGGATGCTTTCTACACACACATTTAAAAGACAAGTATTTCCACATCTGTCACCATGAAAGTGCAGAATCTAAAAAAGTCTACCAAGCTAAAACTGGTCCAGCTCCCACGTACTTATCAGCAACGATCGAATCATGGGTCACAGCCCTTAGAGTGTAAATGTGATTTACAGACCCCCCTTCTAAAAACCAAAGGTACGAATCAAGACTAAGTGATCCCAGCTGAGTCCCTTACTGTCCTTAGAATAATAACTATAATCACTATTCATTCACTCCTTAAACTAACATAACTAACAAAAAAACTTTATGAGTAACATAAAAAACCTTCTGTCTGCCGAGTTTTCTCTGTGTGATCTGATCAGGCCCAGGTACAGAATTCAATTCTTCTCTGGTAGAATCCTGGTTGCTCTAAGTTTTACTACTGTGAGGGACCTGGAGCTCACTCTGGATCAGAGATTCTGCCGAATGCCGTAAATGTAAATGGAAGACTTTACAAGTAATTTTGGTACTGAAAATGAGAAATTAGAAATGAGAAATAAACATGCAGTTTTTTTCCCTTCACACCATGTAAGGTGGACTGGAAAATTAAAATCAGAGGCTGGTCAGAAGAAGGCCTCATTCACTTCCAGCAGAACACCAATGGAGGCGCTGTGCAGCTCCCAGAGTACTGCAGCCTGCACGGTGATCCGATCTCTGCACGTCAACACAAAGCACAGCAGTGTTCCAGCAACACTTTAAATTTTACTTTTATTCATCTGCATGTGTATTCAAATGTGGAAAGGTGAAAAGACGTGTCATGCATGAAAGACGGTGCATGGTTCTCTCCCTGCTGACTGCAGGTTTATTGCTTTAAAATGTTCTTTTTTTTAGCTTTAGGTGTCGTTGCTAAACAAACATTCTGAACTCGTTGCTTTTCAGTTCACTTTAAATACAAAAGGTTTTACACATTACACACAGCACAGCCTGTACAGGCTCCGGGGCCAGACCAGCTCTTTTTAAAAATGGGAATGTTGCTCAGAAAACTGAGCTTATAATCTCCATTCAACTTTTCTCTGTTTACAAATGTAGTCCCGAGTCATTCATTATATTCATTATATTTGTAATACACACACACACGCGCGCGCACACACATGTCACCAACATGCACTGACCTTTACTCCAGCAAGTAAATACCAAATCATTGCATCTGTGTTTGGACTTTCATTTGATTTTTATTGGACACGAGATTTATTCAGAGTGAACACTGAACTATTAAATTTTGTTTAGACTTAGTCTATAAATAAACTTTATTATATCTACAGTATTGTTGCTCATACAGCTTGTTAATTTAAACAACATTCCAACAGCCCCAGTAGTCAGTGAGCCGCTGTTTGGAGTCCAAATGTTTCTTCTTTAGAATAAAACTGAAGTTATTAGGCTAACACTGCTAACAAACACTAGACAAACGAATAGAAACCCAAATCACCACAACCTCCCTCAAACTGCAGATACCGGCCCGGGTGTTGTCTGCAGTGTCTGCCTGTAGAGGTTTTGTTCATTTTAGGGTTCAGTCACACGGCTGAAAGACATTTTAATGAAGTATTTTTACAGAAACACCTTTCCGAATGACTGTAGAGTTCTACTGATCGTTGGGAATTTCTCAGCCTCACATCTGCAGTTCTAAACCAAAGAAGCAACATTTGGACACTAACCATGTCTTGGCTGACTGACTACATCTGCTTTAAGTGGAAAACTGTGTAAATTAGAGTCACTGGAGTACTTGGAACATGTTCATGGCCACATTTGGCATACTAAAATATACCAGCATACGGATCTGGAGCTGTGTTCTAGATTTAAGATCCTTTACATATAAACAATATGGACAATATGCATGCCTCTGTATCAGCCATGATTACACAATACACTTTATAAATAAATTAAAGAGAAATTTGACTAAAACTAAGGTAACAGAAATAAAAATATATTCCAAAAAAACATTTCAATTATTTAAAGATCTGTACAGTGTGCAAAAAAAGGGATAGAATAGAATATCTTTGCACTGTAAAGTGCAGCGTGTTGGTTTGGCTGTAAAAATCTCAGCAGGTCAGACAGACAGTTACTGCAAGAGACGAGTCTCTGGTGATCCTAGCTGGACCTGCTTCTCCTGGTATGAATGTCCTGCAGAGATGGAAATGCTGGTCTGGTGCGGCGCTCTGCTCCCTGGACCCCTCTCTGTCCTGAACAGAACTGCTCCCAAACCAGGAGGTGATGTTCTGAGACAGTTCACTTTCTACAGCACCAGAGTAAGAAGTGCTTGGGATCACTGGAGAGACCCGGAACTTCCTCGGGTGCCTCAGATGGTAAAGACACTGCCTCGCCATATCTTCACGATGAACTACTAAACATGCGTAGAATGTGTTGGGCGCACTGGCGAACGCAGAGTGGAGAGTTTGCCCCTCATACCAAACACACACACTCACACACACTCACTCTCAACCCCCATACCAAACACATACACACACACACTCACCTCTCATATCAAACACACTCACACTCACATTCAACCATCATACCAAACACACACATACACACACACACACACTCACTCACTCTCAACCCTCATACCAAACACACACACACACACACTCAACCCTCATACCAAACACATACACACACACACACACTCACACACTCAACCCTCATACCAAACACATACACACACACACTCACCTCTTATACCAAACACAGTCACAGTCACACTCACATTCAACCATCATACCAAACACATACACACACATACACACACACACTCACCTCTCATACCAAACACACTCACACTCACCCCCCCATACCAAACACACTCACACACACACACTCTCAACATTCATACTAAACACACACTCACACTCAACCCTCACACCAAACACACACACACACTCACTTCTCATACCAAACACACTCACACTCTCCCCCCCTACCAAACACACTCACACACACACACTCTCAACATTCATGCTAAACACACACTCACTCTCAACCCTCATACCAAACACACACGTTCAACCTTCATACCAAACACCCACACACTCACACACACTCACACCTCATACCAAACACACACATCCACACGCACACACACACACACACTCACCTCTCATACAAAATACACTCACACTCACTCTCACTCTCATCCCTCATACCAAACACACACACACACACACTCAGCCTCACCCATTTAAATATACATCACAGTTAATCACCGGTGTATTTCTCATCAGTTTATCCTTCATGATCACGGACACACAATCTGCACCGAAACACAGGCAGGCGGAGGGAGCTCTGAGCTCTTTAGACAAACACAGTGTGTGTATTAGCTGTTAGCAGGTTAGCTCCAGAACCAGAGACTGAGATAGTTGGAGGTGTCGGCAGGTCAGACAGTGCAGTTACAGTCTCTGGCAGCCTGCTAGCGCAGAGAACCAAGCAGAGCCTGGAAAAGAAATAATCCAGCCTCAACTAGTCTCATCCACGTTATCACATTCAATTCATAAAACAAAATGATCCTAGATCAGCGCTTTAATCTCTGTCTGGGTCCACTGAGATCTAATATGACCCAATCAGACGCGTCGGGTTCAGAGGAAGCGCAGCAGGCATGTAGCTTTCAAGACAGTATTTTTAATTTGATGAATGAATTCAGCCTGATCTCCATCTTCCTCTCCTTCTCCAAGCTTCTTCCTTTCTTGCTCCCAAATTCCACTATCACTCAAAACTCTCATTTCAAAAGCACAGCCAGAAACTGCTGTATCCGGTAGGCATCCTTTACTTAACTCGGGCTGCGCTCAATTTCCATTTTTTTTCCTTCATATCTGAACGTGCTAACACGATGGATTTTATTCTTGTGGGTATGTGAGTCACATTTATCCTTACTGCAGAAAAACCTGTGCCCTGAAACAGCACCCATCCAAATCAACAGTTCATAAATAAACTATACAACTCTTTCAAATCAAACTAAGGTTATATCCAAATGGCTCCTTTGTGCACTCGAAGAGTCATGAAACTAAAGACTTTACATTCAAATAATGCACTGTAAGTACAGATCTGTGCACAAATGACCAGGAATCAGATGTGCATCGGATTACAGACGCTTAGACTGGACTGTGCACCCAAACAGCTCTGAAAAATATCAGGCTTGGATCACATGGCAGGAAAGACGGTAAAAGGTCAACTTCAACCCGGTAATGTGAATGTAAGAAATGATAAGAATGTTTAAACATTTCTAGTTTTGTGGAGATGGCTCACATTTAAAAAGTATTATCCACTTAAACTTCCTGGCTATATGACGTGTTTATAAGAGGGTTTCCAGGTTATCATGCCGTGTGTGTCTCAGCGTGTGTGTGTCTCAGACTCTCTAAGCTGTGCTGAGTTGTGTATCTGGAGCTGGTGGGACGTTTCAGCACTGAAGTGTTTATAGTTGTGAAGAGCAATGGCCCTTGGACACGCGCTCCCTGCATCCCGCCCGTAGCAACAGACTGGTTGCTACAGTGAGGCTGTTTTTGATATGTACAGCATGAGAATTTGTAGCGATAGCAAAGATAGTTTAACGTGGGGAGTGGATGCGGGGGCGGACGATCACTATTACCAACGTTTCTCAAACTCTCTGGCGCTTTCTTGGCCGGGAATAAAAAAACCTAATGAATGTAATATTTCACATTTCACAATGTTGACGCACAAGAAAGTAACGGATATTCCCAAATTATAAACATATGATCAAAAAAAATGCTCACATTAGGAATGCTGGTTTTGGTTTGAGTAGGTTTACTCGTCGCTGGCTGGAAATCTATTTCAAAAATCTGCCATGAGCACATATCCACACAATAAGCAAAGCTTTACACCTTTAACCATAACTTCGCTGAGGCTTGAAGTATGAGAGGAGAATACTACAACCTTTTCCTTGAGATTTACAGGCCGAAAGCACATTAAAACACACCAGATATGGCATAGGACCACAATAATAGCACAGTAAGAACAAGAGCTCTGCAACTCATGTGATGAAAATGCTGTAATGATATTAGTGTGTATAATGAATATTTTGTTTGTTGAATAGCACAGCTCTTTATTGAATATCAATGTTGAGTTTATAGTAAAACAAAAAGGGACTCTTGGTATAAACGGGCTTGTACAACTAAGTCTTTCCTCTATTTTGAAGAACAAAAGGCATCAAAATGAGATTTTATCTTTGGCATCCATGTGGTTTTGTTTGCTGATAACAAACAAGAAGCTGATTATTTCAGCTTTCAGGACCTACAAACACCAGCACCATCAACAGACTGGAAGGAAATGTCCATGTGAATTTGGTTTAGATGTGGTAGATTCACCTCTAGCCCCAGATGTAAAACTCACACAGCCTTTCAGTCAAATGCTCTGCGACATTTTACACGGAGTGAAATACCATCTAGAATGTTCCGCTGCAGGGCTAATTGTTTCTAGCCAACATTGTAAAGCTCCAGTTTTCCGGTCAGACCGACTGAAAGGCCATCCAGTCTATCACAGCCAATCCATGGCTTCTGAAGGTGTTGACCAATCTGAGGTTAGAAACAATACTGCATTAGGCAACGTAGACAGTTAGTAATGTAGAACGTAATGTAAATGTAGTATGTAGTAATGTGACTCCTGGGCTTTAACAACACAGGATGACGAGGCGAAGCTGAGGCTGATCGGTGATGAGAAACCAAAGCGAGAGGAACAGCTTGGGGAAGCCTGGACTCGGTACTCCAGGGATCAGGAAGGCCGCGGGTGTGGCACAGGCCAGGACAACGGTGCTGCAGTGTGCGAGTTAATGTCATTTTATAGTGCAAATTCCAAGAAATCACTCATTATAGTTCATTTATAAACTAGTAGAAACAAAATAAAATATATAAAATTCTAAAAAAGATAAACGATTTTTTTAAAAAAAAAGAAAAAAAAACAGAACTACTGCTCAACTTAATTAGTTTTCGTGCCCCTTTTCATGTCAAATGTAGATTTAGACCCTCTGCCCAGTGTAGTTTCAAGTTTTCCTCCTTTAACGCAGGTTATTCGACAGCTGATGAGTCAATTGCGTTTTGTTTCAACTGGGAGAACGTTCATGTGCAGAGGACACTCATTACCGCACAAGATGCTCAATGCGTTAGTTTACGATGAACTCACAGCAGTGTGAGGTACACAAAGCCCAGAGACCCATAACGGTTTTCTGCTTTGAGAGTGTAAGCGTCTAAAACCCCCTGAAGTCACTCTGTCTGTTATGAAAGTTTTTTGTTCAGCTCTGCCCTTTTTTCCCCTTCCAAACTCATTCCAAGGCTTCTCTAATTTCACAAAAAGCAGCAGAAGCTGACGACGAAATCGAGAAATCTGGCCCTCAAGTCCAGAAAATATTCCCTTTCCTGTCTCCCTCCACTGCCAGGGACCACATCTCTCAATCTCTGCAGCCAGAATCGGCCCAAAACTATGAGGAGTATTTTCAGCTCTGTAATTTGAAACACACACACACACACACACACACACACACATACACACACACAAATATATACATAAAGACGACACACATCCCTTCTTAGGGCCATGTGTGCCACACCCGACCCAACACCTCTTTCCTATAAAATTGACCATTTCTGCCCAACTGGGAGATGAGTTTCAGTGACTGGTTTGACTGGTTTGAATAAATGTGTCTTGGTGAGACAGTAGTCGAGGGGCCAGGTAAGCAACTTTCTTAAAACATCTTTATTGAACTCACAACACGGCACCGGCAACATAAGGAGCTCACTAAAGAAAAAGGATAAGTGGTTTAGAGGCATTCCAAACACTAAATCTGTCTCCACATTCTGATCACAGTACAGAGGCTAATTTGCAGTGCCATACAGTCCAAAAGCAGCATGCCAGCTACCTAAATACACCCATACTCTCAAACTCACACTGATTACAGATTCAGCTCATGTTCCTCCTCCAAAATTGCCCAGCTTCCCTTCTTCCCGTAAATGCAGCATATGCAGAGCTACAATTACCTTCTATTTTCACTCTACCTGCCTGGGTCAGGAGGTACGCCAATAAGAACAGCCACATCCGGTTCTGCTGTGGCCCAAATGCATCCCTGAGTCACCTACAACCCCTACAACCACCAGTCTGAAGCGCCAGCTGTTCTATAAGTGTGATCACTTTTCATCGCCTCAGCCCATTAAAGCCCTGGTTGTGTTCCGTGATGTGGAACAGCGGTAGTGGTGGTGGCTCTCCATGATGACAAATGACTGTGTCTCATATGAGGTTAGAGTCCATAAATGAGATGGCAGGCTCCAGACACATCCAGGCTCTCTCTGTTTACTCTGTGGCCTGTGCTGGTGATTCCCTCACTGTCCTGCTGGGCTGAAAAAAAGGCTGCAAAGCCTCCAGAGCTTCGGACAAGTTGATGTTGTTTATGTGTCCACTCTGCTGGTAAACAAACTGAGAAGGGTCCCTGTCTGGCAGGGAGCGACACCACAACAGAAGGAGAGAGGCCATGTTGTTTAGGGGTCGGTCTGGTCGCTGTGTATACCAAAGTTTCACTCCCTGGAGAGTCAAACGGTTATGAGGCTCATCATCCAGAGTCCTGAGAACAAATGGCTCTGAACGGCTCATTAAATAGCACTCAGGCAAATTGATAATGTGTTGTTAATGTGAACAGCAGCAATGGAGAGACATGGAAATCTGTGTGGGGTGAAAGAGAGAGATAGAGAGAGAGAGAAAGAGAGAGAGACAAAGAGAGAGACAGAGAGAGAGAGACAGAGAGAGAGATAGAGAGAGAGAGAGAGAGAGACAGAGAGAGAGATAGAGAGAGACATACAGAGACACGGAGAGACAGAGAGAAACAGAGAGAGAGAGAGACAAAGAGAGGGAGAGAGAGAGAGAGAGAGACAAAGAGACAGACAAAGAGAGAGAGAGACAGAGACAGAGAGAAAAACCCTGTGTTTGACAATCCTAGCAACCAAACGAATAAAAGGCATATACTTTCATTCATGTGTGTATGGAAAAGGCGTGTGTGAAGTGGAATATATACAAAAAAGGGAGGGGATCTAAAAGCATCACTCATTAATAACTGATGTGCAGGACCTACTATAACAAATACTGCATGTGAAGTACAAGAACATGTAACCGATAAGACATCATATAAATAGAAAATATGGCTACAAAGATTTCCAAATTCAGAAACAAGTCATCAACACTATAAAAACAAAAAACAATTCTCAAAAACTTTGGGGAGAATAAAAAGCTCTTTATGTGAACACAAGTGAAACATATACAGTATCACTAGAATTCATAAAACAGGGTCCTCAGGGTTTCTTGCTGCCCTTACAAAAAATCCAGACCTTACACAACCTCATTCACATACAGCACCCTAAGACGAACTCAACAGATGTTAGAACTGATACTGAAGAAACATTATTTAAGTAGTGATATTTTCATTTTGTGCCATATTTCCCACCTCTAGAATACAGTACGCAAAATTAACAGGTAACACATTACAAGGCCCCAAAGATTCCAGCATGTTGTATGGAATTCCTCTCCAGTACTCACAGGCAGGCCAGAGTTAAGGGCCATAAGATCCTCTAAGGTCTACATTCGGGTCTACACAGCGGGTACAGCGACAACAACCTGAATTCTGTGGCCTTCAAAGGAGAAATGTCAAAGCAACACTGTCATTCAGCATTCCACACACAGTCACCGAAAATACGTAATGGAGCCGACATGCTCTGTTGAGAAAGTCAGAAAAACATAGAATGAGGCTTTTCCAGCATTTCTGGTGATTTTCATCGGAAACAGCTCCTCTGTGGTGGAACCAGACCTTGTCTATTATTGTAAGATGAGAGAGTGATAATAAGGGTACAGAACAGGTAGACAGTGCAGCCCACAGTAACTGTTCAAAAAGCTGTAAGAATCCAGTGAGTACTGGGTGTTCTCCAATAACACCATGCAGAGCCGATCGTTTGTGTTTGCATTCAACAAGTCAAAAACCTGACTATGAGGACAAAGTGCCCCTTCCAGATATTTACCGAGGGCTGATGTTTAATCCTGCAGAGCCGCTTTTATCTTATTAGGGCCTTGTTTACCCAGACAAAAAACTAAAAACTTCCTGCACAAGGCAAACTCTCCGGGAGGCCACACACACCTCAGCTTAAGAGTGTGGGAATGTTTGGACTGTGCATCATCCTGATTTTACTCCATTTCCCCATTCCTGCTCGATTCACCAGGACTGATTAACCCGGGCAGGCACCAAAGACGCCTATGACGTAAAACAAGCACTTTAAGAGTTCATGGTCAACTCCACTGCCTATTGTGTGTTTTCACAATTTTCTCACAGTTTGCAGATGAATGGACATGTATAATGGGAATCTATTAATGAGTAGATGGAATGGAATGAGATGGAATGGAATGACAGTGAGGATGCTAGCTCGACTCCAATTGTTCTTTGAATTGCAGGAACCGAGTGTTCAGTGGGAACTGGCCTGGTCTGACCCGGCTGGAGCTAAAATTTAGACATTTTGATTAGGTGCAGATATAAGGTATTGTAACAGTGAGTATGTGCGCAAAATCTGCTCAGCATATCCTGTGGACATTTAAAGCACTGGCTGTGCACGTCCTATAAAAATAACTCACTATCACAAGATACAATGTCGAAGTAAATGCTGGATGTAAAACACCATAGTGTGGCTTCAGAATCTGACTGAACAAACCATGACAACAACCACAGCAGTGGCAAAGAAGTGAAACAGCTAGTGCCACCAAAGAAAAAGTTCCTGTTCTCTGTCAGCATGTTCATGGTTGACCTTAGTCTACAGTTTCAGAAGAGTAAGGTAAATGAGTTTGGGAATAAAGGCCTTTCAGACCTTTCACAAACAGGCATACATACACTCTCCCAATTTTCTGAAGAGCGAGAACCTCGAGGACCCTTATAACCTGAATCAGTGGCCACTGGTTTGATTCTCAAGTGAAAAGCCCTGAGCTTTCAGAGGCAGCAGGTTTGAGAGAGAGGCACGTTACCTGGATCGCAGTCAGCTGGGCTCTTGGGTCAAATACGCGAATGTTTTTATCCTGGGGAAACAAGAGAGAGAAAAAGCAGTTGGACCAAACAAAACCATAGCTTGCATTCAAGATAAACACTGAGCGCTGCAGATTAAACAAGAGCAATTCTCATTAAGCATGAAGACATCTGCTAGGAAAAGTCGTTTTTCTATGCATTACATTTCCTCATGACCAGCAAACAACCCCTCAAATGCAGCGTTAATGAGGAAAGCCAGTCAGAAACGAGATCTTGGATGACCGAGGGGAAAAGGGGTAATGGGAACAGGCTGTGACTAGTTCAGCCCCATCTATAAGTCACCAAAACACAGCCCTAATCAGGGCCAGAGCCTTTAGAATACACACAAGAATCTCAGACACAGGTATCTTTGAATTTCTCCATTGTTAAATTTCTTACTATACACAAGACATACACTGCAGAATATAATAAACAGAAGTTTTAATAATGTGAAGTAGTCATTCATGTTTCTATTGATTTGCATGAGTGTTGATGTTTATGGTAATAATAGACTGAAAAGTTGTATATTTTATTTTCAGTTGAAACTATCCGTAAACGAAATTTAAAAATACAGGTGAGCATGGTGAATGGGGGGGGAGTGTGGTGATGGTGGGAGGGGTTGAACAGCCCACCCACACGCTGCGTCGCCTGCAGGCTGAGAGAGCACGGCCTCTCGAGCTCCAGTGTAATCCAGGACACACGGTGTGGACTACATGATGTTCAATAAACAAGCAATAAGAGAAGCGTTAATGCCTCACAAAGCAGATTTCATTACAGACTGTAAAGGTTTTTTTCAGCACAGACTACACAAAACTGACCTCATGAACCTGTTTCACCTCGAAAAAAAGGAAAAGGAGATGAGATCTGAGTAAATGTCTTGGTCTGTACTTACAAAAACTGGGGTTAAATGGTCAAAATGACTCAGAAGCACAGACAACTGAAGCCACCCCATAAAGGCACAGCTGGGACACACACACAGATTCAATAAATTCAAGTCAGGAGACTGAAGGTCAGACACATTCTCACACTACAGCTAATGAGTTTCCCTTCACCCAACACAACCCACACACACTAAACACTTCCACACGCCGGCAGCTTCTGAGGTACAGAAACCGTTGAAAGCATCGTTACAGGTTTTAGAGCGGCACACCTTTCTTTAATGCAAAATCTGGACACAGTTCATTAGTGATTCATAAGCCTTCACTCCATACAGCTCATTTTTAGAGGTTCTGCTGAACCATTGCTGAGATGAAATCTACTGAAAGTCTTCTTAAAGTGGTTAACGAGCTAACAAAGCAAAAATCACACAGGGGTACTAAAATGCCAGCTTTTCTTAATCACACAAGACTACAATACAGTTCTTAAGCACTTGCTGATTTGAGCCCTATTCCTATAACAGGCAGTCTCTATGCACATGACCTGTGTCACTAAATATGCAGCACCACGCCTTCAAATGAAGCTTGTCATGAGCCGCCTGCACTCCATCTTCATCTGCTCCAAGCTCCCCGTGTTTACTGAAAGGGAAAAAATTGGACGCACATGTTGGCGGTGCCGAGTTGCTTTAATAAGGTGGATTTTGGGGAGACTGAAGGGTCGACTCGGTTCAGGAACACTCCAGCTCAGCAAAGGGCAGAACCTCTGGAGCTGGTCTGTGATCTAGTGTCACATTTCTCTTTCCTGTTTTTCTTTTTCCTCCAGCTTTTTCTACTTCTCCGCGCCCCACACTGCTCCCTCTGTCAGAGCCACCATCAAACGCTCTCTGTTTTAGCCCTTTCTGCACTGACTAGTGGTGTGTCTAAGGAATAAAGAGGTACGTCTTACGTACAGTCGCAAACTGTGATCCAACATTTGACAGATGGTACAGTGCCATTATAGAGCAGTAAAACGCTACTGTTCGCTGGTATTAAATTCTGTAGATTGAGTGAAGGCAAGCTGGCATGCAGCTGAATTCTATAACTCTATGACTAAAGTTTTTTTTTTTTTTGCCCAATCAGAATTTCCACATTTTAGCAAAAACCCATATATACAGCTCCAGAAAAAAAGAGAGCACTGCAATTTATTTTTGAAATCAGCATCTCTATGAGTGACAACCATTTCATGCCAGTGTCTGTTAAATTCCTACACAAGCACCTCATTCTGCTTTATGAGTGACTGATTACTGATCACCTGAATCACATCTTATTTAATGAGGAAAAGTATAAAACACTGCTGTAATCAACACTCTCCTCTCACTATGAGACCAGTTGGATGGTAAAACACTACTAGAAGTACATCAGGTGATTATTGCCATTTTGTTTAAGAGTGAACAAGAAATTTGTTCACTTTGAATTATTCAAGTTCTGTAAACACTGCATCATTTCTCTTATTTTGATGTTTTGTCATTTCCTTTAACATGATGCTTTAAAGAACAATATTTTTATTTGGAAATGATTAGAAATATTGTCAGCAGATCTTAAAAACTAAGGCAAAGCTGTTTAATTCAATACTCGCACCTATAAAAGATAAAACCTGAGAAACTACACATTTTTGCAGTGGTCTTGTTTTTTTTCCAGAGACACTTTTCCCTTTTTTCTTTTCAGTTTGTACAGTTTGCGGCAGTGTATGTGTGTAAAATGCACAGGTTGTTATTCTTCTCTGAACTATTGGAATTTTGAATTTTGAATCAAGTGTGGTCAATAGTGTATAAAACAGACACACTCCCACAAACTACAAAAGCAATAACCAGAAGAAAAAAAAAAGATGTGGTCTCTTATTTTTTTCCATGGCTGTATATAGTCTCACACTGTAGCATGTTCAGTCAGTTGTGCTGGTGTGGTAAACATGAACCGTCTTCAACAGGTAAGTTTTGATACGAAATTGTCAATCTTCTGTTTGAAAAGCAGGTTTCATCTCTGGTCCCTTCATTTACATTTGCATTTACGGCATTAAATGTAAACCAGAAGGAACCAGAGATGAAACCCGTTTTTCAAACAGAAGATTGACAATTTTGTAGCTAAACTTATTCATTCCACTTCTTGGCTGTTACTGAACCTTGGATTACACCTGAGAATTCAGCGACACCAGCAGCTCCTGCCTCTGCTTATTCTTTTTTTTTTTGTTCTTCCCTTGCAGGAGTGCAGGAGGAGATGGCACAGGACTGTTTCTCTCCCACAAATGGCGCTTCACACCTCTCTCCTGTTCACCCTTAAGTATTTCATCTTTTGAATTCCACTGTCACTGCAACTCATCCATCAAACTCATCATTGTTGTTTATCATCTCCGGGGCAGTAGGAACATTCATTGAAGAACTCCATATTCCCAGGTGACTCCTGTCCACTCACTGGTTTTGGTGACTTCAACCTCCTAAATGACATACCTGCAGTATCCTCAAGCTTCTATCATCTTTTGCTCTGAACCTCACCAAGTCTCCTCTGACCCATAACATGAGTAATCGCCTTGATCATATCTTCACCGGAGTCACTCTACCACCATCTCTTCAACTGTTCACCACAATCTTCACTCCCATTCTCCACCTGCTCTTTCTCCACCCGGCCTCTGGCTTGTCATTCTTGACTCCACCTGGAACTCCAGTCGTTCCACTCCCCAATGGTGGAAATGGCTACCAACTCCCTTCCCTCCACTCCTCAATCATGCAATTTAGTCCATTGTCTTCCAGGGTGACACGTTCTACAGAAACTGCACTTTTACCTATCACTGAGGAGCTTCATGCAGCCAAAACGGCTAAACTGTCTTTGGTTCTAATTCTTCTTAATCTCTCTGCAGCATTTGACACTGTCACCCATGAGATCCTCCTGGCTTCACTCGCCAAACTCAAACGCAGTGGATTGGTCGCAGTTATCAAGTATCATGGAAAGGATCTCTGTCTGCCCCAAGAAGACTTACTGCTGGTGTTCCCCAAGGCTCAGAGTTTGGCCCCCTTCTCTTTTTTTTCCCTCTACACTCTTGGTGATTTTATTTCTTCATTATATGTTCTCCAACCACTGTTATGCTGATGACACTCAGCTCATCTTCTTCTTTCCTCCTGGTCACTCTCAGATCTCAGCCTGGATCTCTGCATGTGTCACATTTCTTTCTGGATGACAGCGCATCACCTGAATCTAAATCCCAACAAAACAGAGCTCCTGTTTATCCCAGGGGATGCCTTCCCAAGACCTGGCCTCTTTATCACTTTTGGAAATGTGATATATGTTCTCTTAGATGAAGAGCTCTAATTTCCAGCTCACATTAAGAATATCTCACAAGCTTGCAGGTACCCTCTTAAGAACATCAGGAGAATTTGTCCATTATTCACCACCGATGCTTCTCAGATACTCGTCTAGTCTCCTGTAATCTCAAGACTGTTCTACTATAACACACTCCTGGCCGTCCTTTGACCACAAAACCTCTACAGATGATTCAGAATGCAGCAGCACATCTGGTCTTCAATATACCAACATTTTCACACACCACTCCACTACCGCAAGCCTTCACTGGCTTCCTGTGGCTGCTAGCATCAGATTTAAAAGTCTAACACTCGGCTACAAAGCCAAAAAGGGTCCAGCTCCGTCTTACCTATCAGCACTGATCAGACCACAGGTCACACCTCGCCCTCTTAGAATATCAAGCACAGCCCAACCGATCCCATCTCTTCTCAAAGTTTAAAGACATGCATCAAGACTTTTCTCAGCTTTGGGGTCGAAGTGTTGGAGCAAACTTCCCCTGACAGATCTACTGAGACCCTCACTGTCTTCAAACAGAGACCGAGGACCCTCCTCTTCATGCAGCACTAAGGATAACAACTAAATATCTGTTACATGCCACCCATACATTAACACCACGGAGTTGTTAAAAATGCACTGCTTTACCACTGATAACCTTAGAAACACACATTATCTGTGCATCCTGTGTGGGGCTCTCTTTAGGTTACAGCTGTTTTGTAGATTGGATTTATCTGTTTTACACACAGGCTTTTTGTGTTTATTTTGTTTCTATTTCATTTATACAATTTACCTATTAATATATTTAAATATTAAACTCTTTCTCTTTGTAGGTTTTTAATAGCTGCTTATAAGGATATCTGAGTTGCTATTAGACATGTTGTGAGCTTTACTATGTAAGAATTTGGAGAGTATCTTACGTTACAACAGTGGTATCAATTCTAAGCAAAACTGTAATTCTTGTTTAATCAAGAACCATGCAGTCATCACTTATTAAAACAAAGATTTGCTTGCAGGTGGTAGGAGTCTGACTGCGTGCACTAGTGTGTAGTGGTTTCAGTTTTGTAACGCCTTCTCATGTGCACTCTGCATGAACCAAAGCTGTCGATAAAACTGTGCGTCAGCTGAGTGTTTCTCCATCTGCCCCTGAATTAGCCAAGTTATTATTGGACATGTGAATTAAAAACAATTCTAGGGTTGCACAAGGCATAAAGGAAAGTACTGTGCAAACTCCAACCAACAAACTATTTCCAAAATTCTACCTCTACCTATAAACCCCACCCATTCCTCTCCCCTCACATTAACTTCCACCCTCACATTAACAGCCTGATGGAAAGCCGTTCAAACACTGTTATTATTTCCTCATGGATTTCTCCTCATTTCCTGTGGGGCTGCCGGATGCCTCCGTGTGCCGCGGTCAGGCTCTCGCAGGACACTAAATCTCTCATACTGGAGGCACGGAGTCCAGGTGAAGCCCGCATCTCTCTTGCACCTTAAAGAGCTCATAACTCCACAGCCCGTCAGAGGTAAAGGCTTGATTAAAGAGAGTTCTCTGCAGGGGACACAGTAGAGGCGACACAGAGGACCAGGCATGTGCAGGACATGAGGTCAAAGGCGAGTCGTGCGGAGAGCCCCTGTCACCTACCGTTCTCATCAGCCGTCCTCGTTAAGTGATAATTAAACACAGCGTGTGATTCTGCTGGACTGAGAGAGAAGTAACTAACGACCATCACACTAAAATTTCACCTCATACCCTTCCAGGCAGTCCTGTTCCAGTGTCTCTTACGAAAAATTCGATTTGTCATTCTTTCAGCGGACACACCTATCGAAGAGCTCAATACAAATGAATGAGCTCTAAGTGTCTGTAACTCACAAAGGATCTGTGTGACTCTGTGCACCCAGGAGTTAGTAATCTCTGTTTCAAGCATCGCCCCTATCAACTCGGTAATGAACCGAGCAGTCACAGAAACCCAGAGTGTCCCAGAAAGTCCCAGAGAGTCCCAGAGTGTCCCAGAGTGTCGAAGAGAATCCCAGTCCATTTCAGAAACCTTAGAGTCACTTTGGCGACCTCTAGTGTCACAACAGCCCTGCGTCACAGTTTGGACTGTAATAAATAAGGTATATATAAAGTAATCTGTAAATTGGCTTAATTAATATAACCACAGGAAAAAGAAGGACTTAGGGAGGAATCAGCAGGAAGAACAGTTTTTATTTTAAATGTCAAATATTTAATAGTTAGAATCCTAGTTAATGTCATGTTTAATTTATAATTCAAACTATTTAAGATACGGTAAGATGAATTCATTTGTTTTAATTATGAATTATAAATTAAACATGACATCAACTAGGGACTAAAGGATTCATATCAGGTAAAACCAAATATGTTTTGAATAAGAGAAGTTAACATGGATCCGTTTTGAAACCTACCCATTACTTTTTTGTCCATATTCGCAAAAACAGCACATTTTAAATTCACTTTTTGTGCTAAAAGAAAAAAATCAGTGCATTCATACATATTCACATGTTCAGCCTGTGTCAGTTTAGACCCTCCATACACAATGACTATATAAAGAGTATTTCAGTTTGGACTGATGTTTGAATAAAGCACTCAGAACAGAGATGCAGGTGCGATTCAGAAACCCACCGAGAACTTTTACATCTTTTCAAGGCCAAAAACAATATGAATCTCCACAACCCACAAGTCGACATTGTTTTACTGTTCTTCTTACCTTGCAGGTGGAGGCGAGTAGGGAGCCGTTCTCCTTCCAGGCCAGACCTTGCAACTGGTCTGAGTGCTGCTCCAGAACTGTCACACACACAGAATAGGACGAGTTTAAAGGGTTTACGGGACAGCAGTTTGACCAAACTGAAAGTGACACAATTTTTAATTTACCCCAAGTGGAGTCATTCAGTTCAGACGAGCTCAGAGTCGATCATTTCTTTCTGCAGTTTTGTAGAGTAGCCACAAGGCTAACATGCTAACAGACTTTATAGTTAAAAGTTTGAATAATGCCAAACTTTTTCTTTTTTTTCCCACTTACGTTGCAAAAGGAATACAAAAGTCCATATGGTCTAATAAAATGGTGTAAGAAAATTAATAAAACAGATAAAATCAGCTTAAAGGTGATGTTTGTGGCTGTTATTGGGGATGGCAGCAAAAACACAGCAAAAATTCTATTCAGAACCCACACCGTTACTTAAACCTGAATATCGCCGATACCGAGCCAACAGTATCTCTTTAAATAATAGAACGTTTTAAAGTGAGTTATTTTTAACACAAGCTCTTATTTCGTATTTCAGGAGAGGTTCGTTATAGAACTGGACTGGTTCAATGTTTTCCATTGTTTTACGATTCGTCTGATCCAGTGTCTCCTGTGAACACTGTACTCAGATACAGCACCACTGACTGGTATTTCAGACTAGATTTGTTGCAGGACTGGATTGGACCCATTCTTCTTCTTTCTTTTTTTTTTTTACCTTTTTGCCTTTTTATCAGTACAGGTGCCTGGTGTGGGATTGGTGCCATCTCCAGCTGTTCCTTCCACAAACAATGAGGAAAAAGGTCTAAAGGAAATTCAGGCCCTCTGCATTCAGTTTAGATGCAGAAAGCAGTTTCGGCCTTAACGCCTCAGTGACCATCTTTAAAGGTATAGAATGACTTCAAAACAGGGTGCTAGATCGGCCACACTTGACGTACATAAAAAAATCAGATCAATTTGCTTTTGGTCAAACAATTTACAGAATTCACATCATCATAACAGCTAAAGGAAAGTGCACACAGTTCATACAGGACACAGTGAAGAAAGGACCAACACACAAAACAGCAGAAATGAAGGTGCGGGGTGAACACAGCCCAGCAGTCATGTGTTAAGGTAGGTGAGCTAAAAGCACATTAGGAGAAAACACGCCAGATCTCATCAGAAAAAGGTTCAGGATCAGTTAAGCGAGGTCAAGCGCAAGTTCCAAGCTCGTGATCATGACACTTTATCTTGCGCTTAATCTCCTCACTAAATGTCAATGAATGGAGGGGGTGAGAACTACGAGCAGACATCACACAAACACAAAAACATACAAGCTTATGAGAAATAAAATCTGCATGGGCTATGGGAGGCGCCGGTGAGAGATGGTGGGGTTCCGGCCAGCAGGTGGCAGCAGTGAGCAGCAGCCATCGTGGGGCCAGGGTCGGAGACCCAGAGAGCTGTCTTTGGTGCCACTGGGCTCAAGTCATTTACCTCACCCGATCCAGCTTAGACCCCAGAGGACTGTACAATGCAGCCCTGGAAACAACCAGAGGCTATGCAGATCAAAACAAGACCTTACACACCAAATTAAAAACACAGACAAACAAGAACCAATCACAGACCAGAACAGAGACGGCAAAAACAAACTCATGAGCATCTTCCACCTACAGTCCACCTTAGATTCTGTACTGAGAACAGACGGATATGGCATACGACTACGCTGGGGATGTGTGTTTGAGAATGGAGCAGGCGAACTGTACACTCAGCATCTCTGGAATCGTTAGTAAAAATGGGGGAAAACTATTGATTTTACTGGCTTAATTTATGAAGGTCAAATCAATTCCGGCTCATTGTGCTGATGAATTTAGAACCTGTCTCAACTCCACTGAACAAATAAATACTTAGTGTCTAACCATTCACAGGGACTTAAAAGGGGAACTATAAAGGGGAACAAAGTTCAGTACATTTTGTTCTTAAGGATTTCTAGTGGGGCCGGTTACTGAGACACATGGTAAAACAGATAAAAGGTTTTCGTTTTCGAAGAGTAAATGTATGTGTGTGTTTGTGAGCACTTTTCCATGGTGCTGGAGCTGGTACCCAATCCTTAACTGTTCTGGACATTTTTAGGTGAAAGAAAACTGGATATGGAGCCAAAGAGTGTCAGGGACAAGATAATGCCATCACTAAACCCAGTTTAACTAAGCTGAACTGCTGGGTTAAACCTGTCAGGACATGAACAGCAATGCGTGTCTGGAGATTTAGGGAAAAAAAGAAAAACTGAATTTGTAGTCTACAGAAAAAGTGTATGCTTTACTGGTACTACGGGTTCAACAAAAGAACAACATCAAATGGAAGAACAGCATCCTCGAATCTAAAGTTAAAGCCACTGTTGCTTAAGTTGTGCAGCTAACTGGAAGGTAACCAGGTGAAACAAATTCTTAAAGTTGTTAAGAAGGTTGGTCTCCCAGCCCAGCACTAGTTCTGGCATCACCACCAGCACCATGTCAGTGGAAAAGAGTTCTATATATCTGTATGTGTTCTATGTCTGTGTGTGTGTGTGTGTATGTATGTGATCGTGCTGGAGATGTTAATGTACCTGCCAGGGCCTCGTCTCTGCTGGAGTCCCAGACCTGGACGCCCCGGGCCGAGGCCACAGCCAGCAGGCCGGAGGCGGTGGGGTGGAAGCGCAGCAGCTCGAGTCGGCCGTCACCAGGCCTCAGAGACACCTCCGCCCCGGCGGGCTGCTCCTGACCCAACTCACACACTCGCCACAGCTTCACCTGGAGCCAAAGAGAAAGAAAAAGTCTGATTTCACACAGTAAAAAACAAAAAGTAATTCTGACACCATAATCTACGCTCTCACTATCTGGTTTATTTAAATTGAGTCCCAGACAAACGCAATTTGCATGAAGTGAACTTTACAGGTCGCATCTCCAATCACTGCCACGAGCTGTGACCACAGAGAACCACTCGATCACACACTCAATCACACGCACTCTAACGCGCACTCTCACGCGCACTCACAAGACATGACAAACACACACTCACACACACACACACGCATGAGCGTACTCACACACACTCTCACACTCACACGCATACTCACACTCACATTCACACTCACACTCACACTCACACTCACACTCACACTCACACTCACACTCACACTCACACTCACACTCACACTCACA